>VZRE01013824.1:72265-132982 GCA_013396775.1 Cephalopterus ornatus | reverse complement strand
TTTTTTTTTTTTTTTTTTTAAATGCTTTTATGCAGTTTGTTTCAGATTTGTCTAGATTTTTGTATTTAAACATTACACTAAGCATCTCTTCAAACAAAATAAGATTCTGCAGAGCTTTTAGTGATTTGTTACCTATCAAGAGGAAAATAGGCAATTTAGCTCCTTAGGCTTGTTGATCGATCACAATCAATTCCAGATCTACAGCCCCTCCCTCACACAGAGGAATCGTGTGGCATTTGGAAGTGGCACCCAGCTATTTTTCCTCCAGCAATGCAAACCATCTTGCTACACTACATGTCTTCACAACTCTGCATTAGAGGACTTTTAACCCACTCTAGTTATGTTATACCATGTTTAATGGATGTGTCTAAATATTTATAACTCCTAAACACTTCGGCAAACAGTGACCTCTCATTGGACATGTCTTCCATGTTAATTTCTCTCTAGTTATTACTCTGCTATAACCTTTTTTCCTTTCAGAATCCGACAAACAACAAAATAAAAACCCCCAATAACCTCAAATAACCACTTTATGCAGTTAAAGGACTGTTTTGAAGACTTTTTTTTGGTTCTGTCATCTTTTAGCATGCACATTCCTAAATTATTTTTTCCCTCCAGGTTCTATATTTCCAGTATTTTGCTCATGCTTAGCAGACCTGGTAAAACACCAGTTCTGCCTTGCTGTTCAATACGAGCCCATTTTGAACAACCTGCCATACACAACATTTCACTTCTGGATCATAAAATACGTGTCTTAGTTAATCAGGGCACAGACAAAACTCTAACAAGAGGGAAGCCTGACCCAGCAAGTTCAAGCCTGCTGTTTATAAGAGTTGCTCCATAGTTGTTCTCAGGCATAGCACATTCCTAAGGTTTTTTCATATTCACAGTGCATCTTTATTTTTCTTTGCCTCAGCAAACTTACTTATGGTGACTCTGAGGTGTTCCAAATCATATTTTAATAAAAGCACAGTCATCTGTGCAAAGTTGTTCGTAGATAACCTCATTTGCCTTATAGGAGGCTTTCAATAAGCTCAGGCTGAGCACCTTGCCAGATGTTCAGGATTTAACTACCTTGGCATCATATCAGTAGAACAATCAATCATTGCAACAAGAAGATTTCATCAAAACTTTGTTCCGAAATGCATCTGTTCAAACCCAGTGATGAAAGAAATTGCTCTTACAGCCCTCAGCACAGAAACTTTTCCCAGCTTCTGCCTTTTGACAATAACTTCAAATGAATGCTTGCATAAGTAAATCTTTTGATCTTATTTCCACTACTACAGCTAAATCATATAAACAAGTAGCTTTCCAAGTGCCATCATCAGTCAACCTCTGTTTGCTACTCTGTCTTCCAGATAACAGGAAGCTTCCATGAATGTTTGTCCCATGCTTACCACAGCACCCATCGGTGGAGATTCATTCATGTCTGATAAGGAACACTCCAGACAGTCCTTGATCTCAGGCATTAATGATCACTCTCTTAGGAGAAAGTCACCACCTCCTTTTAGGTAGAGACCTACCTGAAATTTTAGGGAACTTTCAGGAACTTCATTGCTTTTAATGACTTGATACTGTGATTAGCATCCTTTTCCCAAGCACACTTGAGCATAAATAGTGGCTTTGAAAATTACCAGAGAAAGAAGAGGGAACGGGAAAGACACCAGACAGACCAACAGCAGGACCACAGAGTACTTTAAACTATGTTTAAAACTTTTGAAACAGTCCAACAACAATAAAATATATTCAAGTATATGAAAAGCATGAATTTGCTGGAAGACAGGAGACTGAGTAGATGGTAGTGCACGGCAGAAGGTTTCCATGCATCCCTGCTCCCAGCCCCTGCTGAATCGAACATTTTTTGCTCAATTAGGCATTCCCAGGTCTTTTCAGACAATATCCTCAAGGTCTGTCCTTGGTCTCCTGGTCACAGAGAAAACCTCTCCTGGGAGACAAATGGGTTTGCACAGCTATTCCTGTTTTCTGTGCTAGCTCAGCACACAGTTCGAGTCTGACCATTTCTCCTCATCAGCATGCATGCTGGATAAACTATCGGACTTCAGCTATTCCCCACACTCAACCTGTTCCTTTTAAATCACAGACATGGAATGCACAAAAACTATGCAGAACTTAAATACAACCAGGGATGCTTTTCTGGTTTGTATTTTCCTAAGATGAACAGTTCTATTAATTTATTGAGAGGAAAAATAAAACAAGAAACACATACTGTTCCTACTGGTCAGGTCAATTTCTCAGACCAGTTTGCTGCCTGTTTTGGTAAATATAAGTAAACAACGTAATTACGACACTACCTATTTAATGAATGGACACTTTTCCCATATTTCCAGTGACAGCTTTCAGAAAAGCTATTACACATACTCCCTATTGCCTATTACTCTTTATTGATCAGCAATATCACTCACATTATAACTACATGTTCAGGCTTTCCCCAAATGCATTCTGCAAACTTCTGGTTGCCAAGTATTTCTATAATATGCTAAAGGACAAAAAGAGGCAAAGGCATTAATTGCAGAACTGCTGTTAAAAGCAAGGAAATGCATTACCAGTAATGCTTACCGTAATATTTACAATGCTTTGGCAAGAGTATGATTCAAACTAGTTTTCCTTTGTTATGTTTCATAATAGTATCCAAAAGCAACACTATATTGGAGCCACCACAAAAAGAAACAGCAAGGTGATGTTTAAAAAAATGAAGCATGCTTATGTAATGCAAAAATATTAACTCATGCAAGTATAATTCACTTCAATTTCAATGTGAACACCTACTGCAGACCTTTATCAGCAGAAGTAATCTTTACCTTCCAGCTCAGCTGAACTATCTTCTCTACCACCCCTGCTCTACACAGGCTCCACATCCCTCAGTCAGGCTCCAGAAATGAACACTAACTAGGGACCATACCAAAAGCAGAGGTAAGACTTGTGACTTCTCCCAGGTAATGAGGTAAAGACTTCCAGTCCTTCCAAAGCCTTAAAGAAGAACACTTGCTGGAGTAGCTCTAGCTTGTATTTCAATCCCATAACAGGTGAAATCATTTAATTGGTTTCACTATGAATACTGAATTTGACAGAAGGTTCAGCACACATGTAAGTCCTGGATCAAAGCTATTAATTGCTTTTCAGTTGTGAAACAGTGCATATTTTTCTCTGAATAATCAACATAAAATCAAAGTGTCGGAATTTTCCTGACATTTCTGAAATCCAAGTACTTAATTATTCCCCTTAATTTCAAGACTGCTCTGAAAACAGTTGGTAATAGCTGCAGCTTTACTTATACAGCGGCCTGACTTGTACAGCTGTCTAACCTACAGTCACATGATCACATTACCTGCCTAAAACATGGGAATTTGCTCCAAAACAGGCAAGAATAACCACCGGCAGTTTTCCTCTCAGTAAATCCCTCCGTTTTGCCCTGCTCTAGCCTTTCTGTTCTCTGTAACAATTGCAAAGTGGAGGTCAGAACTTGGAGGTACCTTCCCACCGCAGTCTTGCCTAAACCAGACAAGTGTCCCTCCAGCCCAATCAGCACTTTGTTGTTCCATTCAAAGGTTCAAAGATGAGACCTCCAGACCCCTCCAGACTTTCCAGGAGCATAATGGTACCATTTCCTTCTGAAGGCGAGAGACACCAGTTCACACCTACTGAAATAAAAATCTCTTTTTTTTGCCCTTACTTGCTACCTTAGAGACAAACTGCCTTGAACCAAATTTAGCTCCAGCACCTGTAGCCTGTTCAGTTTTGCTCCCTGCAGCAGCAGTTACACCACACCTGAGCCACAGCTCTGCTTTAGTTTTCAAACCCCAGCATCTGTGGCACAAGGAAGCCTGCAGACAAAATGCCTGCAGAGCTTCAGGGACTACCAATGATGACCTAAAAAAAAAAATCTCAATGCATTATTAAACATAAAAACCCTGCTTTTAATATACATGACCCAAGCAACTGTGGAGAAATACTTAAAGGAGATTCATATTTTACACTTTTGTTGCAACTTGCAAACACAGTCAAGGCAATTAATTGAAAAGTCTTACAGTAAAATGTTTTCAGTTATTCATCCAAGCAGTTACCTGATCTAGTCAGGCAACATTTTCCTCATGTACTGAATATTTTACTACTTCTAAAGCTACAATGCTTTTCCTTACTAAGTTATAGGTGAAATATAGCATTTCCTTTCAGAGAAAATGTTGTGAAGACTGATGAGGATTTTTTTTAAACTGCAAATATATGCACCAAAATACAATAATTTTTTTGTACTTGCTATTTGTTTTGCCCTTTATATTATTTTTATATTATTTGTAATTATCAATGATATACATAGAAAACCATTACATGTTAGGTTAAAATAGAATACATCCAATTAAAGGCTCTGCTCAGGAAGACACATTAACTTCAGAGATGATGTTACCACATCCCAAAATTGCACTGTGCATACAAACGCCATTCAAAATCATGACTAATATCCATAATTAAAGCATGTGTTGAGAAACAATTTTTATTCATTTACTGTTTTGTTTGTTTATTTGAGAGAAAAAGGAAGTCCAAAATTTATCAATTGGAGATGACAGGCAAAAGAATATAAAACTTGGAACTGACGAAGCCTGGGGAAATGCATGTATTTTGAAGGGACATTGAAGATTATTTATATTCAGCAAAACACAATTACATTTTTGAAATGGACTGAAAAGAGAAATGCAAATCAAGCTGGCATTACACTTCTACTCTCCAAGCAGCTACTGCTCGATTCTTCATGTTACTACCTACAGCAGCCTAAGGACCAGTCATGTCCCAATAGAGCCTCAAAGAAAGTGCATTACCTAGAGGGGTGTGGGGGGTGTAATTACAGTAAGATCGCAAAAGTACCGACTGATTACAACACGATGACTCATTTTGGGCATGTCCATTTATATATTTATTCCATATTCAGCAAAATAACCTGTCAAAAAATTATGGCCAAAAAATACCAGGTGGTATATGAATACAGATTGTTCCAGAAAGATCAGTTTGGGACAGGCAGCTCTGCATTTAAATTATAGAAAATCCACACGTGAAATACAGTGGTCACTGTTTAACACATCACTGAATGCTTAAGTGCTGCAACGACGAAGGCAATAAAAATCTGAAGTACAGCATACAAAAAAAGCACAAACAAAAGCACTCATGTTAAGACAGAAGCTTAATCCAGTACTACTGTTGAGAACAAGGCAGATATAGGAAACAAAGATATAAAATATGGATTTATAAGCCTGACACAAGCCTTTCCTGTTTGAAAAGTGTCTTGAAGTTCCATAGTAAACCCAGCTCTTCTCACTGGTAATTTCTGAGCATCAGATCATAAAGCTGAATTCTAAAGCTATGACAAATGCAGGCCTCACAAATTTTAGAGTGCCAGACTCTTTTCAGTGGGGCTCAGTGACAGGGCAAGGAGAAATGGCCATAAACTACAAAACAAGAACCTCCACCTCAACATGAGGAAGGACTTTACTTTGAGGGTGGCTGAGCACTGGAACAGCTGCCCAGGGAGATTGTGGAGTCCCTCTCTCTGGAGACATTCCAAACCCACTTGTCATCTGCTCCAGGTGACCCTGCCTTGGCAGAGGGGTTGGACTGAATGATCTCCAGAGGTTCCTTCAAACCGTAACTATTCTGTGATTCCGTAAATGAGGCAACTTGAATTATGAAAATTACATTAACAGACGTTGCACATATAAAATTGTACTAGTAAAGGAAAATTTTAAGAAAGCTATGCAAGTTATTTTATTCCATGAAGGAATAACAAAATTACCCGTGAAGTGAGACTTGCTAAATTGCCAGCAGAGCTATTATGAACATCTTTATTTCCTGGGAAATAATTTCATTACGCAAAACATAAACCAGGAGACTGCTAGACTTTCTAGTTATTATACATTTCTTACCACAAAGTTGTTAGCATTTATGAAGAGCAGATGGGCACATAGAGAACCTGTCTTATACAACCCAAATTTCTGCAAAGGAGCCTAATGAGGCCATGGTCTGTCACCCCACCATTACCAGGGTGCCATTCATTCCTCTCCTGCAGTACATATGTGGCTCTGTGCTCCTGCCACACTGGACCTGCAGTCAGCCCAGTTATTCCAGGTATTCCAAAGAAACCTTGTGATTCCCAAAAGAGAATGAATAGGAGAACATTCTTTTACACACTTAATTTTTCTCTGGACAAACTTACATAAAAACATGTGCAGCACTTAGAGCAAGAGGTACTGCAGGGAAAAAATCTGAGAAAAAGAAAAATTAGAATTCAAAGAGAAAAGCTCCTTTTCTCTTCATTCTGCCCAGGCGAAGACTGATTCAAAATTCCTCTCTGCATATTGTCCTCTGCGACAGATGGGAAAACTCTCCAGCAGAGCACAGTTACACACTTCAGCAGTGAGATGTAGAAGACAACACGACTCTCATACATTTCATTTCACGAGCTGAAGAATTTATTCTGACTTGCAATGGGTGATGCTACAATAAAGCCTTGCCTTAATGTGCCTCACCACAAGCACCACTCAATACAGGAGACTGCAATTTGGGAGCTGGCATTACCCTTAACTAACCCACTCAATCAAAAAACACTGGAGCCAAAACATTGTTATCATGAAAAATTGCTTCACAGTAACACAATCACAGACCAGTTGAAATCATATAAAGCAAGCTTTTCACTCACTCTCTGGAACACCCCAAAGTCTCTCAGGCTGCCAGAAGCCAGGCAGAACTAGACTACACGCAGCTGCAGCACACACAAATTTGGTTTGGCCGACTGGCCGGCCTCGCCCCCCGAACCATCTCTCCCCATGTGCATGAGGTGCATCTGCCTGCATTGTACCTCCAAGTCTTTCTACAGCATCATTCTTCTATTTTCCAACCCTCCTCACCCTGCTAATACAAAGGACACTGGTCCTCATCAAAGAACCAAGGCATTTGTGCCATAAAGGTACAAAAATTACAAAAATGTAAAATACTGCAAGGATACCTCCAAGAAAAAACACTCGCTGGAGTAAGTCATTTAAACAGTCCTTATTATGACAGTGGCATTGCGTGAAAAGTAACATGTCAACTGAGGATGGGACCCAGAACATCACATTTGTGTTAGAGGGAATAGGAAAAACCAGACACTTAAGGCATTTAACACCAGAACTGATTTCCAACATATTTTCTCTGTGTCTATTTTGAAAATCAGGCCAAAACCTAGAGTCGTACTCACAGCTGATGTTCTGTATTCAGTCACCTAGCCAAGTTTAGAATATTCACCCAAAAACCTGCTATTATCCCCAAGGCTGCTTTGTTTCTAGCATGTCTAGCAACAAAACCATAATAAAACATGGTATTCTATATCTGATTATGAGAAAGGGGTTTGTGCATAAAGCATGTACATATCAAATAGAACCCTCTCCTTGCCAGCCCACAGCTGGGGGCTGGAAATCCTACAGCAAACACAGACACTAAGTTCAAATCACTTATCATACCAGGATGCTTCCCCAGCAAAGACAGATGAGTCTGGTATCCTGTAAGACCTCAGTGACATGAGGTTGGTTTAAGGCCCTGGCCACATTTTAGCTGGATGAAACAACAATTTGCAATTTAAAAAACCCCAAACAACCAAAAATCTAGTATAGTTCTCTTAATTTTCCATCACATCACTACATATGGTTTTATCAAGTTTTGTACTATTAAATCCAGTTATCTCAAAATTACTAGAAAGGCTCAAAACAAACAAGCAAGAGAGACACGGATTGACTCTGTAGGGAGACACAGGCCTAACCAGAGAGAGAGCAGCTTGCACAATTCCACAAAACAAAATCTAATCAAAACATTACATAATCAAAAAAATGGCCCTTCATTAAATACATGTCTTGTACAGGAACTGCTGAGATGTTCATTGGGAAAGCAACATCCTACGTGTCAGAGCATTACTGACATAAGACAGTAGACAGGGTATTGTTAAAATTTTAGTATCTGTACTTCAGTTGTTTAAAGAACATGGGGCGTCCCTTTCCCTTAAATCAAAAGAAAGTCTGGATTCCACGCTCTACATAGCTCTTAGTTCTCAGTCACAGTCTATCACTAGTTTACCATCTCAGTCACTAATATTCTTTTATATACCTTGAAGACATGAATATACATTCTTGGTAGTGAGAAATTAAATCCGTCTGGGTCTCCTAAGCTGGTAGTTTATTGAATCGCATTCCCTCATGACTTACTGAGTCCATTCAGAGGTTTCTAGACCCTCACTCAGCCTAGGCAGAAACTCCACCTAGACTGGGATAACCATGCTCTGAGAATTTTTTTTCTTCATTCATAAAATCAGTGCAGTTGCAAGCTGGGAAGAGAGTCAAAAGTAGCAGTTTTTTCAGACTATTTCTTAGGTTTGTCTGTCAGCTCGTGCCAAGAAAAATTTCACTTAGGCATAAGCAGCCACAGCACCCCAGGAAGAGAGAGGAAAAAGTATAATGCCAAGTAGTCCAGAGGAAAAACAAAGTTTGATACAGGAAAATCGTGGCATATTCCCCTGAAAACTGGGCATTAAGAATCTGGTTTAGTTTTGCAGAGTCGTATCTTAAGACACTATACCTCTGCAAGACAAAGGCTGCCCAGTCCCACACCAGACTACAAGCACAAAGTAAAAAGACCAACTCTGCAAGGGCCAAGTGTTGCCTGGAACCAACAGACGCAGACATTGCCTTCAAAATTTTTCAGTTTTGCGCAGCAGACGGTTTAGCTACGACAAAATACTTCTGAAGTACAAGATGTGTTCATTCATGGAAGCTCTTGTTGCTTCATTTTCCCATTTGTCCTCTAGGATGAGGCTGCTGAGGCAGCCCTCTGCTGACATGTTATTTCTCCTCAGAAAAAAATATTATGAGACTGAAATAGAAAAGTTGACATCAGCATCAATACCTGATGGCTCCAAAATTGCATGCAGATTAAGAGGCTTGGCTTATCCAAACAAACAAAACACAAACAAACAAAAAACCAACACCCAGAAAAACAGGTAAAATGTAAAGAATCAAGGCTAATTTCAAGCAAAATCAGTAGT
This sequence comes from Cephalopterus ornatus, assembly GCA_013396775.1. Classification (NCBI taxonomy): domain Eukaryota; kingdom Metazoa; phylum Chordata; class Aves; order Passeriformes; family Cotingidae; genus Cephalopterus; species Cephalopterus ornatus. The sequence goes on along the minus strand of VZRE01013824.1, from coordinate 123,912 downwards.
CACTTGCTAGGGAAGACAGATGTGCTACAGAGAGAAAAAGGCAGAGAAGAGAAAGAAGAATCTCCTGGAAATTACATCAACTATTGAGACAAAGTAACTATCTGTCAATTTTTTTCTGATGACTGCTGGAAAAACCTTGGATTAAAACTCCATTCTGTTTGTAATACAACTTCACTGAATACACTAAACACATTCCATAAAACCTAATCCTTACTTGTATATTGGCAGCACCTCATTCAAGACAAAAGCAATGTTCTTGCAACAAGCAAAACAACAACAACCAACAGTTCACGATTATTACTGTGAATTCATCAAGAAACCAGCAATTACAACATATGTTGTTTTGATTATGAAAAAGACAGCAAAGTGAAAAAGACACTTCCCATTCTGAGGAGAAAAAATAATCTAATCAGTGGAATTTAATTATTTGTACTAAGTGTAAGTAGTTTTAGTGGTAACATATTGCAGGATGCATTCATTCGAGGGTATACAGTGATGGATTTGTTTTTCCTAATGCCTTGAAATCAATAAGTCTCCCAGATATGACAGCAAAAGTTACAGTACAGCAAATTCAGATCACCGAGAAGAAAAGAGAAATGAGTGAGCTCTCTCTATAGGAAACAAACCTTTCACACACATTCAGGTTTATTCTTTCAGTGGTCCAAAATTTTATTCCTTAAAGTCAACATAGCAGAATCTTATTACAGTGCACATGGCCATAAAAAGCTGAATTATTTTAACACATAGATTTCTAATACGATAGCTACAAAATAATTTTAGAGAACCAGACGATCCACTAATCCATCACAGTTCACATCCGCACCAGCAGAAGTTCAAAGTTCACGAGTATTAGGGCAGCTAGACATTTCAGAGAGCCTTGACATTCTTTACAGAGAGGGTAATCAGGCATCGGGCTGCCCAGGGAGGTGGTGGATTCTCCGTCCCTGGAGGTATTTAAGAAGAGACTGGATGTGGCACTTAGTGCCATGGTCTAGTAACTGGTAGTAGTGGATCAAGGGTTGGACTTGATGATCTCAGAGGTCTCTTCCAACTCGTATGATTCTATGACATGTGGTTTCTAAACCCACAAAGAGCTGTTATGATTATTCTGTCTCCATTTAAAAACAAACTACTGAACCTCTGCAGCATATTGGGAAAAAAAAAAGTGTTTAAAGTTGCTTTATGTGTAAGAACCTATTATGGTGTAGAAATATACATAAGGTTCCCCAGTGACTGCTTCACACAGAAAAGGTTAAATTGCTTAGAGAAACTGTTTTGTAAGACGCTAGAAAATGAACCCATCCTGGTTTTTATTGTGAGCCATTGCCATTCAGACACCATACCACCCTACCAAGACAAATATGAACTTGTTTGCATATACCCAGCTGAAATTTTGCACTGAGTAATAATAAACTACAAAGAAATTTTAAAAAAAATGCTAATTAGCTTCCACATCCAGCATTCCAGAGCACAGTAAAATAGTTCTGCCTAAGAAATAGCTGCATTCCCGTTCTTTCAGCATTCTGCAGCATATGGATGAACAGCCAGGCTGAAGGCAGACTTTGACAGATTTAGTGATTTATATACAAGGGGGAAAATTTTTTGCTGGTTGCCATTGGAAAAGTTCACATAAAGCACCAAACTGACAGATTGAACTGATTTCTGATAATGAACTGATAAAACAGAATGTTTCTTACAAAGTTGATGTAAAACTTTTCCTTAACTCTTTGCTTATCCTATTTATCTCACATACATAGAGCAATTTTTTTGCAACATCTGATTTTTCAGTGGCACCTTGAGAAAGTGACTGTGAGTCACTGGAAATAAAAATAATTCTCAACACATTTGACAAGAAATTCTTAATAGCTAAACAGTGGGCATTCACAGATTTTATGCCGCTGCTCATACTACTTATCTTCCATCTTTTCGTTATTGCAAAACAAGTAACTTCATTCCAGCTTGGCAATAACCTAAGTAATTACAGTTTTCAAAAAACTGTTCTGTTCCTTTCTCCAGTTTAATAACCAACCTTAATATAATATTTATATTACCGTAGTTCTGAGAAGGCTTCATCATGATCTGGTTACGCTGCAGTGCTCCCAAATCATTCTGAGAAACCAACTCTAGCTTCAAGACTTCAGCTTCACAGCAAGCATTTAAAAAAAAGCCAGAAGGGAGAACCCCAACAAAGAGAAGAAAAGACACAGACTGGCTCAGCAGACCTGTACAAGGCATCAGCTCCATGCTGCATTTCTTCCCTTGCCTTTCTGCAATACTGGTTGAAATCCTTGTCTGCTTACTCAGGTATTCAGTTCTGCTGTTACTCACCCCCTTTTCAGAAGCACCATTTTTTCTGTATGACATGTAAACACAAAGTCTAAGAGCATTTTCAGACTTAATAAGACATTTTGTTTTCAGAAGTTGGCTTCTGCTTGTAGGTGTAGTCTTCACAACAACTTGTTGCAGAACAACAAGAAATTATTTGAATTTGACTTCTATATCAAGTGGCTACAGGCGTGTTACTCCTTCAACATTCAGCAGAGGAGAACATGCCTAAAAAGACAACCCAGAGTTGTCACCTCTGCTTTTACCCAAACTGCTCCAGAACTCAAACAAAAAAAAAATATTGTATTCCTCTAGCATTTAGCTCATGCTTGATGACAAGCAACTTACAGAACACAAAAAGATAGTACAAGATGCTCTTTTAATCAGAAAGCATCTGGCATTTTGCAAATTTAAAAAGTAATGCTATCTATAGTAGTGCTATATATTACTATTGTATCACACAGAAGTGTAATAATACCAAACTTGAAGGTTATTCTTTAAATTCAAAATAATTACTTTTGGTATTGAGATAAAACTGCCAAGAAACCAGCCACAGTTTCTCAGAGGCACTCTAAACATGGCACCCAAGCGCAGCCATCAACCTCATCGTTCAGATCACACAGCAAAGGGAGAAAACATACACTGCTAACAGGCTCTCTCTTCAGCATTGCTATCCACCCATGATGTGTAGCATCAACTGCAACTAACACTTGGGAATTACTCCAGAAAGAACTCTGCAAACAACTTCAGCATCTTCTTCACAAGTTCACTCAAACCTGTAAGCTGACAGATTGTTTTAAAACATTGTAAATGAGAAACCAAGTGTGTTCCCACTCCAAGTGGGATGGACAACCCTTGATCCTGTAAGGAACACATAAGTCCCATAAGGACTGAAGTGTCTATATATTCCAGGGTCCCATTTCCAGGTGTGGATCAGACACCCAAAGCCTAGAGGACAGCTGGAATTTGGCAAGCACTACCTGTAGCTAAGCAACCTTCTGAATTAGAATGGTGTCTAAGACTTCAATTACTCCACTTGTCCAGTTGCTTCCTGAAAACACTGCAAACACTTCTTCATGTAATGCCCCTTACTTTTGATGCTATGGAAAGAAACGTGACTCTCTTCCCCCCTCACTGCAGTACTCTCATATAGTCACATCTCTCATGTCACTTCTTTCTATGCTTTGTCTCAAACCCAGAGTCAGTAACGAGCTAAACAGATTAGCCTCAGTCAGGAGTTTGCGTTGAGTCTGCCTGGTAACACACAGGATCTACCAGAAGGGACACTCCAAACTAAAACAGAGATGACAACACCATAGGGGATGAGAGGAAGGTGGAGGAAGGTGTGTGCTGAGGAAAATGCATCTTCCAATGTCTAATGATAGCCAAGACGCCTCTCTGGGATGCTCAGGATATCAGTGAGCACCCTTGAGCCTCAAGGTTTCCTCCAGAAGTTTGTCACAAATACTCTGTAAATACGTTCATACTGAAATACAGGGAAGGGGTGCAGGGAGGGGACAGCAGTGGCTGGCTCTCTCCAGCAAATAACAAAGAAAATTAAGAAAAATAAGTGTCTGTTTTAGCAGCCCAATCTTTACTGACATCCTCTGCTAAGAGGAAACTGAAAGGATGCTGCTGCATATTGTTTCTATCGCAGGCAATGTAAATAGAAATATCTTTAAATACACACTGACAGTTAAGACAGGTTTTTACTTGCAGACTAAAAATTGAATAAAAAACCCAAGAAATCAAAACAAATGACTGTAGCATACAAAGTATAGAACCCATTAAGTCTTTTTCATCTCTATACAAGAGAAACTTCATGACTCAAAGGACCATCACACACCAACTCTGGGATAAGCCAAAGACACCCAATGCACAAACCCTGTTTAAGCAGGGACCAGTCTATGAGTGCCTTCAGAGAGGAATGATGTCTTTTCAGCCTAATGTCACCAGAGCCCTCCAAGAAGTCACAGCTGGACTGTGACCCCACAGGAAGAGCCGGGCAAGGCCTGCATAAAGCAGCAGAAAGCACCACTGTGAACCCGACACCTTGGTTATTCTACCCCTGGAGCTGAGCAGCACTTGCACAACTCATTAGCAATCATACCAAGTGTTTTGAAGTAGCATTTGTTATATGCTTCAAAGCACAAAATAAAAACCATGACTCAGGAAAATGAGGTAAGAGGCAGACTTCCACACTTAATGTGTGGTAATTTAATGCACAATAATCTTGGTTCATGATCACATATTTGAATTGAAATGAACCTTCAAGACAACAAATATTCTAAGAAATTTGCATTTTTAGCACAGACACCAACAGAAGTGAGAACTGACACTGCAGAACTGGAAAATCCCATTCTCCTCACTGTAGGTGAAAACAGAAGAAACTTAGACTTGTTCTGAGGAACGTGACTGTTCAGTAGGATTTAAGAAGAAAATATTTTGGGCAAAACTGTAAGAGAAGCCTGTATACACATTTGGAAAATAAGCGTTCAGGGCAGAAAAGGAGCCAAAATCCAAAACTGAAAAAAGAAATTATAATCCAAACTGGGTTTTGCTAATTTTTTCAAGTTGCTGTCATGTTATAAAACTTACTTTCAGATTCATTTAGAGGTGTCACTCTCCAGCCAAAGTGGAAGCAGGCCACCAATCAAATTTACAACTTATCTTTACAATGTTACAAGCAAATTTCCTCAATTTGTTACCTATGAAAGTAACCAAAAAAATAGTATGCCAACTATGTAAGTTCTTGGATAAATTCAAGCTTCACAAGTAACTTTTTCCTCTTTGTAAAGTGAAAGCAATCCTGGCTACACCTAAGCAAACCTCCATTGGAATCCTAGAGAAAGATTTACAGGTTTTTTTATGTTCTGCAGCATTGATATGTCTTTCTCCTTTCTCGAATTCTTCACTTGAGTCAACTTTACAGGTCTTCCCAGACATACAACTGCTGATGCAGCATGAGGACTACAGAAAACACGACCAACACAACAAATAAGGTATCCAAACAAGAAGTCTTTGTAGTTGTATTGGCTTTCCATGTATGTATAGAAGTGTTCATGTGCCTCTAAAGAAAAGCAGATCCTTTCAATCAAGACTATTTGATGGCAAGTTTTTTTATTCTTTAGTCATTTCATAAAATTTTGGTTATAAACTGCTGCATTTCACAGTTCTCAGCTTTGTTATGCACGACTTCCCCTTTGCTGAAACCGTGTCTCCAAGAAACTTACTCTAATGATTTCTTATTGAAGTAAAATTGTTATTCCACCAAGCTTTCCCACTTTTGGGGGAAGAAAATAAAATCATGAAAACACAGTAAACGTTTCCACATCAGGTTCTATGCTCTTTACAAGTCCATTATTAAATGACAATGTTGGGCAGGTACGAGCAAAAACCACTAATTCCAGCTATGGTTTTAGGCAGGTGATGTGATACAGATTGTAACCTGAAGCACTGCTGGGATGGTGACATTTTGGTAAGGAACCATGATATAAAAAAAGTAGTAAGCTGAAAACTATATTGATTAAATAAGACAAAGGGGGGGAGAGGGAAGGCAATGGACAAACGAGGAGGCCACCCAAGGAAATAGCAGAACTTGCATCCTCTTAACTCTTTGCAGCTGAGATTTGTAGCATCATTCAATTAGTTTGTTTTCTCTGTGTTTCTTTCCATTTTCTAACTTGTATTCAAGTGATTAAACAGCGAAGCTCTTTAAAAGCCGTTTTACAAACCTTTCCATGACTCAGAAACTGTACAAAAGAGTATTAAAAAAAATCAAAATAAGATGAAAACGCAGAATGAGCCAACAAATGGATTAAAAAAAGGAATGGATCTCTCTGATCTTAATCCTATTTTAACTTTCATGTCTGGTGAATGATGAGAAAAACTAAGAGCTTTGGGCCTGGCAATGCTGCTGACTGCTGTATGAGTATCTGCTACCAACATTAGCCCTGAATCCCTCTGTGACTGTGGAACAGTTCTAGGCCTTTAACAATATGATTACGGCCTTTAATTTTTGCCTGGACCTGTATGATTAAGTTTAATAAAACTGTGGTCTACACTGTGACTCACACTCTCATGTCATCATGAACATTTGTTGCACTAGACCCATGCCCATCTCACACGTGGAAAATTAAGGTAACATTTCACTCCCACAGCACTCCCTTATTGCAAATACAAAAGAACATTGTGAGAATGAAGCCACAAATGTTTACAGAGCACTTGGAGATTCCTGGATAAAAGATTCTATGATAATTTAAAATTAAATTACTCTAAACTAGTGGGAGCTCCCTAACAGAGCTCATACCTCCCACACAGCACCATCACTCCAATGCTCCCCTCTTTCACAGAGCCTGTAGGGCTTAATCTAAGTTAAATTCCAAAGTTCAACCCTGCTCGACATTATGAAGCTTGAAACTATTGCAGCTGAGGAAATTCAGCTTTTTTTATATAACTAAGGCTGAAACACACTAAATCTGAAACTTTCAGCCTCAGGTTTCGAATGAATACAGTAACCCTTCAGTGAGCTTAAAAAGTACTGCTACCATAACTTTTTATAATATCAAACAATAAATACTTGTAAAAAATATCATGAATAAGCAGTAAGAAAGGTTACTGAGACATTCAGATAAAAAAAATTGTGAACACACATTCACAAGATTTTTCTTGTCATCTGGCACTTTTATTACTTGTGAGCCAAGTTACAAAAGCCCAGCGAGCTTTGCTGAAATAATTTTTCATGTATACAGCAATCCCTTCATACAAGAGAAGAGTTATATTTCATATTTTAAAGCCCACTACATCTGAAACTCTACACACACATTGTAATGGTCTCTGCAGTGAAAGAAAAGAGGTTCTAAGAGGGCACTGACATCTACAATTTACTGCACAACATCTGTATGTATGATACATACATCTGTACGTATGTCTTTTTTCCTAAAAAGACTACAACTCTAAAATGAGACTCTTGGTATTACTGAATATGGGGAGGACAGCAAAAAGCACAAAAATAATAGTTACACACACCAGCTACTGCGTAACTTAGTAGCATCAAAAGTTATTCCTAACTTGCCTTCATCATCTAAAGAGGGGTCTGAAAAAAAAAGCAGCTTCAGAGATCAGTTCAGTGAAGACATTACAGGGAACTGAAAATGAATGGGGAAGTTGATCTTCCACACTTATACCAGAATCATTGAATGGTTTGGTTTGGAAGGGGACTTTAAAGACCATCTAGCCCAATTTCTCTGCAGCGAGGAGGGACATCTTCAACTAGATCAGGCTGCTAAAAGTCCTGTCCAATCTGCCCTTGAATTTTCCAGGGATGAGATATCCATAACCTCCATGGGGAAACCTGTTCCAGTGTTTCATCACCCTCACAGTAAATAATTTATTCCTTATACCCAATCTAAGTGCCTAAGAGCATTACCCCTTGTTCTATCACAACAGGCCCTGCTGAAAAGTCTGTCCCCTTATTTCTTATAGGCCCCCTTCATGTACTTTAAGGCTGCAGTAAGGTGTCCCGGAGTGTTATCTTCTCCACGCTGAACAATTCCAGCTCTTGGGCTGTCTCCACAGCAAAGGTGATCCAGCCCTGGGATCATCACATGGCCTCTTCTGGATCTGCTCCAACAGGTCCATCTCCTTCCTATGCCAGGGGTCCTAGAGCCGGATGCAGTGCTCCAGGTGGCATCTCACATGAGCAGATTAGAAGCTTAAAGCCAGAGCAACAAGTAACAGCATTAGAATATGATACCTGGGAAGTCACAACTACATATGGCACACAACACTTCAATAACTACATTGGATACCTGGTTATGGAGCATCGTTTAACAGTGGCTGGGTGGTTCGAGTAGCAAATGTTCCTAAGTGCATGTTTGACAAGGGCAATTGAGATGCCAATAATCAGAAAATCCACCCAAGACAGAAGATACCGATTTACATCAATCAACTGGTAAGACTTCACCACATAAAACTGGCAGCTCTAACTAGCCTTGCATTATAACTATTTTTCCCCCTTCAGCTGAACATGCAAGACCTGCAGAACAACTTTCAGCTTTTACACAGCCAAGTTTTGGGCAGCCAGGCTCCCTCCCTGCTTTTTTGATTATGTAAAGCAGGAGAACTGCCTGTCTTTATAATCTCTATTGACAAGAGAAACCTACCCCAACAAAAGCTAAAGCATCCCTTCCCAATAGCCTTCTAAATGTTGCATACAACAGGGAAAGTAAGCTGGCAAGCTAAATACAGAACTAAAAAAACCCCAACCAAACCCATATATGTCTTTTACAATTACATAACATTACATTCAGTCTCTAAAAAATAAAAAAAAAAATAAACTACTTCACATAAAAACCTGATAGATTTTACAAACAGTACCTTCCTCCCTTTGCCATCTAAATAGGAAAGACAAGTAGCAAAGATAGAGCAATTCTCTCAGAACAGGTCAAGTTTGAACATATTAACACTTCACAGAATCACAGAACAAGCTGGGTTGGAAGGGATCTGAAAACGACATCTGGTCCAACTCCCCTGCTGTGGGCAGGGGCATCTTTCACTGCATCCGGTTGCTCAATAGATTTCCCTCTTTAAAGCATTAAATTCTCTCCTAGCCTTGACTGGGTCTCTCGTGTTTTTTCAGAGCGTATTATTGCTGCAAGTGGTTGCATAAGAGAATTACTGAGATTTTCAGAAATGCCACTAGAAGTAAAAAAACATAACCCTAGGAACAAAATGGAAATTCAGTTATCCGCAAGTATTCCCAGATACATCGTTTTTCACAAGCAATAACCTGGAATTATTTTTAATTTTACTATCCTCCCTCTAAAGCAAAACTCCATTTTTAAAAAATTATTATGCATTTGGTACAATTCCAATTATTTTTAAATTTACAACTCACTTCCTACAATATCTGGCAGATAAAGAACAGACAAGTAATATAAGGGGCCTGGTGCACTTAAAAAGTTCCTTCCATCTTCAGCTAAAAAAAAAAAATAAAATAAAAGATCAGTTAGGCTCCAAACAGAGAGTTCTGCTGTGAGCCTAACGCAGGCCCTCTAGCAGCGAGATTATGTGATTATTTCTGGATGCCGCAGTCATGTGGCTGCACAGCAAAGCTTCTGTCGGAAGCATGACACAATCCCATTGCACTGGAGCTGCTGGCAGCCACTCGCCGGGCTGCACTTCCCTAAAACACACCCACGGTGACAGCAAAGAAATACCAGCTCTTCTGTGCTACGCTCTCAGCCAGTCCGGGAGTTTATATTCCCTGTTGCAGTAAATTTAGAGGCTCGTTTCTCACTGTGGATCACTTCCAGGTGCACGTCCACTGGATGCCACTAAATCACAGAGCATCAATACCCACCTCCCCCAACCCACACTTTGGGAAGCCTGGCTAAAGGCTGCAGAATATACTATTGGTTTAATTTACTATTAAAATCTTTCCCTCGGGTACAAACAGAAAAGCCAAACCACACAATACTAGAGCAAAGGGATGCACAGTACATGATTATCTACCCCAAAAGGCATCCATCTGGGTATTGCATCTATTCAAAGAGAACTTGAAAGGTATTTATGCCAACGTTAGCCCTTCAGTCAGACAGGTATGCTTTGCAAATATTATCATATAGTGTCTCATTGTACTTTTCAGAAGAACACTAGACTTGCCGAAAATATTTCACTGTACTACATCTTAAAGACCAAACTCATTGTTTAGCTTAATTTAACTAATTCTGCCTCTCAAACTGCCTTAAACAGAATATTTCAGTTAAAAGCATATACAATACTAACTTCTAGGTGTGGTAGCTTTTATAAAAATGGACTACAAAATTAAGTATTTTAGATGCTAAACAATGATACATTTATAATAGAACAGACTGTTGAAATACATATATTTAGCTCCTATCACATGACTCATCACTTGTTTGCTTTTACCTATGACATAGTCACTGCCAGGTACATGGAGTACTGAAAAACATTTAATCTAATTACCTGACTTCAGGATATCTGGCATTTGACCATAAAAATCAAATCTTGTGATTCAATACTCCCATGGGGTCTTTTTGCAGCACTTAAGTTCTCTTTCTGAAAGCTCATAGAAGAAACACTCCACAAACAAAACGAATTCCCATCTAAAAACATTTAGCAAAATGCTAATAAACACAAAACCTCATATTAAAAGTCACAGAAACCTACAGCCCCCATAGGAGTACTCCAGAACACCTGGGAAAGGATTCTGTAATGAAGAAACTCCTATCCCCACAATTCAAACCAACTCACTTAACCACCTTAGGAATGAGCTTTGCTGTGTCTATGAATACACCTTATTCATGTGCTGGGGGACCTAAAGCCATCCAAGAGCACAGCTGGAATCAGTCTCTACAGCCCTACTACAAGAAAGTTCCTCAGTTGTGGCTCAAAGGAGCAAACACCCAGTGGGGCTCTAGGCTGGAAGTGGAGTCAGAAGGGATACAACAGTGATTCTAACACAGAATTTATACCCCGGCCTTTGCTAATTCCTGTAATAAAAGTGCAAGTCACACTGGCAAAAAATGTCCTCTGCCCCGTCTGTGTTGGCCAGATCGCAGGCCATGCACTGTACCAGCCCAACTCTTCCCTTTAAGCCCTCCCCAAACTCATTGCAAGTTTTTTTTTCCTGGTATTTGTTGAAACAGCAAGGTGTTTGATTTCATCACGTCGGCAGACAACATCCCCAGGACATCAAGGCTTTGCTGGTGTTCCTGGCTGAACTCAGCACTTGTCTGCATGCAGAAGCTCAGAATAGCACAGGGGGTGAGGCAGAGTTTAATACACACTGAACTACGGCTGAACGCAGGAGCAGCAATTTGCTTTTTTTTCCTTGGGAACACACTAAATGAGCAAAGCTGTAATGACTTGTGTTGCAATCAGTTAATGACTTCAAAGTTCTAAAAACAAACACACAAAAAAACCAACTCAGAAAATGAAGAGTATCTACATAATGAAAGCTCGAAAAACAGTATTTTTCACTTTTGATATCTACAGGTCTCAGTTTAAAGAAAAAGTGGATCTATCAAATTCAGACAATAACAGCACACAATCATTAAGCATCCTGCTCATGGTCAAACAGCACAATTACCAGCTACAGCAGGGATGCTGAGAGCCTGAGAGCTCACATCTTATCTAAAGCCTCCAGGAGTTGTGTTAAAGGGGGGTGGATCAAGATAAAAATGCAGCTCCAAGTCTCAAACTGGACAGCCAACCCGAGTGTCTTGCGTGTTTGTACAGCATCCATAAAGCCATTCTATAATTAGAATTCAGAAACCCTTACATAATTAGAAATTCAGCCGTATGGCATAAACGCACGTGATCTTTTAAAACCTTTCAAGTTAAAAATATGCCACAAAAAGCATCTTATTATTTTGACCTGTTTACAATAAACCACAAACTAAAAAAAAAAAAAAATTATTTTTAAAACCAAGTAACGAAGTTTGGAAAAACACTGTTTTCCTAATAAGCTGAAATAATACTTCTGCGAGGAGAAGAAACAGCAGGAGTGAAAACAGACCACTGCATTTTGAGAAGAGTGACCATGTGTATCAATGCATCATTAAATATAAAGGTTCCCCTAACATTCTTTAGAATGGACCATGCTCTTAAGTACAAAATTTTTCACATACTTTGCGACTGATTCCCACAGTGTCTTACTACTTACACCTAAGATTTTCCTCCCACTATATTTATATGAGCAAAATAAAGCTTCTTTATACCAGTAGCTACTTGCTGCTTGTACCTTCCTAAGGTGTCAAACAGAGTTTAGGTATTTACTGTGCATTTCAAAGGGTTTCAACTTCAAGTATAATATTCAAATCCACTGACATGACATTTTCTAGAACTCATTCTGAACTGAAATACAAATCTGAAGATACAGTCTCTCAAAGCACGTCACCATGGTGTCTCAGGCAGAACTTTTCGAGAGAAGGAGAACTAATGCTGACTGACGGCATAAAGAACATTTTGAAAGAGAAAGACGAAGGGCAGGTGGGACAATTCATTCAACAATCTAAGCTATTTTTCAGGGCTGGCTATTAACATTCTACTCAGTATCCCAAGGTGCTGTCATTACATGGCCCTTCAAAAAAAATAATAATTACAACATTAATAAACCTGCCAGATCACAGATTGAAAAGTGTATCTTTTCATCAATATGTAAAAGGCATTGACAGTAAACAGCAGAAACAGAAGAAAAATGTTGATGGTGTTGTTTAACTATTCTGGAATCATCTGATGAGCAGATTAGTTCTGTACAACTCTCAGCCCTTCCCATGGCTCATTAGAGCCTTGTAACTGCCCTGTTTGCCAACCAGTAACAGACTGTATAAAGCTAAACCAAACAACTGAACTTCAGACTTCCTTTTCTTGCTATCAGTAATTCCTTCTGACTTTGCTTCTACCAGATTAATTCAGCTATTTAGTTCCTGGACTTCATGCCCATAGAACTGCATTTACATCTTGTAAATATACAATTTTAACTTCACTGACCGTACATCTCTAATTATTCTGATATGTAGCAATCTGATACCATAAATCCCTCAAGGAAAAACTGATGAAGCCACATTTGGTTCATTTTAAAGAGAATTTGAGCAGAACACTAAAATGCATCAAGTATCCTATTTATCTTAGGTGTTAAGATACTGAATGATGAACTGCATTCTGCAGTAAACATTTATCTGATGGCCTAGTAATTTTATTTACTGTTGAACCTGCTCACCAACTTTAACTTTTAATTTTTCCCATGTTAAAGCAGAAGGCCTGATATATCTCTGGTAATAGCTTAATGCAGCTGTTTACCCATGCAGAAAAAGAGCTCCACAGTCAGATTATATCAGTTTGCTCACAAGAGCTAGTCTGTAATTAATAATACCCTCCACTGACAAGTCAATACAGAAATATTCCATTCTGTAACTTTCACAGGTTACAAAAGATGCAAAATTCCCAAGACACGAATTCCAAATCCTCGCACACAGCCTCTCCAATAGTTTACCCATTCAGCTGAGCACAAGAATAGTCTGACAGTCACCAAGTCACATCTGCCCATTACATAAACCCTTTCAAAAAGCAACAGCAGATATCACTAGCATCAAAGTTGCTCTCAAGAAACCAAAACCAACCAAATGAACCAAAAAGCCTCATCTGTTTTTTTGTTTGTGTGGGGTTTTTGTTTGGTTTTTGTTTGTTTGGGGGGTTTTTTTGTTTGTTTTTTCCCAGAGAGATAATGAACTTAGTTTTAAAGCCTGTCTTGCACCTTCAGCACCACCAGCCTGATCAGGACCAGGGCTGGAGAGCACGGTACATGCTACTGGTTTCTACCACATGCAGCCTACCCAGCAACACCAATCTCTTAAAGATGCTTATGCATCCTTTATCTTGCAACTCTCTTGGTAAATCCCTCCCTCTGAGCAACAGACTAGGCCCTCTCACTTCATAAAATAGGTTGGCCTCATATTCATCCTCCATCTGCAATGGCTTTTTGAGTCTGTCAGTACCAGTCCCTCAGTGAAAGAGTTTTAAGCGGATTGATTCCAGGCAGCTACCAAACAACCCCCCAGCTTTTTATCCACTACCCTTCTCTCATGAGATGAGGGGAAAACAGAAGGAAGGCAAAAAGACTCATGGATCGAGACAGTGACAGTCTAATAAGAACAGCAAAAAGGAATCCATTCATTCACTGCTCCCCATCAGCAGGTGGATGTCCAGCGGCTTCCTGGGAAGTGAGCTTGTGAAGACAAGTATCGTACTCAGAACCATCCTCCCTCTTGCTCCTCCTTTGCCTGAGCTTTCACTACTGAGCACAGCATCATGGAACGCAATATCCCTTTGGTCCGCTGAGGTCACTGTCCGGGCTGGGTCCCCTCATAGCCTCTTGCCCAGCCCCAGCCAACTCTCCAGCACTGTTTTAGCCACCAGTGTGACACAGCCCCACACAGGCTGCTGTGCACACAGACAAATTCCTAACTCCAGCCAGGCCCAGCACAGAGTTATTACAAGATTTCTCTGAGGTTCCAAGTATCAACGTAAGACTTGTTTCTTCAGATCCTGACTACAGAATTACTTCCCAGCACTATCCTGAAAAACGAAAGGGGATGAGTACCTTTAAAAGGGTCTCCCCATCTTTACTGGCATTTTCAGAAACTTTTTAACACGTTAATTGTGCATAACTTCCGCAGCTAAAAGTCAGTGACAGATTCTTGAAGTCACTTCATGTCCCGCCTACCACAGACCAGAGGACCATGAATGGCAGAGACAGGCATCAAGAGAAAAAGCAGGCTCACAGGAGTGACCTGTGACTTGCAATGCATGCAGTCTGTTTTGCTGGAGGAGTTGTTGCCTGGTTAAGTTTAAAAACAAAACAAAACCAAAACAACAGCAAAAGAACTATACAGCAAAGTCATCACAAGATGACTTCGGCATTACTAAATAGAAAGCAAGGGAGAGGAACACAAGATATTCCACAGTACAGTCTTCATTATTCATTCCTTCCAATCCTATCACTTTTGTGCAAGTCAGTTGAGACAAGGTTATAATCTGGGCTTTATACCCTTGCCCCCTTGCTTTCACAACTGATGAAGCTGGAGACACTTTCCCCCCCCCTTTGTTCTTTCTTTTCTTTTTTTTTTTTTGAATCTTAGTGCTTCTCCTCTGGGCAGCAAGGGTACTCCAAATATGTATTAATCTCATTGCCAGTTTAGGTGGTCATTGGCACTGCATTCAAAATGCTAAAAAAAAGTTTGCACAGGCATTTCTTGGATGGAGGATGCATAAATTTGACAATCTGATGTACACATTCAGTCTTACTTGGTTAAACACAGGTTACTCTAAACCATTTTGTTTTTCAGATTCAATTACCCTGAATGCAGTTACTATCCCAAAGGACCTGTTGAGTAGAAGATATTCTGAACTTATATTCAATACTGAAGCCCAAGTTAATGCTTACTTCATGATAGGAGGAATGCAGAGACTCAAGCATCTGTAACATTCAAATTCAGAGTTTTGCATGTATTTTAGAGAGTCCCCTTATTGTGACTGTTCTCATAAGTAAGTTAATACAAAAAATTAAACATAAAACTTGGAAGACTTTACACACATCTGAGATCAGAATTAATGAACATTTTACTACAAATCTGGGAGCGACTCAAATTTCATATGAATCACACTGTCTATTACTAATATTCAAGTTAAACCATGACATTTACATTCAGAATTTTGCAATCAGTTACCATATAGCTGATTCAAAGGATTTTTAATTAAAGTGGATTTGGAAAAGAATTCTTTAATAAAAACTACCAACTATCTGCTACACAAACTAACCAACTTTAGGCAGGTTTCATTATGATGGACTTTAAAGATGATGAACGAGGGAAGGCTCCTACTTTTTTAAAATGTACCTTTGTATCTCTTCTTTTCTTCCACAGAACTATGAAACCCTAAAGATGACAAACTCTAAGATGATGGAACATCGTTCTAAATGAACTTTGTCAGGATGCTTTTTCTTTGTTAAAATCTGCTTAGGTAATGACAACCCATTCTCCACAATTTCTTCCCTGAGCCATTACCATAATAAAACTTGGTGACACTTAACGCCAAGGAAACCCATCTGCTAACACATGGACAGCAAGCGTCTTTGACAGCCTAATTTCCATCAAGGACAGGAGAAGAAATGATCTTTTGCTAACACCACATCTATCACAAATGAGATCAGGCTGTGCTTTTCATTATTCAACCTGGATTACATTTGGAAAGGAAAATGTACCGCTGCATTAATACATCTCATTGTGCGTCAACATCATTTGCAGTTGTACAAGTTTGAAGGCAGGAAAAAGTACGTAAGGGAAAGGGATTTCTTCGGAGAAATCAGGAAATGAGTGAAGGATGACTCAAACTGATGAACCCAGATTTGTCTTTCTTCTCATGTATAAAATAGATTAGTAACTTTGTTATGTATAAATTAGAACAGACAATTCAAGTTTCATCCGTGTGCTTAAAAATCTGGCAGAGATAAAGAAAAATCTGGAGGAGATGAAGATCCACCCTGTAGTCCGTAACAACAGGTTGCCGTCCCAGCACCGCCTGCCTACAAACTCCAGAGGTACTATAAAGGTTACAGCTTAGAAGAGACAAATCTTCACAGATCTAACTGGATAAATTTATTCATATCACCACAAATTAGAAAATAATAGTAATGATATAGGAAGCAAGACTTCTTTCACCTCATGCATCAATACCGTTATTACCATATTACAAAAACTTCTGCATCTCATTTCTAAGACATCAAGTATTCACTATTTGAGAACATTGACTTAAATCTTTGGTATAATGAAACAATAACAAATGAAATAAACCACAGTCATACAGAAATAGGCTAATTCAGTGCAAATATGTGATTAACAGCCTATGTTGTTTGCAGGTTAGTATATCTTCTGGTGTTGGCATAAGTTGCTGCTGAACTTCCAGATCACCCCTTAGTAAGTTTAACCTTGCACTTCCAATGCACTGTGCCAGAACTCACTACAAGGCAACTAAAAATATTGTACTGCTTCATAAATCAGTTATTCATGGACAACAGTGGCAATAAAAGCCCACTAACAGAACTGCTGTGAGGATAAATGCATTTTAAAAAGCCCAAACACCTTTAAATCCCCTTTAAAGGGACAACAGACAATACAAATTCCTATTACTCAGTTTAGTTCAACTTGAGGATCATCCTTCATGCTTATTCACAAGCAAAAAGCTTAATAAAGGATAGTTGAGATCTCTGTCTTCTTTTCCTATGGCCTCTCTGGACACTAAAGAACATGTAGCACACTTACACAAAATCCCTATACCTCTTATCATGGAAAAAATATAAGAGAAAGGGATAAATACAGAAAATAAGATGTATTCAAGCAGCATACGGAAGGAAGAAAAGCAAAACCAAGCTGTAACTTCTAATGAAAGTATTTTCTCTTCTCTTGGAGCCTCTGCACTTACATTAGCTTAAACTGTCTGGTCCTTTCAATCTTGACAAGAGCCTTGTTTTAGTGGCTGACACACCACAAAACACCCCCAGAATAAAATAGATTTATCAGGATGGTACATGTCATTAAAGTAAAATAGAAGGATGAGAGATGAAGCAGGAACATATTTCTAGCCAATTTTGGTACTAAATTGTTCAAGTGAAATTTTCCATTCTTTAAGCCACCAGCTGTTGTCAGTTCCTTGTTATACATCTTATCCCTTCTCTCACACAGAAGTTTCTCTAGATTAGCAAAATACAGATTGAGATAAATATAGATTGAGAAAAAATTTATTATCAAGCACACTTGTTCAAATTGTTCAACTTAGGGTCCTGAGAAAGTTTTTTATATAAAATTAAAAAAAAAAACAACAAAACATTTTGTCCTATTTGGAATTTTCTTTAGTCCAGTATTAACCAGAATTCTCACTAGTGGTTTGAAATTATCCTTATGCCAGTATAGTGTAGACCTGAGCAATTTTTAAACAAATATATTCCAGGCTTACATTTTTAAAGTTGTAATTACATGAAACACTGACAGGTTTTATGACTGACATCACCATCAGATTTGATTGATATTCCAAATTTCTCCCAGTAGTTATGGATGTGCAAGTCATCTTACCTTTTCAAGTACGTACATGAATCTGGCACTATGTGAACCAGGCATAGTGAATCTATGACAATCACTTGCAGGCTTAAAACATGAATATTCAAAGTTATATCTCACAGACTCATCACAAAGTACAGCAACATGCTCCTCACGTTAAGAGTTAATTATGTAATAATATGAAACAGGAGGATATTTACCAGAGTTTATTAGAATCTGTATTTGTATTTATTTTTTTCTAAATGTGTTTTTAAACTGGCAAATAGCTGACTCTGGTTTTTTTTGCGCTTTCTCACTGAACAGCATGTCAAATATGCCATTTAAGCTTTTAAATTTTTAGCCTTACAGTTTAAATTATTGGCCTTCAAAAGCCTCCATGTGGATTTATAAGTGCTGTCTGAAGAATTCACTTGAGCAGCTTTAAAATACTCAGAAGGAGACAGCACAACATCTGTCCCTGACAAGCCGCTGAAAACCAGGCAGCAAGCCAAGCACTCCCCAAAGTTCCAGCCCAGCAAAATAAGGCAGTCTTGAACAGCTGTAAAGCAAGAACTGCTTTTAACATTAAATCAAAGAAATCAAAGCATAAAGCAGTTGCTCCTTGAAGTTTACCAAAGAAATGCAAGGCACAACTTAACTGTCCCATACCAAAGTATTACCGCTTATTATTTTTTTACCGAAGAAGTCGTAACTGTGTCTTTTAACATGACATCAGATTGAAAAGGAGGGCTTCATCGCTTTGCAAAACTAAATTGATTCTCCTCTGAGGACTTCACTACACAGACTCACAGGAAAAAACAGAGAGCAAAAAGGTAGAAGAAAAAAGGACAACACAAAATAGACTTTAGGTGCTGCTGTTCACTAGGTTCATATCCTGAGCCTTCCCCAGAGATTTCACCTGTCTTTTCAAGGTTTGTTTTGCTCTTAAGAAAACAAGAATAAAACCCATATTATAACAATCAAAACTACATGAGAGAGTGAAAAAGGATTTTAAGCTCAAATGGAGATAAGCAGAGGTGCAAGGAGGTAAAAGAAAGGTAGGTATGGGGAATTCTGAAAGTGGAATTCTACAAGGAAATTCTAAAAGATGTTTTAACTCCTGGAGAAAGCAGAAAGATAAAAATCAATACACAAGCAAACCAGTCTGTTTTTATTACTTAAAAGAAGAGAATAAAAGTATCAACTCTTTCAAGATCAAGGAGAAAACGCAAAAAGATTTTTCTGGCACTAAGTACAAGTAACATGGGTTTGAACATGTTGCATTAAAAAATAAAATCTCAAAACGTGAATTCCTGAGCTACAAAATAAATCTTGAGCAAAATTTTGCCTAAACATGTGCAGTTGCATGTTTTGAGAACTTCAAAACAGTGTTCATCTCTCACACTTTTTCTTCTCTGTAATAGATCTAACTACATTTTTCCTTTTTCTGCCTTCTTCCAAAAGGCTGCCAAATCACGCAAGATTGAAGTCAAGAAAAAATTAAAAATCCCCCAATCTTCAACTGCCTTCTGTTTTTATGTGTGACATCATATGTTAGGCTGCACGACAGTCGAGGGGTGATACCTGGGAAAGACTCGGAGCCACTGGGCCCCTTGGAGCTGCCACAGTCGGACTGACCCTGCCCTGCCCCGCAGCCCTTCGTGTCGGATGCACTGGTTGGCATCACACAAGGACTGGGAGAAGAAGAGATACCACAGCCCAGCCAAACCAGAGTGCAGTGCAGTGTGAACCTGATATTCAAAATGCATAACACAGGGAGCCTGAAAAATCTACAAACCTAACTCTGTGGAAGCAGCTCAGTGCCAGGAGATCTGGGAAGAGCTGGTGAAGGAAGTGAAGGAGACCCCTGCAACGCTGGGCTGTTGACAAGTGCAGCAGAACAGGTCTGGCAACATTAATTACAAGAACCATGCAATAAAGTACTTTTCAGATACACGTCCTGACTTCCTATTTACTTCCTGGTGCTTTCCAAGCACTGACAGAGCCGTGTGCCATTACTGCAGGAGGCTGCTACTGCTCTTGCACCATGCTGCAGCGATAGGGTGAAGTGAGGTGTTCAAACCAGAGCTTCCAAAATACAAATGCCTAGTGACAGGCAACATGCTCAGAAGGAACCTGCACACAGTAATTACCTTCCCTGTCACTCTAAAACAAGTCAAGCATCATCCTTCAAAAATTACACAAGTCCATCAACTTTTGTTGCTCTTTTTTGTTCTTGCTACCTTTTATTTTTTTACGATTATGTGGTATTTAAGAGGCCGCTCCATCGTTGCTCTGAATATCCTTCTTTGGTTTTACTTTGGCATCAAAGGGACAGTTTGTAATCAAAAACTTCATACATACTCTTGTCTCAGTATGTGAGTAAAGGAAAACTAGCTAAATTTTACCTATATCATTTAAAATAGAAAAGGAAAGGCTTATCCAATCACTGACAGCTTGAAGACAAGTAGAATTGATAGGTTATCAGAGGGACACAGGAGTAACTTCACACTAAATATAAGAAGCATCTAATTTAAGTTCTGGCTGCCATGCATTAAGTCCTGGAGAATACTCTTCTGAATATCATTCACCTTCAACTCAATTTTTTTCTGTTAGAGTGTCATGGGAAACAATACAGCCTTCAAGTGTCACAGCAAAAATAAAACTAGCATTCATAGCTTTCCCTCTAACATAGCAGATATTGACAAACTAATTTTTTCCATTATTCTTCACAGGTTTGCACTGAATCTATTTTTCATTTTCAGCTGACCAGGCCTGTACTGATGCTGAGAAACAACTGAAGTCACAATGGGCAGCGTTCAATCCTGCTCAGCAAAACACAAGTTATAATTATAATTGGTCTTAAACACAAAATGAAAAGAAACCAGAATTCACATTACAGGCTTCTTTGGCACAGTAACATTTAAATGGCACATTTTCCCCTAATGGCAGCTACATGCAATGTGATACTTCAATTGTACCTATGATGTATAAGTTTTGATTTTCTTTCATTTATATCTAAAAATAAATACATTTTTATAAGTTCTTTTATAGGATTACAATTAGATTATTCAAACATCATCCCAAAGCAACATAATTGAAATATTAAACTCCACAACACCCGTAACTATCACAAATAATAACTCACTCAAGATTAGAAAAGGGGACTCACTTTCTCCAACCCATCTTGCTGCTGGTTTTAGAAATTCTGTATTAGGTTTACAAGAACTGGTGGCAGAAGTGGCTGAGTGAGGAAACAGAAACCACCGGAAAAAATCTTTGGAAGACGTTTCTCAGTTAAAAAAATACAGGTGCGCTGCACAGAATAACTAGGGATAAGGATACTCAGCATCAATGGTCTGCAGTGTACACACAGAGCTCACCCGCAGCTGCTCTGCTTTGCTACCTTTAGGTTTAGATTTCACGAGTAAAATCCTGACGGGAACTCACGACTTGCGCATTTATTCATCACAAGACCTAAACTCTTGCCTGTACACGAAACGTGATGATTAACTATCACCATCTACCATTATCTTGCAGCCTCCAAAATTTGGTACAAATCAACATATTGGCAACACTGCAAAGCACTCTGTTCGGATCCTCTGAAGCAGTATTAAACAAAATTACTGGGACAAAGTGCACGGCTTCTGTGAACTACCATAACGGTGGGATCTTAACACCAGTATTCCCAGTATGATACAAGATGCCGCA
The DNA here is from genome assembly GCA_013396775.1 of Cephalopterus ornatus. Classification (NCBI taxonomy): domain Eukaryota; kingdom Metazoa; phylum Chordata; class Aves; order Passeriformes; family Cotingidae; genus Cephalopterus; species Cephalopterus ornatus. Next base: position 102,262 of record VZRE01013824.1, on the reverse strand, counting down.
GAATCTTACTGTTTCAAAGAAAAAGAGAAAACAAACAAACCAACTCCCACCACAAACACAAAACTTCATAAATATTTGTAGCTAGACTGGGGCAGACGAGAAGGGCTAAGCTGAAGTTCCTACTCAGACACCAGGGGTTCACATGGGTTTTGTGTTTATTTAAGGAACAGGAAATATGCAGAACAAGCAAGGTCTCCTCTTTTGCTCAAAAGATCTGCCAGCAACTGCAGCATTCCCTCTGCCCTCAACATCACTCAGGTGATGTTTTATAACTGGTTATAAAAACACAGAATAAATTCCCTTTGCAGGCCAACAGTACTTATGCTCATCCCTGACCTCTCCAGGATGTCCTTTTCTCTCCCAACCTACCATCCACCTCAGGGCTGATGTACATCGATCTAAACTTTCTGAATATTTGGAGAGTGAAAGAGCTTTAGGATTTTCACATATAAATTGGGGAGCAAGCTCTGCCTAGCACGCTAATTAATCCCAGAAGCAGGTTAGCTACCGCCAAGGTTTTTATGATTACACTGCAGGAGGGACAAAAAAACCCAAAAACAAAAACAAAAGAAGGAGTTTTTGTCAGGGAGCAGCAGGGAGGAAAGCAAAGAACACAAGCTGGGTATTACTGTCTGACTGCAGAGAGCTGACCTTTCAATATTAAACAAAACCTCCTACATATGCTGGAGTTAGATGGGGTAAGTGGCTCAGGCAGGAAAACAAAAAAAAATGAAGGAAAAAACTTATGTGTCTGTTATGATAGAGAAGAGGGAGGCAGTGGAAAACAGTGCCAAGTATGCACGCTCACAGTAAGCAATCCAGGTATTGCTTTGAGTGACCACACGAATCTAAAGGGAAAATAACATTTGGAGCAGTCAATGAAAGAACTGAATTAAGAGCAAAATATGACAGCGGTCCGCTCAAAGTGTTTTATATGAAGGCTGTACCACACTGATCCAAAGTCAAAAGCATTTGCAAGAACAAGACACAGATTAGAGGTAAAGTCTACTGAGGGTCTGAAATGGCACAGCAGAGAGAACAGAGGATAAAAATCAGGATGGATGGTGGGACTATCCAAAGAATGATCAAGAAACATGATAAGCAAGAGCTAATGCAGCAAAACACCGGGAGGTACTGGACACATGTTGAGCTTGAACTGAAAGCTTAACAAGTTTTTTTTAGTGTAGTGAGTTTGTTCACTCAGCCTCTTCCCAGGACACAGGTGTGTCAGCACCACGTTCTCCTGCAGAACCCGCCCTCTCCAGCATTTCACCTACAATCAACTATCAAGCAACTTAACTGCATCTTTTCAGTGACTGTTAAATAGACATAAGCGTAAAAAAGAAAAAAAAGCTGTAAGCGAAGAGGGTTTTTTTTTTTTAATACAGTGAAATTTCCTCCTTATAGCTGGGTGTAGTATGCCAAGCTTATTTTTAAAATGCCTTCAAGGCTAAACTTCAGAAAATAGAGCTTTGCAGATAAGAATACCACTAGTTCCTTTAAAGGTGAATACAGGAAGCTATGTACTATCAGGAGCCACATACAGAAAAACACAGAAGACATAAAATCATTTTATCATTAGAAAAATTGGACTGTTCAGAAAGACCAACACTACCTTACACTATAAAGTACCTACCACGCTATCTTCTAGCATTAAGGGAATTTCAGGAATATTTCCATTTTAATACTGATGTTTTCAATTTATCACAGCTCTCCAGAGCAAGCTTGCAAATCAATATTTTTCAGACACGATAAGAAATATTCCTCAGTCCCCAGAAAGATTTAAATAGAAGGAGTTCAGTTATGTTAAAGCAAGTGAGAAAAAAAAAATAACCTTTTCTCACAAAGAACAATCTTGAAATGTAAAATAATACAAGCAGTTCTAGTCAGTCGTAATTCTGAACTGTGAGAGATGAAGTCTGGCATGTTAATATCCACCTCTGGGAAAGCCAAGAGACAAGGAAATTGCTCCACAAACATCTCCAGCTTATTGCTGGCTATGATGATTTTATGACAACTTGCTGGAACTTTGTGCTTTCAAAAAGCACAGAACAGAAACTACTGTGAAGCTGTATTGCACAGCAATATTTACAGTATTTTGCAACTTTCACAGTCACATTGCACCTGCAAGGGAAAACCTGCCTGGCACTTGGACTTTACCAAAACCACATTTCAAGGTTCACTTTCAGGGTATTATTTCTGTTAAACATTCCATTTTCCTTACAGATGTTTCTATGAAATTTAAACCCTTTAAACAATAATTAGCACAATTTATTTTGCCACAACGCAAAATTCAATATATATCAGCATGAGAATGAGCTTCCGAATAATACTTCGGAGAACTACCTTTAATTGATAAAGGAATGATGAAAAGTGGAAGCCTCAACACATGAAGCAAAGGTTTTCAGAAGAGGTGACTTAGGAAACCTCTATTTTTGGATAGCTAGCTTTTAATATCTTTAAAAGGGCTTTATTTCATAGCACAATGAACGCTTACATCTAGAGAACATGATCTTTAAGAGAAAGGCAGACATGTAATACATTAATATACCTGGATTTTCACAATCCTTTGTCATCCCCTTGCCTATTCACTGGACCAAAAGTTTTCTTTCCAGACTCTGTCAGAACTGCTTACAAACAAAAGCAAATATAAAAGCAAGCATTCAGAAAGTTTCTTATTTCCTGATGAACAAGTCAAGAGGGGGAAGGGGGAAAAAAACTTGCAAGCTATTCTGTATATTGTCTCAGAATGATTCAAAATACTACTGTTTTGAATACTTGCAATGGAACCGTAATTCTATTTGTCTTTATTCCTATGGCCATAGCAATGTCAGGGACTTCAAAAATTACTGAGTCTGCCGACTTTTACCAGCTTCCTAAAGTGAGGGTCAATTTTTTTGTACTCAACCGCTTTTTCAATATTCAAAACACTGCATCCATTAAAAAGCTAACCATAAAAACAGGCTCAGATGTAATGAAAATGATCACATGGTGCAACATTCTTGTAGAGAGATTGCTAAAACTAATTTCAATGTGTATGTTCCACAAAAAGCCTTATGTTCTTCACAGAATTCACCACGAGATTTGAACAAGAAATTCCGAGGCAAAGAGCTTTTCTTATCAAAGAGCTTTTTCTTATCGAGCAACACACAAGATTTTAGCTAGAGAAAGTTTGTTCATCAGTCAACCCACAGAGGAGGTGAGATTGCCAGTCAACACAGAAGAGCAACTACTGAGTAAGTCTGGCTTAAGAGATTCAGGTTACAATCTCAGCTCAGCTTTTATCAAGTCCTGAACCCTCCATTCCAGTTTTCCACCGGAGATTAGGTTTGTCTTCACCTGTAGATATGAAAGCCTTTCAGAGGAGACACACTGCATAGGTTTTAATCAATAGCATGCAATTTAAAACTTAATTCCTCTGAAGCACATTAGGAAAAAGCATAAGAAAGGGGATTCAGTTCTTCAAATCTAATTGCATGCATTTGTACTCCAAATTCAAGTCTCAATACACAAAATAGAATTTTATAAAGAGATTGCAAACTTCTCTCTTACCTAACGAGCAGAGCCTCCTAAATCAGACCACTAAGGAAAGAGAAGAATAAAGAACTACTTCATTCTTCTCTGAAACTTGCACACAAAAAATAAAGACAGCAGGCAAAAATCAATCCCAAAAAAGACCATTCGACTTCAGGTATTTTGTATACCTCCTTATTTCTAATGCAGACTCATCTTCTAAAATGAGAGGGTTTGTATATTCATTTCTCCTGAAAAAGAGAAATTTTCCTCTAAAAAAATAAATTAAGATTATAAGCATTTTATATCAATAATAATTTTTTAATCCTCTGAATCTTTATGCAGCACAAGGCTTCAAGAGGTGATATGGAAGCCAAAACCAGAACAAGATGCAGAGGAAGGTTTAACTGGCACTGAACCACACCTAACTTTCCCAAGACCAGAAGTGCAAAGAAAAGCATGACATAATGCCTTGCACCATCTTCTCTCAAGCATCAGAATCTAAATGCTCTTAAGAGTAAAGGTAGTAAGTCAAAACAAATACTCAAACAAACCAGAGGAAATACTCAAATTATGTGATTTCTCATCAATCTGATCAAACAGATTTAAATACTTTTATAGCTATAATGCAATCTATTTTTATTCTAGAACTTGTTCCTGTGAGTCCTTATTAACCATCATATTATCCGCAGATAAATGAAAGACAGCAAAAGTACAGGTATAGACATTATACCACGGAGCATAAATTCCCTTTCAGACCATTAAATTCCTGCCCTACACTCCTCCGTCTCCTTGAAACTGGACAAGTTTCTTTATGAACTTCTTGAACACATCCAACAGATCCACAGCTATCAGGATTCTAAAAGTTTTTATTCACTCTCTTGAGTTGTACTTTTTTTACAGCATGGAAGTAGTAGACAACTTTACAAGTTTTTCCAGGGTTGGGCTTTTTTTTTCGTTCGAGGTTGGATGCTTTGGGTTTCTTTGGTCACAGCTATGTTACTATTATTAAAAACAAAGTATACACAAAGCTAAAAGGAGAATAAAACAAACCTGCCCTTCTGTTGATGCGGTGTACCAATGACATCCAAATCTCCTGTATACTAGGGGCTATGTCAGAGTTTATTTACATTTACTTTCTCTGTCTTACAGAGCATGCTATTCCCAAAGAGCTCCAGCTGATCAAATTTTATGCTATTCATGCTATACAGAAAGCTAAGGAAAAGGTGGTCACTGTAACAGTCGTCATAAATCCAGTACAGAATCTGGCATAACAAGTAATCTCACAGACCATCATTTTGTACTTAAACCATTCCAAAATTATAATAATCATGAAAGTGCAAATTTCTTACAATAGACAAAGCTGGAATAAATACATGAAATCCCAATTTGTCCTGCTGCAAAGCTGCTTATTCAAGTTACTTGTAATGTGCATCATTCAAACTTCCAACTTGGTGTTTCTTCAAACATCACATTCACTGTTTCTAAATGTAGTGTACTTGTCTGAAATTTTTAACCAAGATACAAAAATCAATGTTATATAAAGCACTCTTTCCTGATACTGATGATGCACAATATGAGTCACCACTTCAAAGCCTCCAACACACCACCACAAGCCACATTCTTTTAAGTCACGAATAAACCCTAAAGTGGTTTCTCCTGTCTTGCTTCTAATGAAGCACCCTTGGTTCCCAACAGCAAGTTGAAACTTTGACAGTCATGAGAGCATAAGCTCCAAAGGCAGAAATGAAAGCTTCTAAACAATACATGATCTCCTGTAGCTTGAAAGGCAAATACTTGCCAGACCTGTTATTTCTTAAGCTTTTAAAAAAAAAAGGCTAGAAAAACAGTCACCAGTGAAATGTTAATGTTGTATCTTTGTTAATTTCTTTTCCAGGCTTTTTACATTGAATCTGGGGTCTGCTTCCATGACCTGTAACAAAAAGGCAGTAGGGAGGGGAAAGAGAGGGTTTGAAAGTTAAGTGTATGTTCTTTGCCAGTGGCAAAAGTCAGACCATCAGAGGTGAGGATTCACTCAACAGAAGACAGTTAAGCTAAATAACTTCACTGTCCTGGAACTGCTGGACACTCTGGGATGTGCAGCAGCCTGTTGGTATTACTCGGCCCTGAAAAAAAGTCAGAAGAGAAGAAATCCTTTCATTTGAACAGGAAAAAAAAAAGATTGATAATTATTCTTGCTGAGGAAACGATCATTCCTTCTTGGCTCATGGCATCTTCATCCGTGTGAAATGCTTTCTCATCCAGTTACAAGCACTTACACACCCTGCCCACATGAGATGTACACACAAAAAGAAGCCACTGCTGCAATAGTCCAGTTTGGTTTGGAAAAGTCTCCCAAGCAGATATTCCACCTCAAGCGTATGTCGCAAGTTCTAAGTACTACTTTATTACAAAACTCCAACAATATGGTCAATATAAGGGTACAGATGTGTACACCTGCGCTGATGCACGTACAAATCTATAAACAAATACACCCCACAAAGTCACAAGCGAAAAGCAACAATTCAGATGGTTATTTCCAAACAACGAGAAAGCGAAAGGATGCCCAGCCCAACTGAAACAGCCCTGCCAGAGCAAAGCAGACAGTGCCATGGATCATCCCGAACCCTCAGAACTGGGTGATGAAGCATGAGTGATAGTGCTCCACTAGAAGTAGTAAATCTCAACAGAAAACAATGGCATTTTCTTTCCTAGGGAACTATTTCTGTTGTCTTTTGCCATGAGAGGGACTGGTTTGTACACAAAGTGCATCTCTGCATGGAATGATTCAGAACAGAGAAGCAGCACAAGTGAGGTGCTTGCAACTGTCTGCATTTATTGTCCACCAGGAATCATTTTAGAAGTATATAGTAGCAGTACAAACACCCAAAGAGATCTCCTACCACATCTTCACCTATTTCCTTTTTTAAGAGGAATACATCCAATTGGCAAAAGGTCACCATTCCTCTTATGATTTCCAAGATCACAATCTAGAAAGGTCTTGCCTTTCATCACTGAAACAAAAGCTAAAAATGTCATCATTTGAGATCATCTCTGATAAATACTGATGGTGCTGTACACTGCAGAAGCACCTTTATTCTTGTTTCTGCTTAGCCTATTTTGAAAATTAAGCTATTATATTTCTCAGCTGTTTTCACGTGATTTCTGGTAAGGCCATCACAAACACCATGTGAAACTCTAGGCTATGAAAAAAATTGGTTTATTCAAGAACCTACCATTTTGTGGAGAAATACAGTGTTGTTAACTAGTGTTGATTATTTAATTTGTAATTTACCAATGTAAAATCGACAGGTGGCTTTTCGGTCAAATATTATTGTATTTCACATTCGAGCTTCTTTTGCAATTTAGCCAAAACCAGTGAAAACACACCAAGAGCTTAGTACATATCAAAGCTGAGCTCTGACACCTTGAGAATAAAGCATGCCATCAGCTATGCAAAAGTAACCCCACCAAAAATAACAAGTGATCAATATATATAAAATTGTTGTGAATAGTAGTAATTATAAGTACTCAAATACTTATCTTCAGTATGTTGACTGCAGCAAATTTTACAAGGAGATCCTCACATTTCTAGCAGTAAAATTTTGAGGGTGCTGGGTTTTTTTTGAGGTAGTTTGTTTTAATTTATGCAGACATTATAATCTTGTATTATAACCAGAACACAGGTAGAAAGCTAGCCAAGATGCCTATCATGCCTCTCTGCACTCTAACGTGAATTTATAATTTCAAAATTAGTAACAGTTTAAGGAACATTCCTGTTCACTTTTTTCTTTCTTGGTTTCTTCCTCAACCCTCACCCCCCTTTTGCTCTGCAACTTCAGTTCCAGCACAGTTCAACTGTAAGATCACTAGAGAGATGAGAGGTGCAGGGAAGACAAAAATACAATAAGGTTAAATAGACGTGATGAACTTAAGACGCTGATACTGCCTTAGGAACAGGAATACTAAATATGTCTGGAGATAAAAACCCTAGAGTTTGTAACTCTCCAACTCTTACCCACATAGAAACACCTACTCACCCCCTCTCCTGAACAACCACGTGAGCATTAGCCAACACAACATCCCAAACTGGAACTTGCTGACACAGGAGTTCAGCTTCCTTCCACCAGGCAGCAGTGTTAAACCACCGGGCAAGCGGCTGGGATGATGTGACCCAGCTCCAGACTCCACTTGGCAAGATGGGCACTACTTATTTCAGCACAACAACGTCACTTCTCATCGTCAAAAAGGACCAGTGTCATACCAAGCACTGAACTCAAGGTCCGTGGTACACAAGAAGAGATCTGACAGATTCCTACCTAACAGACCTGTAATAAAGATCCACCAAAGAACCAGAGACAAGCTCTAGAAGGGGCAGACCTTACTACAGTCCATCAGCATGCAGAATTTGGTACTTCTACACCAAGCTTTTTCAGTTTGTTCTGATTTAAATAAACTAGATGTAGCTAGCATATTATGGATTCAGAATTCCAAATTACAGAATTTACTTTGCTACACTTCTTCAAAAGTTACACCGTATCAGAAAACCTACCGCAGAATTATGCGATACTAATTTAATTTACAATGTCTTAGGTAAATTCTTTAAATTTGTAGGTAAACCCTCCATGGCCTGCAGGAACAGCTGCCTCACCATGGTCTTTACCACAGGTTGCAGGGGCATCTCTGCTCTGGCACCTGAAGCACCTCCTCCCCCTCCTTCCTCACTGACCTTGGTGTCTGTAGAGTTGTTTCCCTCATGTATTCTCACTTCTATGGCTACTGCTGCTGTTGTGCGGCAACTTTTCCCCTTTCTTAAACACATTATCCCAGAGGCATTACCACCATCACTGATGGTCTCAGCCTTGGCCAGCAGTGGGAACATCTTGGACCTGGCTGATGTCAGCTTTGTCAGACATCAGGGAAGCTTCTGGCAGCTTCTCACAGAAGCCACCTCTGTAGGCCCCTCCACTACCAAAACCTTGCCATTCCAAGCCAAAACAAGCCTTTAAGCTACTGCTGAACAAAACAAAAGATTCTCTTCACAACATGAGAAGGGCAGGTAGGAGTTACTGCAAATGAATGATTGTGACGTCCTGCAAGGCTTGGGTCCCATGGTTCGTTCGGTCACATTGCGTGCTGGTTGCAGTGTGTCACTGCTGACCGCAGAAAGGCAGCACCAGTGCTGCCCATAAAGGGCAGAGAATTCCAAAGAGAACCAAGTCAGAAAGCATCAAGAAAAATAAATGTGCCCACATATCTCAACAAAACTCATTTATACCTTTTCCCTACTGAAACCTATCCTATGAAAAATTCTCATATCAGTTTTACTCAGGAGTAGGATTCACCCCTATTCACTAGTACATATTTTGGAAAGGTAGATCATACTTCTGAGATTATGTTGCTCAAAGATTTTTAGAAGATAAGTTCGAGCAACTCACCTAGATTGAGGTTTTAGTAAACTATCTTCCTGCAAGTGCTTGATCATTGCTCCTAGACACAAGTTAGTCGTTTTGTGTGACATGCCTACAGCCAGCAAAATCTGTTTTGAAACCCAACTCCAATGTTCAAGAATTTCTGGTTTCTAGTCCCGTGTACAAATTCAGTGGATTTAAACCCTGTCACAACACTCGCTTCGGAGTGCTTTGCTAAAGAAAACCAACAAGCATAAAAGACTTGAAGAACACACTCTACCTTTAAAAAGAAGGTACAGATCCTTTCAAGATCAGAATAATGCATTTGGGGATTATGCTGCAACTCTTAAGAGTCTCATTTGACACAGAAAAGCTGTAGCATTTCCAGCTAGTTTTCAGGTGGATTGCCCAGATGTAGATACCAACAGCAAATGCAGACCTTTCAGCAAGCAGCCCAGAACAATGCACATTTCAACAGCAGATGTTCTAAACAACACAAGAGAGTGTTTTTTTTCCAGCAAAAAGCATTGCCATTCAGTGGACAGAACCAAGTATTAGCAGTTTTGCATACCACATGTACTTCACAAGATGCATCTCCCTGTGACCAAATCACTTCCACTAGACTGATGCACTGATCATCTATGATCACATTTGCTGCAAGTTTTACAGCGTCTGTGTGCTTGAAAATTTCTGGCATACTGTGGTCCCTGAAACATTTTAGTCCTCTGAGATCTTGCATATCTATCTGTAGCGGCAGCAAGTTTTCGGGTTTGGAGGCCCAGTCAGGCCTATAATGAAGCTTTGTAAGATCTTGGTTTGAAAACTCAGGAGATATCAACAAACTTCAAATTTGTTTCTCCAAAGGAAAACAATGAGAGAGAAAATGGATTGAGAGAGAAAATGGATTGCAGCTGAAGGATTTAGGGCAATGGAGTGCTGATGTTTTAGTTTCTTTTATTTGATAACAGAAGTCATCATACAGGATGAGAAAGTAACACGAATACATTCCCCACAGACTGACCTTATCAACAGGTGGCCTTTAGCACTGCTCACGTATCAGGACTTTGATCCTAACCAGCTATAAAAATATGTGCTGCTTATGGAAACAGATAGAAAAGAAAAACCCTAGAAAAAATGGACACAATTTATGAGTACTCTTTATCTCCATCTGCTGCTCAGCTAAGCATTTAAGAAAAAGAAGAATTTCAGGGGATATTAGTAGTAATCAGTTTCCTGGCAAGTTTAGGCACTTACAAACCTTAAATTACCCAACTCTACTGTATACTGTTTAAGCAATGCATTACACAGGTTGCTAGGTTATGCTGTTTATGCAATTCTCACACACAACAATCTCTATACCTGGAAATCAATAATATTAAAACTTCCAAGAAATACAACAAACCTGGTAAAGTCTCAAAGCAACACAAGAAACCTGTATCAAATCCCCTGCAGTCTTTGCTACCTGTACCAATTCCAAGCAAAAACAACTTCAAGAAAAGATTCACTTGCTTGTGAATCTGGAAACATTCAAATGGAATTGCTGGAAACATGTCAAATGAAAGAAAAACAATAAGAAACCAATCCCCAAACACATCTGACTGATTTTCAGTGAGGTTATTGTTTTAAAATTCTATGTTGATTTAAAATGTCTAATAAGAGACTTGTGCTGTTAAAATACTAATGACACATTTCTACCTGCTGCATTATACTTGTATTAAAACACATTCTCTAAAGCCTACTAAAGCCTGCACTTTATATGCAAAATTGTAAGGCTGGAAAAAGTGGTCTAAGGTCACATTTTCAGCTATGTTTCTAAAAGTTACCCAGTTCCCTTGCATTCAAGTCCCCGTTTGAAGGTATATAATTACTTTCAATAATTCTAATAAGTGAAAATCCATGTTAAAACTGACATGTTGCAACTAGAAAGCATTTTTGCAATTTATACATTAACAAGCAGAACACGTAAATTATGTAAGCAAACTGTTGTTAGACATTCAAATTGTTTAGTTTTACAAGTTAGGAAAGTTTTTTTGTAGAGAAAATTATTCAGACAATTGGTGATTGGCAACATTGCTTTTCAGCTCAAACTGCGCACTACAGATAGTAAGAAAACAATGACAATATTTTATTAGAAGTCTTGTTACTTGCTGAACTAGTTCAGATGTTTTTCATGTTCAGTTGTCAACACACAGTCATCGCCACTTAAGATGTGCATTCAGTTTTTGTACGAAGTGATTTCATAAATTAATTATCTAATAATTGCTAATTAGCGAAGGTGATTTAGATGGGCAATTATTAGAAAACGCCTTTGAGAATAACTGAAGCTGTTTCTGCACCTCACAGCAACTCTACCTGATGCCATGAAATTGCCAAGTCCTTCACTGGCTGCACCAAATACTCCTGTGGTCTGTGTCAGGGGTGCCACATAAGGCCCAGAAAAGCTACCAAAATCTCAGTCACAGGGCAGGTAGATCACAAAATTACTTTTTTTTAAGAAATAAAACATTAATTGGGCATGTCTATACCCATATATAAGGAAAGTTACTACTGTAACTACATTTTCAGATAATTTTTTCTGCTACTGATCTTCTCCTAGTCACACTGGAGGAAGTTCAGTCAGTGGAGAAAAAAAATAAATATTTGTGTGGCAAAGCCCAAATAATACCTTCCAAAAGCTGGGTATGAAATTTTACCTTCAAGTGAAGTGAATGACAAGAGTTCCCTTCGACTTGGAAGAAGACCAGGACATTGTTCTGATTAAATACATATTTCTTTTTCAATTGTTTAGCACAAATGAATGTTAATCTAGTGCTAAATTAGGGCAAATCAAGTCTTGCTAGAAGAAAGGAATGTGCCATGATTCTGAAGAAAGTGAATTCATAAAGAAGGGCTGATCTGATCCGCTTTAAAACGGCTCAGGAGAAAATTAAACTTATGCACAAGGTAGATAAAAGATATTCCTAAACAAACAGAACTACATTTACCCTAAATTTAATGAAGGAAAAAGCAGAAGTGAAGCAGCACCCACAGGTATTCAAATTTAGGAGTAGTACCAATAATCACATTAATTCATATCTAAGCGGAAAACATCTGCATCTTTCACGTGACAAACCAAGGGCTCTGCCATACCATATTGTTACTTCTCTGTAACTTGTTACTTGAGCTGTAACTCAAGTTTAATGTTCCACTCTCACAAGACTTTTTGCTCCTGTTCACCAACTCTGTAGAAAAAGTTGCTAGAAATAGTAGTTAAAACTCAAACACTGGTGATGTCCAGAAGAGCAAGACAGTGGGGATACAATAGGGCTAACCCAGGCACTTTGCATAATCTGAATTATTCCCCAGGGTGGTTATTTCACCCTCAAGGGTTACACATAAAATACATGAATGCAAAGTACTGTAAGATACTGAAATCAATACAATTTCAGGTCCCTTTGTTTTTAGGAAAAGGTCTAAATTGTGCAGGAGTCTGGAGCTGGCCATGTCTAAAAGTGCCTCTTATGTGACATTCATCTACTCAGACAACAATCAAAAAAGTCAGTGCAATAGACTGGCAGATCCTTGGTACCTTTTAGCCAAACAAACACAGGCACTGGAAATTAAGATGTTGAGGGCTAGAAATCCCAGGAGATGCCCAAGAAAATCCTGCTAACTATTTTAACCCACAGCAACTCAATATTCATGCTATAATGAAAGCCATACTACAGCAACCTCTCTCCTCTGCTGAGAGATGACAGTCGAGAGCATGATAAATGGGGCCTGATAACCCTAACTATCTTTCTCAAAAAAGCTATTTTGGCTAGTGCTGGTATTAAGAAGAATCTGTCACAAACATTTTTAATTTCATTTCTTTTAAGGTGATGAAGGGACCGGAGCACCTCTCCCATGAGAAAAGGCTGAGAGAGTTGGGACTGTTCAGCCTGAAGAACAGAACAAGGGGGTTTTATCAATGTCTATAAATATGTGAGGAGAGGGGGCATAGAGGACAGAGCCAGGCTTATTCCAGAGGCTACCAGTGTCAGGATCAGAAAATTAAAAAACAGTAATTTCATATTTTAAAATACAACATTAAAATATAACATTCTAACCCTGGAAAGTTATTTTCTTTCAACCATCCAACTAAACCAAGAAGTTAGCTTAAAATAAATGCAATATTTTCTAGTCCCTTAAAAAAAAAAAAACACAAAAAAAAATCAGCCATACAAAGTGGGAATTTTCTGAAATAATAACTGTACTTCACCTTGAGACAGTCGCTACCATTAGCAGTGTTCTGGCACCAACAAAGATTCCATTTACAAAAGTTGTATGAAAACACCCAAACCAAGTTGTGGCAAATATCACTTAAAAACTCTTCTAATGAGTCGTCTTTTTATTCTTGGAAGCCATTATACCTTTAAAACAAAAATTCAGGGTACCTGATGCTGTTCTCGTGACAGAAAAGAACTAAGTCAAAAAAGAAAACCAGACCAAAATAATGTGATCGGTATTGTGAAGGTCCTCTAGTGTCTTTCAGGCTTATTTGCTCTTTTTTCTTACAGAACAACATGACTTTAGAAAAAGTCAGAAACTGAAGGAATCCTATAGAATATACGACTGATTGCTATGATTCATTTCCATTCTTTGATGTCTCTAAAATTTTAAATGATTATTTTACGTGCAAAACCCAGAAGTACCTCTTAGGGAGAAAACAATACTACCTCAAATACTCAAAGCAGACTCGCCAGCTCCCTTTAGGAATTCCAAGAGGAGTATTCACAGAAGCTAGACTTCCAGGAATGTGACTTGCCTTGCTTAGGAGGCAGCAGAAAGAATAAGAGAGAAGAGTTCTTCTAGGTGGCAAGTCACACTAAAAACTAGCTACAGATGCTACAGACTGTCTCCCGCAGAAGTGTCTTTCACTTCCTTGATGTGGGAAGCAGACAAGCTTCACTAGGCTAAAGTTAGCCTTTGAATAGCTTGGCAATGCCTCTTCCCTTAGAAAAAGGAGGCAGTATTCCTCCCTCTGTGCAACTCTTGTAAAGCCTACATAACTACAAATGCTCTCAGACTGTTTGCTAATGGAAAAGACAGAAAAAGGTGATACAGTTTTGTTTTATAGCTTTATGGTTTTAGAAAACAAGGCTGTTCAAGGTGCACTCTGTGACAGCAGCACGCAGACTCGGAACAGGACACTGGCAGAGGCAGCAGCAGCCCTGCCCCAGGCTCTCCTCCCGTACCAACATCTCTAAAGGAATTCCCTGCAAAAAGGCTCAATTCTTGCATTCCTTCACCGACTTCATACCTTCTTGAAACCTCTGTTACATCAATACATAAGAATAAATAGCTCCACTCTGGACTTCAGCTACTTTCATTACAGAAAGGAAGCCATAACTTTCTCTTTAGAGAAAACTTTCTTTAGAGAATTTTCTAAAAATAGCCTGCAGACCAAAACCTAAATCAGCAAATGCAGCTATATTCAAAATACCCCGAGTCAAAGCTTCTGTTTAAAAAAAGCTATTTTCCCAGATGAATTTTCCCCACCAAAACCTATGATTCCTTATGCTCATCATAAAAAAAAACCACACCCACACCATGCACCCACACGTAAACCTGGCAAGAAGATTTAGAATGAAACAGAATCAACACTTTCACAAGGTGTATGGTCCAGTAACCAAGTATCAGTCATTGAACATGAAAAATTAACTGTCAAAACCTATCCTTCCTCAATAAAGGATCTACAGAAAACAACTGGCCTTTTTATTTTGACATTTTTAAACACAAAAAGAAAATATATTCATTTCACTGCCTTGTTCAATAGCTTCAGTTAGTTCATGTGTATTTAGGTTCTCTCTCAAATCTTTGTTCAACTTCTGCTTTTGACCTAAGGCGATCTCATTCAATATGGAAGAGTGTGAGGGTTTTAATTGTCCTTTGTAAGAAGTTTGTGAGCCCACTGGCTTAGAAATGTTCATTTCCCCAACATTACAACAGACTCCATTTCACTGATGAACTTTAATGAGTTGCTCTTGCCAAGAGTAATCCCATTTCTCTCAATCCTCCACCCCCATCCCTGCACACCTGGCTGGCTACCACTCAGTTCTTGGATGACTACAGCTCATCTGGCCTCTCACTGTCAAACTGATTTAATCAGCGAATCTGGGGGCAAAGCTTTCCAAGGGGCAGGAAGAAGAGTGGAAAAGAGGTCAATTCAGTTCTCCTTACAAACCTCCAAACTGCTCTTCCAGGCTGAGTCAGCTCAGCAAGGGCTCCAACAAATGCCATAGCCAAAGCTGGGCAAACAGTGGGAATAAGGCAGAGGGTGAGAAATGGGTCACAGTGCTGTCAGATGGGTTAAGATTGGCTTTAGGATTTGGAAGGGAAGTGCTTATAAAGGCAAGGTAGGTTGTCCAAAGAGATGGTGAAAACATTTTTACCAAATCTGAAGAATAGGTCAGTAATGGGCTCTTGCACCATAGGTCAGCATCCTGGGCTGCACTAGGTGCCAACACGTCAGAGGTAAGCCCGCCCTTCCAGTCAGGACTAGAGAGACATCCTGAGTGCCAAGTCCAGTTCTGGACCTCCTGCTAAAAGAACTGCATGAACGTACTGGAGAGAGTCCAAAGGGCTGCCAGTGATTCAGGCATTGCAACATCTATCATACTAGGATAGACAGAGCTGGAACTGCTCAGCCTGGAAAACAGGAGGCTTGGAGTGGATGCGATCAATGTGTATAAATATCTGATGGGAGGGTGGAAAGAAGACACGGACTTGTCACAGTGATACCCAGTGAGAACAAAAGAGGTAGTAGATACAAACCAAAATAAAGGAAATTCCATTTGAACATAGGAAAGTGTATTTTTACTCTAAGGGTGACTAAGCATTGGCACAGGCTGCCCAGAGAGGTCCTGGAGTCTCCATCCTTGGACGCATTCAAAACCTGCCTAGACATGGTCCTGAGAAACCAAGGGAGATGGATTAGGCAATTTTAACAGTAATTTCAACCTCACCCTCTCTACAATTCTGTGATTATGCACAGCTACAAATCCATCTATCATGTACAAAAGGATATGACATATTAATATCACTCAAAGCCAGGCAATTCTACACGGACACAGCAAAGAATTCCCATGTGCTTCATTAGCTGTCATTAGTTTTCATTACAATATTCTGAAGGAACCCTTCAAACATATTGAAGGAACACAAAGAAGGCTTGACACAATCCTGATACACACAAAGTGTCATTGACTTAAGACATCATAAACAAAAATTAAATTACTGTTGAACATTAAGAACAGCATTTACCTATGCAAACAAATCACATGTTGTTCCTGGCTCAAGTGTGTAGCCTTACACACCTTACAACACGCTATTCTGCAAACCTAGTGTGGCTCATCATTTAAGGAGGGCAGGCTGTTCAACAGCAAATTAGCAGAAACCCAGATGTTTGCAAAAAAGCCCACAGCATTGGAAACACATTTGGCCACATGCTTTCCCAACCCGACCTGAGCCGATATCCCAGCATGACACCAGTGATGAGCCTGTTGCTGAACATGGAGCCCTGAAATGACTTGTAGGTTACCCAATCTTGGAAACTTGAGATTATAAGGCAGTCAACTGGCAGTTCAAGAGGGAACACCTTTTAAGCTTTTCTCCCCAGTTTGTTAAATAGCTTTATAACTTGCCTACCACACAGAACTAACTCTCACACCTCTCCCACTGGACATGCTATTCTTTACTTTTCAGTCTGAACTTCACTGAACCTACAGCAACTGCTGAGAGTTTTCTTCTCAGGGGAGGTACACTAGGATAATAGACACAAAAGGTCTACAACATGCTAATTAATTATTTTCCCTAAGGATCTACTACCGTACTTTGATGAGCCTGTAGAGCAGCATAAAGCACCTGGATACTTAATTTTTCTTTGTGATTATTCATTCCATATAATGTATCACCAGAAATGTACAAAGCTCATTTAAATATTATTATGAGGCTGCAGAGGGTGCTCCAACACTGCTTATAGACAGTTTCTATTCAATCCCCATATTCCTCAGCAAATTCCTCACTGATTTTTCAGGAATAATTGGAAATAATTTTGGAGGTGGGTTAAGAATAGACTTCCCCTAACACTTTCTTTTATCCTTAGAGAAAAGTGGTATGAATCACAAAAAAACCCAACCTCTTTCCCCCCCCACCAACGGAAGGTGCTCTCAGTGGGAATAACATCAGGAAGGCAGCATTTCTCCATAATGCTGCCTTTTCCCTCACATAAGATATAAAATACCAAATTGCTCCACACGGATCTAATGGACTGGGGAATGGGGAAAGCAGGCACACAGATATGGAAACACATCATATAATATCATCACCATATTGCTTTCAAGTTGCTTAAACAAGTAACATCCCCACAAGCAGCTTCTGCTGCTTTAAGAGTAGCTCCTCCAAACCAGCAAAGCTTTCAGATCTTTTTGTAACCACTCAACACCTCTAGGAAGTGGTGCAGTGCCACTGAGTGCAGAATGCAGTGACTGGTGCAGCTCCCTGCTGGAGAGGTGGGGGCAGCAATCTAGAAAGCAGGAATACCTCTACTTGCGTATCCCAGATCTTACTTTTCTGTTTAGCTATGGAGAAGTGTTAATTTGCTAGCTTTCAAAGTAGGCAAGGTGCAGAATAATTAAAAAAAATTATTTTGGTCAAAAGTAAATTTAATAAGGATTTGTATTCTCTTCTTTCTCACAGGTTTTTAAAACTCATTCCAGTAAGCACACAGTGCAAAATATTACAGTATCTGACAATACTGTCATTTCAATATATTAATTCTGAGCCAGCTGATGAAAACTAAATAAAGGGTATGCTTTTAAAGCATTTTAAATTATTTTTTAAAAATGTTTAAGTAGCATACTTAGCTGATCCTTCCCTCTACTGGCTCCAAGACCCAATTAGCAAGTTCCAGGTTTGACAATTCATACATGGAACTTGAAACAGAGAACAGATATGCCAAACACACAACAAAGCATACTTTTAGAGTTCTTTTTGGTAAGAACAGCTAGCTCAAAGTAGTGTGCAGTCCAAGAACAAAACCCCTGCCCTTTATATAGCTCACTGTCTTGCCTCACTACTTCCGCAGAGCTTTGCTTCCAGCACATGCTATCTGTGCCTCTGTCACTGCACGATTACTTGCATTAACATTTTATACACTGTCTGAGCCTTAATGTCACCTAAAAATAACTTTGGGTAGGCCTGTTTTATGCTAAAGAATTGAACTAGAAGTTCAACTCTTAGTCCCACATAACTTCACCTGGGTTTCAGACTGGCCTCTTCATTTAAGAAATTAGCACTTCTCATACAAAAGAGAGAGCAATAGAACATAGGTGCAGTATGGGTTAGGGTTTCTTTCACCAGTCTTTATGTTACGAATAGAATAGGCACAAGCACTAAAGACACTGAAGATGCAACTCCATAGTTGGTACAAGGTAATATAAAGACCACATTGCCACCAAAGGAGTGCGAGCTGCCCCTCTCCTCCAGTAAGATAACTGCAAAATTATATAAAAAAGGCAAGTACATTTCCACCTGTGTTACAAAGCTGATCCAGTGCAAGACTCAGCCACACAATTTCCAACAGCAGGGAGTTCAGACAGGAGTACATGGCCACAAGCTGAAGCACCAGTTGAGCACCAGCAGCATTCCTGCACTTTCTGTACTGTCCTGGTTGATTCAAAATTCACAAGGGGAGCACACAAAGACTCCTGATAGGAGTCAGAAATCCTGAAAACTGGAGACAAGTGAATATATCTCCCTTTGCTCTGAAGGGATCACTACTGTACTAATCCATTTGACCATCTCTCACTTTACAGAAGTTTTAGGTCATTACAATAGAAAAGTTGCCTAACAAGCAGTAAAAGAAGGGAGTCAAACAGTACGTAGTAACAAAGTAACCAGAGCGCAATACAGGGTAACTAAAAACCACATCCTATCATGAGTTTGTAATTAACAGGTCCAAAGGTTAAGATTAGTCATTAGTGATAATATTTTTATCCCACCCTGTAAAACCTATACACCTCACAAGTGCCAGCAATTAAGAGGCACTTCTAATTCCTGTTTTACTATGCAACATTTAGCACATCAGCAACTTGATTTCACACAAACCAAACAAAATATAACATCTTCAAAGAAAATACCCCACCTCAGTGAAGTGGGTTTTCTATACTTTGTGCGTTGAGGACTCACCAACATCAGTTGACTTGGAAAACTCCAAATTACAGAAGCATTTCAGTGGAAGGAAACCTCTTTTTCCTCCCCTCAGAAGCTTTGCAAGTCAACGTAAGCCAGTGATTTTACCACGAGGGGGAGATGGGAAAGAAGTGACTGGAGGGATGGTTAGTGAGGCATGGGTTTAAAGATGACTAATTAACAGTTGAAAATCACCATTACCTATCTCCCATATGTTCTCATTTGTAAGCAAGAGTTGGACACTGAATCTAAACATATGGCAACAGTAAGTTGCACTGCAATCTTTGAATAGCAAACTATGTACAATCTGGTCCATTCCTTCAGATGTAAAATGTTATTGCAGGGTAATCTAAAAGGAAAAATAATCTCATATAAAGTAGTGGATAGAAAGAAGTGGCAAATGAGGAATAAAATGGTTAAGAAACCCCCAAATTAAGCTCTTCTGGCTAGTTTGGCTACTGGCTTACATTTAAGTGCACCAAATAACCTCATCTCACCTTCATGCCTCAGTCCTCCATTTCAAAGACAGGAAGAATGACTATTTGTATTTGAAAGATGCACAGATGATACACAGGTTTTGGATCACACACAACATGAAGGCATGTACATATATATATACATGGAGAAATAACTATAAAAAGAGCTGGAACCAACCTCTCAACATTTCAGTCCTTGACCTGACTGACAACAAATGACTCTGGGCTTAAGCAAAAATTGCGCTTAGCTTTCTTACAGTAAAACTAATGTTTCCAGGAGAAAGGCTGTCACCTGTTAACTCTTCAGGACCACTCATGAAGTATTGTTTATGACAGTCTTACACAGTTTATAATTTCTCAAAAAGTATGAATTTATATCTAAGACACACAATTTTTTCAAAACTAATCAAAAAGCTTATTATGCACTGATCAAGCCAGATGAAATTAAGCAATGGACAACCTCTTTGTTTGATGCAGGAAACAAACAACTAGGCACCTTCAATTCACCAACACTGATTTGCTAACATCTGAATGGGAGATCATTTATATAAATACACATATTACATCAAGAAATTAACAGAACATTTATAATACAGAAAAAAATTGTTCTGATTTTTTCACACTGAAAAGAACGTCATGGCTTTTAAAAGATGCATTCATTTTTGAAAAAGTTGCATCCCAGTTCTATATCTAAAACTACTTTAAAATTCAGAGGTAAGCTATTTTAACATTAACTTACTTGTTTCTTGTTATCAACTATACACAGAACTGCCTACTATGAAAGTGCTAAATAGTTACTCTCACACTGCAATCAGAAAAGAAGAAATGAACTGAAAAACAGTTACAACCTAAGGCTAAGGCTTCCTTAAAGAAACTAATTGTCAAAGAAAATAGCGTGGTCAATTGAGAAAATATAACTTTAAAAATAACTAGATAAAAACATTAAAGTGTCAATGGAATGTAGGCTCTAAAACAAAGATAAGTGCTTGCTTGTCTCTTCTAGTGAGAGAAGTGCAGAGAAAAAAACCTATTGCCTTTCTACTTCAATCCCTGTCTTCGTACTGTCACCACAACTATCAGGTCTAGTATTTGTCAAGTATCTTGACTAAAATCAAGAGGGGAAAAAAATTTGTAGCAAGTCCACAATTATGTACAAAACACTACCAAAAAAAACTAGGTGGAAGTAATGTCAGGGAAACAGAAGGCACTGCAAGTAGTGAACAAAAGTTTTGGACACAGAAGTGTGATATAATCTAAGCAAAAAAAAAAAAAAAGAACCACAATTAAGAAAACCCAACCACAAAATCAAAAACCAGTCTTACTGAAAATGAGAATATTTGCTGTGGATACAATATCTTCCTCAAATACACTCAGTCGACTGTTTCACTAAAACTGTTAGCAAAGAAATTATCAAAATACAGTAAAACCAAAAAAAAAAACAAAAAAAAAAACCTAAAAAAACACTCTTCCATACAGTAACTTCAAAATACCACCACAATACCTGAAACCAGATTCTCCAACACGAACACATCAATTCTCAAGAAAATGTTCAATAATCATTTCAATATCAAGAAATTAGCCAAATTAACAATTACACCAGTGAGAACCTGTCAGTACTCAATATGCACTTTTTAACACAAGGCACATCAACCAATCTCCCCACTTCCAATGATTTGCTGCTGATGGTGACATAATGTTCTTATGCTCAACTTCACACAAAAAAAAACCCTCAGATAACTATGCAGTGCACAGGAAGACCATTGCTTGAAAGAACTCAATGCTACCTACAGCCTACAAACCTCCAGGTCCCTCCAAACTCGCCACCAGCAGGACCTATATGAAGCACTTACAGAAAAATCAGTGCAAAACTCACGTTCTACAGCCACACAACAGGGCCTATGGGTACACGTGCAGGAGCACAGTGTGCTTCACCCGTGGCACCACGTGTCCTTCCAGGACCTACACTCATGTAACCACCATGTTCCAGGATGAACAGGCACCACTCATCACCACGGGACACAGAAACACCTCGTTACCATTCCCACTTCATCTGTTATGCCTCAGTGAGGACCTGCAAGGTTCATTAAAACACAAAGCAAAACAAACCATGGGTACCAGACGAGATATGAAGGCTCTTTACATTTTTGCCTACTTCTTACATCATATCAACTCTTCCTTACTCTACGAGGGCTTCTATCCATATTGCACCATAAAAAGACATGACTTTGATTGCATCAAGATATTTTTGTAGGGTTGTTGACCAGATCAGGTATCCTCGTCCAGTTTTATAAAAAACCATTTCAAAAAAAATTAAATGTTTAGCAATGCAGACTCTCTCTCTATATATATATATATATGAATCTTGAAAAAGTAAGAGTAGACAGTGCTTTGAGAAATTTGGAGGGTTTTATAAGAAGAATGCTGATATGTTCTCATTTGTGTGGTAAGAGCACACGAACTTCAGCAACTGGACCAAGAAAGCAAGGAGAAACTTCTGCCTGGAGATTGGTGCTTACAGAAGAAGAATTAGAGAAAGACATTAATATGAGAGCCCATACCATTCCTAAAGAAGTTTATTAGATGACAAACATCCAAAAGCCACTTACAGACAAACACACAAGACCCCTTTCATGCTCAGCTCCTTTCATGGCAGGAAACAATAACCTGAATAAACCGGGGTTTTGATCATCTGATGAACTTCAGAACTTCAGGAAACGTTTCCTACTTTAAAAGGTTTACAAAGGAAGGTGAGAATTAGAAGAATGCAAAGCAGAAATGCAGAACACCCTGAGCATCCGGTTAGTTTAGCTTCAACCACCTATAATTCTCAGAGATCAAAGTGCCATTTGAAGGCAGGAATTAACACATTCCAGCATAAACATCACCCCAATTTAAATTAACCTGTGTTCCACTTCAAAATAAAGAGCAGACATTTTGAAAGACGACAAGAGTCTTCCTCCCTTTCCCCCCCCCCGCCAAACTATTTGTCTTATATTTTTATGCCAAGTGTTTTTGTCAATCCCATCTTCTTCACCTGCCTTCTCCAGTGTCCTTTTCTCCATTTGCTTTCCTTTCATTCATTCACCCAGCGTGGTGTACCTGGAACTGATGTGATGCCCACTTCTTACATTATTCGTTCTGAATGGCTTTCAAGTGTGAGTAAAGACCCTGAGAGAGAAGAAAAACAAGAGTATGGCCTACCAGCCAGAGCAGAGCAGAGGCAGTTCCTACGTGATGTGCTCAGCTCCTTGCTGTAGATTCTTACACACTTCCCCAACCTCACTGCAGAATCCTGTTTCCTTTCCTAATTCAGTTCCTGTCAATCAGCTTTCCAGGGCGATCAAAAGTGATAACAGTACAGGGAGGAGAGGGCGGTGAATGCAGAGGAATCAGAGTAAGAACCACCATCGATGGGATCAGAAAGACGAATTCGCAGGCCAGAGGAGGTAACGCAAAAAAGTCACTGACTACTGGGGGGACAAGAAGGAAACTCCTACAGCCTGCAGAGTAGAACAGGAATACTCAGACAGGATGTAGAAAGTCTGGTCCACATAATCAAAATAATAAGAGTAAGACCTTCCAGTTACAGCAGCAAGTTATACTGAGACAGGAATGCTGCATCTTTGAGTCGTCCAAACATTCTGCCTCCCAAAAAACCTCACTCTTTCCTATATCCTAAATCTAGACCTCTAGAAAATGCATTACAGTCTTTGTCACTCACCTGTTTTCAAATAGCAGGCAGCTGACACTGCCTCAAAGGAAAACCATATTCTATTACACTGAGCTGTCCACCAGACACAGGCCAAGTGCTCTGCTTTTAGCTGACTTAGAGAGAGCTCTGAGTTTATAGGATTTAACAGCCTCAGCTAGCATGGAATGCAACAGCTCACTTCCTGAATGCAAGGAGGGGGCATATGGCCACGACAACCAGTGATCCTCAGCTTGGCATTTTAGGTACAACAAATATTTGGAATATTGTGTACTTGCAAGATGAAAACAAAGACTTAGCTGAGAACAGGTAAGACAGACTCCAGATCAGCAGCATCCTCCAGTTAAACGACCAAGCTGGAGGAACTTGCTCTTTCACATGCACCATGAAGGTGGGTCCATCTTTAAACATGAGCCAAACAAACATACACAGCCTTAAATTATTTATTTTTAACACCATTATTTAAAAACAGTTTTACTGAATTAATTTAAATCAACGTTGCTAGCACAACTGCCAGGAAAGTAGATCATCATAACTGTTAAAGCAGTTAAATGAAGCACATCAACAGCATTTTCACTATTTTTCAGTTAGTTCAGTAAGAAAATATTCTTCAGTCATCCAATGCAGAGGATATTTTCAGTGATTTTTTTTTTGTTTTGTCATTCCTCTAAAATAACCTAGGAAGAGTGCATTGCAATCTTTAAGAAGCAATTTTTTCTAGATTCTGTTAAGTACCACCACATTGTGGAAGTAGAGGAGCAGAATCTAAAACATCCAGATCAAGTTTCCAAGAGAAAGACCAGAAGACAGTCTGCAGGACAAGGGACAGGTCACCCCACTGCCTGTTGGAAAAAGTTTCTAATGAAAATGCCTGCCTCACTGGGATCAAACTCAACTTTAAGCACTGAGAAGCCAGTAGTCATTATGGAGATCAGAAGTATGAATTAATTGAAAAATTATTAGTCATTTTAAGGAAAAGCCTTCATGAGCTTTTGAATTATCTGCAGCTCGGCAAACTCCTATGCTGCAGACTACCATAAGTTTAAAAAAAAAAAAAAGCCCAGAATAAATATCAGTTTCTATTCATCTCATTGTTTTTCCCTAGGCATCTGTCACAGGACAGAGATAACCACCAGACATCACACCAGGCTAGATGGACCTGTCATCTGATATACAATGACTCTGCTCACAGCAATCCACATCAAAAATAATTCCGCGAGGTGTGTATGTATTCCACAACAGAGTAATTAAAAACAGCCAAGCAATTCCCTTAATAGACAACTGCAACAGTTACCTACTTCCCTTCTTCAGACACAGGTAAATCCAAGGCTAAGAAACAATATGACTGCAGGTAATTGTGTTCATTTAGCTGCAGTGCTACAATACATCAACGAAGAATTATTAGTTCCCACACTTGTGTTCAAACCACTAGATGGTGCCTCTAAAATGAAGCAATTCGGTATGCAAAACTCTGAATAATGCATGATGATTTATAAGTTGCCTTCCTCAGGATTGTTATCAATAACACTGATTAATGTAGTTAAATAGCTGCAGCCTCTGATCAGAGATAGGCAACAAGAATAATTACGCAGATAACTGAGATCAAAGATCTGATCATTAAAACAGTGGCTTTTCAAATACCCAGTAACAGCTCTTTCCCCAAGTAAGAGAAACTCCTCAATCTTCTGTCTTGTAAAGTCATTAGTTGTTAATATAAATATTGCATTAAATAATAAATTTTGCTCCCAAACTGCTGTGCCCAAAGGCTTTGAATACTGTATGGCACCAGTCAAGAGGAACTTTAAGTTATAAACAGCATTTACCTCTTCTTTCACTCTTCATTCTGAGAGATTTTTCCCCAAGACTAAACTTGCTCTAGTTCTCTTTTGTGAAGAGCAACCCTTCACGTTTAAGATTTGAAAATTATACCTGAATTAAGATGTTAGCTGCTTGCCATCTATCGCTGGGAAATCATCCTTCCTTTTTAATCCACTCTCCCAAAAGCAGTATCAATAGTTGCTTGGCCGTTCCAGCAGCTTCGTCCTTTTAATTTCTGTTTCCATCCATCAAAACACCACTTAAAATAATTATCTCTCTTCCTGCATCTCATTCTACTGACCCAATTTTAAAAATGCTTTTTGCAGTATGTTAAGCACAGTTGACTGTGTCATTTCTTACTATCTTCCACTCTTCTAAAGTTCAAACTTCTATTAATCTTTAAAGATCTTACTCTTTTTCTACTTATAAACTTTTCCTAAAAAAAAAAAAAAAAATCCTAAAAACATGTTTCTTCTCTTACTGTAAAAAAAATTAGTTTTAACTATTTCCTATTGTATTTCCCATCTTTTACTTCTTGGAGTCAGCTCTGCCATTAAGCAACGCTACTGAGAAAGATGACGTCTAGGACCTCCCGCATTACTTTCCACAAGGAGAAGTGGTAAAAAAAAAAAAAAAAAAGGTAAAAAAAGTCCTAGGTGTGTTGAACATTAAAAGTTGATTGTTTGGGGGGTTTGCCACCGGCTTTCATTTTTCTACTTTAGGTGATTGCTCTTAATCCCCTAGGCATGTTCTCTTACTCGCATGAGATCTTCCAAGACACCCACTTACTATCTATTGTTTTAAGCCTTTTTTTGTAATTAGCATACCTATCTATTGTTCAAAGTCCTTTAACAACTATTATTAGCAACAATTATTACTAGCTATGGCTTACTTTCATATAAACGTAGCTAAGAAGATCCCTAAAATAGTAAGAGAAACGCACTGTGCACAAACCCAGAAACAAGCCTTCTCCAAGAAACTGCCGTTCCACTTATCCTTAAACGTTATTTCTGATCACAGAGCATCACTGCAGACACATTAACAGGCAGCAAGAAGCTCTTGTCTTCAAGATGTATCTGCTAATCCAGCTGCAGAAAGCAAAGATTTAAGAAAAGAAACCAATGAACAGTATTTCAAAACAAACGTCCAGGAAAAAAACAACTACAGTTCTCAGCATCTCAAGCACTCCAGGGGGAGATGATGCACAGCCTCTGAAGGATGTGAAAGAGCTCTGCTGAGTACCCACTTGTCAGTAAGTGTTCACTCCTAGCTACAAGTTAGGGCCATTTCCTTAAATCTATCTTCACATCTCCATGGTAGTTAGGCTGGCTTTTATTCAAAACAGGCACTAGGGGCACAGCTGCACTTTGGTCAGTCTTAGAGGAGAGAGGTGTTAAAAAACACACCTACAAAGCCTCCAGGCTTTATGCAAGCCTTGGGAGCACCTTTAACTGCGGCAGTGCATTCACAAAGCACTATCTTTACTACCAATAACCATGAATTTCGAGTGAATTACAGGAACATAAATTCTTCAACATTTACAGCTAGAAGTTCACATGTACAATGCGAAAGAAACTAGGAGCAAATAAATAGGTTAATGAATGCAAATTGAAATAGCAAAAAAGAAGGTAAGGTCTCATAAAAAAAAATAAATCCCTGGCTTTTGTCCCCCAGGTAAAAATTTATTCAAAGATGTAAACACAAAGCAAGTAATATTTTGGGGGGGAAAAAAAAGTATGAAAAATAAACATACACTGAAGATGTTTCAGTCTGTTATGCTAAGCTGATTAAAAACATATTCAGGTTGTGGTTAGAGACAGACTGTTTTTTCCCCCCATCAAACACTAAACAGCTCTTTCAAAATACCAATAAACATGAGCTCAATTCAAAGCAGGTATCCCTGTGAGCTAGTTACCCACGCATTTTTTTCAAGCCAGTCTACAGATTTAAGCCGCAACATTCACAGAAATTATTCTGAATTCTTTGGATATCAAATGCATTTCAAAACTCTGCATAACCAGTCCAGTTTCGTATTTTTACTGGATGCTCAGATCTGCCTGGGAGCATGTTCTGACCGGACACCTGTGGAATGCTCCAGCAGCAGACGGTACAAGATAAGAAATTCCCTGAACTGACAGGAAATATTTCTACTATATCTGTGCATACAGACAAGTGTTTTGATTTAGAAGGGATCATCCCTTGTCTCAGGAAGGTGGCAGTGCCTGGGAAGCCTGCAGTGTGTCCCCAGGTCAAACAGAGCAACTGTCGTTCCAGCAATGTGCTGCAATTCAAGAACGCTATTGCTTCAAATCACCCATTTTCTCCTGGTTCAAAAGCAAACACCTGCCTCCCTCCAAAAACTTCACGCCTTGAATCCACAGGCCCCAAAAGCAAGACACATCTTACAGACAACATTTTAAAAATTCAACAACAATCGATGTGGCACAGGAGGCTGGAAACAGAATCCCATCTCTGCTCTGTCTCCAATACATCAGTTAACAGTCTGCGCCCTACCAGCTCTACACATCACGTCACTGCTATTTATTTCATTCTCTGGTTACCTCCACCCCTGGAATTTGATCCGGTTTATTACAATCTGGCATATCAGCATACCTGAAGAAGAGAGCTGGACAGGAAGACTGCACCGGGATCTAGGAGAGCAGTGCTGTTCCCGTGACACGCTCGTGACATTAGTCAAGACTTTCCACTTCCTACACCCACATTTTCTCTCCCATTCTTGGTAAGTTCAAATAGATCCAGCAGTTACCAAGTAAATATCCCTGCCTCGATGCAGGTCCCTGCATCTTACAGTAATTGATGATTATCCTGAGAGTTTTGTGATTCCATCTTGTTATGCACTATCTGTTCTATTCCATTTCCCCGTCTCCACCATTTACAAAGATTAAACTGAATTAATTTACATATTTTGGGGTTGGGTTTTTGGGGGGGATGAATTATGAAACAGTTCCCTTGGGATTAAGCTAAACCACACATTCAGGTTTCTGAGCAGGCTGCACTGTGAGTTTGCTGCACTCTGATGTCATCCCCCACTGCCTTCAAAAGTATCTCTGAATGGCCATCAAAGCTGTAGGCCAAATGCCCAGTGCCATCAAAATCTGCTGCCACGCACAAGTCCTATTACATGATAGTAGCATCTGGAATACTTCAGAAGAAGCATTCCCCATCACTGGGAGCAGCAAAATCTAACTAAATATAATGGACCTGTCATCCTTAGTACCTAACAGAGGATTACAAGTAAGTAACATAAGTCACACGTGGTGATAGCCCCCACCAGAATAAATACTCAGGGAAGTCATCTTCAAAATGCAGTACATTCAAAACAGCCTATGGAACCTATTATCCTCATGGGAAGGAATCCTAACGATTCCTTGACGCAATACAAAAGCAAGTGGAGAACCAGGAAAGGTACAGCCTCCAAATGTGAGCTCCTCCATCTTATAGTCTGTCGAAGAAGTGCTATTCAAACTTCTGTGTACTTAATGGCACTACCAACTCCAATTCAACAGGGACACCAGGAAAAATGCCTGTTTCTTAAGCTACTACAGTTCACTAGCAACCCATTCTAAATATCACAACAAAAATTATCCAGGAAACCAGTGAAACAAACAAAAACTGTTGGCAAAGAAAGCTTAAAGATACAACAAAAAGGACTTGGTGCTGGTTTCAAACTAACAGAAATAGATGTTACTGATTTACGAGGTCTAGTGTCATGCAACAGGCTTGAAAAGTTCCTTCACCAGAGAAGTCCTATAGAACTATAATCATACATTGTTTGACGCAGACCCTGAATGCTGAACACACACCATTACAACAAAGAAACAGTATATTAATAAATCAATTTTATCACAAAAAGATGAAATCTCCATTAGAAAGAAAAATAACGTGAAATCTAATGAGTTTTGGTTTAAAAGAAGCAGTGACAGAAGCGATATTTGCAATGATTCCCTCTGCATTTAGGAATACTAGTATTTCTTTCTGTTCATTAAATGTTCCTCTCTTATTTTTTCCCCGGTATAAAACAGAAACAAGTAACAAAGTTTAATGAAAGGTACCTATACTTTGTTACTGTATTTTCAGTTACTTAATCTCTACATTATTTTCCTTTCAGCTATTAGCAGCAACATCAGACAAGTATGTATTCTTCAGCAGTACCCAGAATTATGACTACGTACAAAATCCATAATGCCAGCATAAATACGAACTTCTGTTTTGCAGAATTGCCTCGAGTTTTTACTTTTTTTTTAACTGCAACACACTAGCCGTAATGCAGCCAAAAGGAGTGAGTACATAGGAGATTTACTGAGAAAAATCTGAGGCTTTTACTCAGAAAACTGAGACTTAACATCTTTACTGAAATGAAAGCATAAGGAAAAAATGGGCGATAGTGACAAACAGGGACAAAAATTAAATGAGATACTTCATAAAGTGAATAACTATACTGACTGCTACGATACCTGGACAATAAAAGGATGCTATAGATGTTCAAAACCGGCAATGCCCTTCATTTACAACCCGAACATCACATGCGAGACAAGATCGCTCTCCAGACAGTTGTTACTTAACTCGTGCCAGAAGATGGTAATTTCATTACAAAGCAAACTGCGATTCTTGGATGCCTTCCAAGAATTTCAAAGCGAGAAGGGCAGAAAATAACACACCTACGGAAAGCACCGTTCAATAAATCTTTTTCAACTTAAAAAGTTCTCGGGTGCGCACCCAGGCAGCGTTTACCAGCAGGGCGGGAGCGCCCGCACGCCTCCCGGGTGCGGGCTCCGCGCAGCGCAGCCGGGCAGGGCCGGGCACCGCCGGCGGCCCCGCGGCGCGGGGAGAGCCCCGAGCC
>VZRE01013824.1:15265-71374 GCA_013396775.1 Cephalopterus ornatus | reverse complement strand
CGGTATGAGGCGCTTGGCAACGGCGGCAAACAAACGCCGCCATCTTGTTTCCCCCGCGCGGGTAGTTCCGCGCCCCGGGTCGTGCCGTCCGGCAGCGCTGAGGGGGGGACGCGGCAGGACTACAGCTCCCAGCATTCCTCGCGCGCCCCTGGCAACGGCGCGAGCAACTGGGAACGGGACGGGGAGCGCCGGGAACGGCCAGGGACGGGGCAGGGAGCGCCGGGAACGGCCAGGGACGGGGCAGGGAGCACCGCGGGCAGCCGGGAACTGGAGCGCCGGGATCAGCGGGAACAGCCAGGGACAGGACAGGCATCAGCGGGGGCAGCTTGGAGCGCCGGTGCGAGGCAGCTGTGGCAGTACGTGACCCCTCCGGAAAGAAAAGCGGGTGCAGTCGCTGATGTGTGAGAGTGACGGGAGCCCAGGGCAGGCTCCTGGCTCCTTCACTTGTTTATCAATTTATAATCACAGATTCACAGAATGGTTTGGGTTGGGAGGGACCTTAAAGCCCATCCAGCCCACCCCATGGGCAGGGACACTTTGCACTAGCCCAGGTTGCTCCAAGCCGTGTCCAGCCTGGCCTTGGACACTGCCAGGGATGGGGCAGCCACAGCTTCTCTGGGCAACCCGTGCCAGTGCCCTCACCACCCTCACACTAAAGAATTTCTCCCTAATATCTAATCTAAACCTGCCCTCTTTCAGTGTTCGTTTTTATTATGTTTTTATAAATACAATAGAAAAGATCAGTGAGGACTGTGTTGCTCTGTGGAGGGCGTTGCTTTGCTCCCTGAGATTTTGGGCAAGTAGCAAACCTTGGTTTCCATTTGCTGACCCGCCTCATAAATATACAACTTGTTTGTAAAAAGTTTTGTACAATGAATATTTAATTGTAAAGTGCTACAAGAAAATAGTTTAAAAATACCATGTCCATGTCAAGTAGACCAGTTGCAATAGGTATGCAAAACACTGACGTTCGTGCAAATTGAAATTAAGATCCAGACCATAGATACTCGGGGTGAACATCTTCCATCTGATGCCTTGCTTCCTTAAGGGAGGAATGTGCTAAAAAGAGGACCTGTGCCCAGAACTGCTCTGAGTGACACTCAGCAATGCAGAGAAGTCCAGAGTAAATGCGAATGTCAGGATGTAACCACTGGGCAGCTGTACCCTGTATGGAAACCGTTGGGACAGTCGTACCCTGTATTAGTCGCCCTGTTTCTAGCACATGGCTGAGAAACACCTCATTCCATTTTGAGCAGGAGCTGCTTGATCTGACTGAATTTTGCAGGGAGGCTTAGTTCAGCTCTTTTTAAGGACAGCTTTCATCGGAGGAAATGCAATCGCAGTCTTTCTAGGCCAAGAACGTAGGAGCGAATGTAAAACCTGAAGGAATCTTTCAGGTCTTTGAAGGTACCTACAATTGTGGATAATCTTATCCTATACAATTGCTTTCAAAATACCTCCAAGCTCCATTGTAAGATGAGGTTAAGTCAGGTTCTCACCTCCCTTTAACTGAAATCTACAGCTGATGATGAAAGAAAATTTCTACCATTTTATACCCAGTATAAATTTTTATAATTTTTATACATAGCAATTAGAGTATTCTCCTAAACGACTATGTGGAAATAGGGGTGCATGTCAAACCAAAAGCATTTTATTGCCAGTGTGTATGTTTTAAAACACTGACAATAATAATAGCAGCATGTTTAAATACAAGTGAAGTTCTGTTAAGAACTCCTGCATGTCCAGAGATCTCAAGGCATTACTATATGTCTTAGTTTTCTTATTCCAGTTTTTGGTTTTAATTATTGTTACTTGGGGAGGGGAGGGGTGACTATCAGCGTGTGCAGAGCATGAGAGCTCAAATTTCTTTCTGCTGTGCCAGGAGAAAAAATATTTGTCGCTGGTAGAGCTGTTGGAGCCTGAATTAGGATTCAGCCTGAAGTACAGAAGTATTTCTCTCTCGCTCATCCAAAATCCCTTGTGAGAGTAAGAACCTTGGCAGGTTCTTACCTGAGAAACAAATGATCCTCAGAGGAGTGGAGGAACAGCAACTCCCCTGTGACAGAGAAACAGTAGTGCCTCTTTCTATATTTGCCATCCCTTGTCATGATCCAACCCTGTTTTGAGGCACTTTTTTTTTTGTCTTGATCATGCTAAGTAGCTGAATGCCTGTATTAAACATAATCACAGACAAACTCTTTTTTCAGCACTTGAATAATTAGAAGTGCTGTTTAGGCAGTTTTTACCAAGTATGGTAATGCTGAAAGGCAGAGTACAAAACCACTGTATCTGGAAATGTTATGATATCATTTTAAAGCAAAAAATTAATCATCTTTACCACAGTGGGAATGAATCCTCTTGATCAAGCATTCTTTTCTGGCATCAAAATACGATATATAAAATACAAGAGCTATTTTCAAAAACATATTTTATTTTCAGTGCTGAAAATCACTTTAGTGCTCTTTTTTTTTTTTTCCCATTCCTTAACCCAATTAATGACTTTCAGGCCTGATCGTTGCTATCATTGGTGTTTCATACACCAGCACCTGTGCATGAGTAGGAACGGATGCATTGTAGTTCTTGTCATGTGAACGTTCAAATCGAGGTAACCAGTCCTACACAGAGTCAGATATGCGAGTAAAGCATCATTTGAGATGGACAGAATCCAGTCATTTCACAAACAAAGCATCAAACATAACAAGCCCCCACCTGCTGAGCCTTCAGAAACCTTGACAGTGACCCAGACAACTGATGTGACTGTGGCCCAGTTACTGACCAACACTATCTCATCGCTTCCTTATAATTCCTCTCGCATCCTGTTCTCTTGTTTTGGAAAAATAGGCTGTTAACAGCAACATGTGATGAGATTTAAGACTAAAATTTTGCTTTCTGTTGCATCTCACTGGGAAGAGCAGTGTGTTAAATACGACCTGTATGGCACACAGGCAAAAATTCATGCTTTCCTCTAGTATTATCTTTAGTTGTATTTTGTCAAATAGCCTGGCACAGGTTATTTTTGTCAAATACCTAACCATTTAGGTATCATCCTAAAGATATTTTCAGATGTTTACAGAGTAAGAAATATGTAATTTTGGTGAAATATGTAAGAAATATGTATTTTATTTTATTGATGTTTGTACTGTATTTTCATTTCTCCTGTTAGCTGTTCTGAGTAGCTGTGATTTTGAAAGCTTGACCTAAATGTTCTCTTCTATGTTACTGCAGGATCTTCTGTATGAGCCTATCAACATACATTGTGCCACAACTGAAGGGGGCATGAAAAATTAAAGATTTTCTGTATTTATAGGATTCTCCATGGTGAAGATGGTCAGACATAGAGAACTTATTGCAATAATAGTGCAACAGCTTGACAAGTTTAACCCTGAAAACCATAACGTGGAGGATTTCTTGAAAGAATCAGCTCTGATGTTGGAGGTATATTAAGTTTCAGTTCATCTTACATAGCTTACTTTGTTTTACTATGTGCTTTTAAATATAAAGATATCTCTTTTCTAACATGTTGTTGTAACTTTCATTGATTTTTCTTACAGTGACATTTTTCATTCATGATTAAAGTCCAAATTTCTTACAGTTATCACCAAAAAATAAGGCAGTAAAGATCAGAGTGGTTGAAAAACTGCTTGGATAAAAAGAAAAAAACCAGGAAAGCAACAACCTTCTAAAATGGATCTGACAGTGATTGAGAAAACTTCTGCTCCACTCCTGACTAAGCTGTTCTGTAGTTTCTTATGCCTTTCTTCCTTCCAAATAGAAGTTTCTGACAACCCCACCCATTTGTATGTATGATTGCAGTTCAGAAGCTGACTCACAGGATCAGGTACTTTTGCTTTGAGGACATAAGTGACCATCAGAACAGTAGCATAGGAGGAAAGTGGCAGTAAATTGACTACCTGATTCTAATCTAATACTGCAAATAACCAGACCATGATTTGCCAATATGTAGCTATAGTGGCTGAAGCAGTTCCCATCCTTTCCTAAACATAGTCTGTCACCTCTTCCCACCTCTTTGTCCCCAGTGTCGCTCTGACTTGTGCTGAGGTAGCTACAGGATGGAATCAGCTTTAGAAGATCTTAGTGATCTTAGTGATCTTAGTGATTTGTCTTCTTAGGGAAGACAGTGATATTGTTTAGACTGCCATGTGATATCATCGACATCGTTGGAGCTCTGATTCCACACTGCCATGTAGCTCCAGTGCTCGTTTTCATTTCTGACAATAAGGGTCTAGACCATTTCTATTCCTGTTAGATGGTCTTTTGCATTGATTTTGCATAATCACAAATGACTACAAGAATATAAAATTATGGAGGTGTGATGTGAAAACCAGAGGCTGAGGCAGTGGCTCTATACACATTCCTTGGGTTCTTGCCTTCTTGAACAGTTTCCACTCAGACCCCTAGTTTCTGCCTCTGCCTCCCTGCCTTGTAGTACTGCCATAACCCTTTGTGCAGTTATATGCTGAATTACATCAGGGAACTGATCCAGTTTCAAAATAATCATTTTTCACTGGCCAGAGAGCAGGTAAATTCAGCTACCACTGCTGCCAAAGTAAACACTTGTAGAAATGAATCTTCAGATCGTTGTTCTTTTCAGCCCAGGAAAGCTGATACAAAGACAAAAGAAGCAGTAACTCTGTTACAGAAACATGATTCTAAAGTTTCATAATAAATCCTTTTAAAAGGGGAAGAACAAGGAGGATAGCTGATGCCAAAGTTAAGGCCAAAATCTTCCTCTGGGATAGTTTCAGGTCACTTACTGCATAATAATAATCCAAGAAACTAAAAAGTAATATATATATTTATATAAAATTCATCTCTATTTCCGTACCAAATGGGTGATTATAATTCATCATGAAAAATTCACTTCTTTCTTTTCTGTTTCATAATAGGCATATGATCCTGAAAATATTGCAGCATTTTTGTACACATGATTTCCAGGCTTGACCACTTACCAATTAGCCAGTATTAACTGATCCATGCAGAAACTTCCTTCAGTTTGTATCCTGGATGATGCCATCACTCTAAGTCACGGACCAGATCCGTGCCTGTATGTCCCATGCCAGCAGCATGACAAATAGCAAACCTCATGTTGTGTACTGACCAGACAAAAATCAGGAGGGCCAGATTCCAAGAGCGCGAATCTAAATAATTGCAAGACACAGCTCTATGTTTATTTATTTACTGGTCAGATATGCAGTATATCAGACTTTTCTGCAAGTTGCTATCTTCTGTTCTGTTAGGCTTTTCTAACTGGTTAGTAGTTTTCCATCCCCTTAGAAGTGCAGTCAGGTTCCAGTCACTGTCAACAGTGTGTGTTTCATTCATCCTGCACATCTTTATTGTATTTGGATGTTTGATAGTCTTTGTGTCTGTCTAATGTGATATCTGGGGTGTCTGGTTTAGTTCTTTGACAAGCTGTTGATGATCCACATAAAATATGCTCCTTAGCCTATTGTCTACCTTTCTGGGGGTTTTCCTGGTGAAACCAACAATTTTGGGCTAGATTATTTCCCTCAAAATAAAAATACAATATGCACAGTCATTCCAAAATATATTAAAGGGAGTTCAGTACCCCACTAGCAGGGGCTGCAGGAGCCACTGTGATGCCAGTCTTGTTAAGTGCCAGATCCTGGAAATAAATGCCTCTTGACAGCCACACATTCTCACCTGAACTGCAGGCAGCAAAGGACATTTTGCGAAGCAAAACCTTTGTCAGAGTAATATAATTGCATGTATGATTGAAAGTAAACAAAATTACTTCTTTGGAAATCTAATAAATGAAACGAGGAGATGGCCCTCCTTGGCTGATCAGAAATGGGAGATGACATCAGTAAAAAGTAAGAAATTATAGGCAGAATGGAACTGAGTTGTGAAGCATCTTGGCAGGCAGGTTCAGTTTTATGTGCTAGAATCAACTGTGAGATGGTAGGTGGAGTAAGTGGGTCAAATTAATGGACTAGCAGAAGAAACTTAACAATAGCATTCCAGATGGTTGATTTGCTAAAGACTGGGTTAGTTAAACTCAGGAAAGAGATGTTTATTGCAATAAAATAGAATATTTTGAGACTCTGCCTTAGATTTTTAGCTATGAAGCAATAGGAAAATGCTACTTGAAACCTACTGCTCAAAAAGAGTGAAGAAGATGTGCACGTAAACTGGTTACAATCTCCTGGGGAGTAATCTGTGTGAAAAATGACCTCTGAAGTTATGGGCTTGACTGACAAGCAGGGTGGCAATAGTACCAATAAATGAGGAAAGAAATAGCATGAGAGTGCTGAAGTTTTGTCTTCACATTGTTGAAATGGAGCTGACAACAACAACAAGGAAATGTCACACAGAGAGGCCAGCATCCTCGGCTGAAGTGTAGGCTTCTTATTTGTATACACGATAAATGTGAATATGTTATGAAAGGAAGTTGGATGTAGTCCTAAGGGAGTGAGTCTGGAAGGCACAATCTGTCTTGATTCAAATATCCCTGTCATCCATCTACCAGCGGCATAAGACCATTCTTGTGGGAATCCTTGCAAATTAAGGCAGTAAAAATGGCTGTTCAAGGGAGGCACAGGAAGAGATGTGAAAGTAGGAAAACAAATATATTTTAAAATCAAGGACTTTACAACATGAATATATTTTAAAAAAAGAGGCATGAAACACAATGAGTTGAACTCAAGGGTGAAAATATACTTGCTTTGCAAATGACAGTAAGAAGGAACTTGTAGATTTCCATATTAGATCTTTTACTAACTAATACAATTGGTCTTTGTTGAAAGGTGACACAATCCAGAGGTTTGCATAGTCACTCTTCAGCAAGATTTTCTTTTTTAGTTCTAGTTGCATGTCAGATTAGAGATAGAAGTAAAACAGAAGCCAAAATACATGATTGTATGAAATAATATATTTTGCTCTTTCATTAGGACTGTGTAGAAATTTTTATGTTTTGGCAGTGCACAATGGCTGTACTGTAGAGATGCTAGAGATGTACTGCTAGCCAAATATTGGGTGGATGGAAGCAAAAGGTAGACTGAGTTCTATTCCAAGCTCTGTCGTCTTTCTATTCCTGTCCTCTCTCTGACCCTCAGGTTTACTTGCTCAGGTCTCTTTATTTAACCTGTCCCAGTGCCATCTCTTCAAATGGTTGATTCCACTGCTATTGTCACTGTGCAGCAAGTCTTGCTCGCTCTTTGGTCTTGTTCCGCTCATCTCAAAATTCTTGCACATTCAGTTCCAGTCTCTACTGCTCCTAAATCAAGTAAGAAATTTCTCTCTTCAAACTGCAGCCCACAAGAGGCAGATTTCACAGGGCAGGTGGGTGAGACAGGCTCTCTTCTATCAGTGTGAGCTCCCAGACTGACCCAGCACAGCTTGTCCCAGGCTCATCCAGTACTGTAGTGAAAGCTCTGCTTGCCCTGGGCTGGGTATAGTCAGGGCACACAGAATCTTCAGGGGAGTTCACTGCTATAGTATAAATGCACACTAAACACATGCAAATGGGGTTTTTTTACTTGGCAAAATGTGCATGGGTTTTCATAAGAAAACCAAATGGCCGAATTTGTAAGGCACTGCTGACCCCTGTGTGCCACTTTGAAAATACATTCCTAGCTGTTTCCCTGCATTTGATATGAAACAGCTTAGTATTTCCAAATAGTCAGTTAAAACCCCCAAAATTTGACAACTTTCTGTCAAAAATCAGTTATATGTATCGGGCCATGTGAGTTACTTTCGTCTCGCTACTCTTGAATAACATGAGAGGGTATCCATTAACTTCAAGAGAAGCAGAAGTGACCTCTTGATTATTATTATTTTTATTCCTTAATGCATCTTTGTAATTCTGTTCAGTGTCCCACCTGCACATATTCTCATTGTAGGAAATCCTGTCTCAAGCTTTGAGACAGAAACCTCTTCTACAAACACCTGGGTGTACACTTTGCTTCTGAGTATATTCCAGAGAGACCGAAGTCAGAAGTATTACCCTGTACATATGTTGGTGTACATAAGTAGTTTGCTGCCTTTACTTATAGAGAAATGATAGCATTAGATACTGCTATCAAGAGGTATGTTTTTTTCCTAGCTGTATGTGGGATTTAGCTTTACAAAGTCCATTTACAGCAACGACGGCTGCACATCTAATCCGCGTGTACTGCTTTGAGAAATCACCCATCTTGCCCTGCATTTATGTAAGTGAGATAGATCAAGCAGACACCATATCAAATAACTGTTGGGATACATTTTTCTTTTTCACTCATTGCACTTTGCAACCACCCAGTGATTCAATGTACAAGTAGGAAATGAGAAAATTAGTGCTAAAGGACCAGAAAGTGAATTTTAAAGAGAGGTAAACCATTACTCTGGCAGTAGTTCAGGTCAGTCTGAACCACTGGACGTCTAAAGATAAAATGTTCTTTTAGCATGAGGGAAATGTATAAAAGAATTGATGAGTGGCAGGTAGTTAATAGTGTTTAAAACTAAGATGTCAAGGGAGAACATAATCTCTGCAAGGCCACTCAGAAAGCAAGCAAGCAAGATATGTTCCAATCTCAGTTCCTATCTTCCAATTCCTAGTTCAGGCTTCTATATAAAAGTGGAGTTAGGAAAACTCACTGATTATTAGCCTCCTGTTTTTAGAGAAAAACAAATTAAATATGGAAGG
Source organism: Cephalopterus ornatus (assembly GCA_013396775.1). NCBI lineage: Eukaryota > Metazoa > Chordata > Aves > Passeriformes > Cotingidae > Cephalopterus > Cephalopterus ornatus. The sequence goes on along the minus strand of VZRE01013824.1, from coordinate 62,709 downwards.
ATTTTTAATTATTGAATAGAGTGAGATGAATAACAACAGTTTCCTCTAATTAGAGTGTTATGATCAAAATCAGTCTAGTGGTGATTCCATGTTAAACTCCATACATTTTATTTCTGCTATATGTGAACTTTACATCATAAAAAGAATTTCTGTTTGTTGTTCTCAGTGAATGATCAGACTTGATTTTCTTCCAGGAAGAAAACTACACTTTGAGTTGTAATCCAGTTATTTACCATCTTTGTGTTTATTGTATTGTAATTTATGATGTTTATAATGTAATATTGGACTTGTTTTTCACTGCAAATATTTTCAATAAGAACATAGGTTCATTAGCAACATGATGGATGATTCCTAGTTGCAACAAACAAGCCCTCACCTTCAGTCATGAAGAATCATATTATTCCCTCAAACCTCCTAAAAACTGGTAAGTCCAGTTAAATGTTTTTGCTATTAAAACAGAATTCAATTTGAATTATCCTGAATAACGCATTTAACTTAAAATAATTCCTGAGTCTATCTCAGATCCTTAAGTTATTAGTGTTCACATTCAAATTTACATCTCTGTTTCTGTTGTTCTTCATTTGAGTAGCCAGATTACTTCTTGTTTACCTTCCTAAATGCTTTTTAATACTCCTTTTATCAGACTGATGCCCTCCAGATAATAATCTTCATTCTTGTGTACTAACCCCCCATCTTTTTATTAAGCATTCTTCAATTAAATCTATCAAAAATGATCCATACCCAGAGTGATGTTTCATCCAGTGTGTGTTGTACACAAAGATATCGTTTCATCAGGCCGTTTATAGAAATGGACTGCATCTGTTCATTTTGAAAGAAGATTAAGTTTTGTACCTAACTGAAGCATCCCAGGTATTGTTCTGCCATGTGACTGTTAGAATCAAGCTTTTGTTACAATAACAGGAGGCAGATTTTAACGCAGGAGTTACCAGGCAATGTTTGTGCCTTTCTCTATGCAAATAACTCACTTTATTTGCAGTGGAATTATTTGCTTCAGTTAGAGTTGCAGGATCAGAGCCATCATATTGACCTTTCTACATCCCAGCTTAGTTCTGTAAAATCAAAACTGCCACCCCAAATTCACTGTTTTGCTCCTTTATCCCTCCTATGTTGATAGCAAGATGAGCCTGTTTATAAGCTTTTCATTTCACAAGAACATGGTGTAATTTGGCACAACTCTTCATAGTTCTCATTTGTGCTGGTTCAGCTGTGTCTCACACATGCCCACTCAACTGATTTTACTCAACTGTGAGTAAAATCCTCAAATGTCAAAAGTCATAGATTTAGTTTTAAATATGAAGATAATGTAAGGCAAGGATGATAGATGTGGTAAAAAAAAAAAATCCTACTACATTATAGAAGCCTAATTTGTACTATTAGTTACTGACCTAAAGGCAGATTAGGATCTTTCTAAGGCAGGAATGGAATCTGAGTTTTCTGCAGTGCTCTGCTCATGTGATTTAATATTAACTACAAGGGAAAATAATGTTAAAATAATGTACCTCTTGGTACAGCATTGGTCAGCTTTGTCTCCTGAAGATGAAAATTCTAACTTGTGACTGCAGTATAGACTGTGAATAGTAGAAGCAGGATCCTACTTATATCTTAAAATCCAAGGAGTTTTTTTCCCCCATTGAAATTACTGGAAGCATTTTCACTGACTTCAGATGGAAAGAAGACTGGTGACTGATTCAAAACCCGGTGAAGTCAATAGGAATATTTTTTTTCTTTTCCGCAGCATTTTGATTAGAGACTTGGAGAGGACTAGCTCTGATATCTGAAGCACTATAAACTGATCAGACTGTATCTGCAAAATGTGCATATTCTGCCTAGAAGTAGAGAAGTTCACTACATACTATTACTCGGTTCTCTCAGGAGGTGAAAGCTATTTTATCTTTTCATCATATATTGTCTTCTTTCTAAAATGTTTGTTTCACCTCAAACTGTATCCTTAGCCTTAGAAGTCTCAAACAGAGCATGGCTGATGTTTCTTTCTCTGTTTCTCTCCGGAAACAAGAGCTTTTCTTTCTCTCCTCACCCATCCTTTTCTAACCAGCCTCAATATGATACAACCATGGTGGCAAAGCTTTAATTTTGCAGATAAATACCATTTCATTTATGCTATTTCTTGGATTAACCCATGTTGGAAGTTGGTTGTGTACATAAGCCTTCTTACACAGTCTCTTCTCTCCTTGAAGTGACTTGAGTTGTTCACAGCTACAGGTATGTGTCAGAGAGTAGGGAAGATACATCCATGGAAGCAGGCTAAGGGCATTAGGGATTTCTCAAAAGGGGGAGATAACACCAGTCAGCATATAATTAGACAATCACATCTTTTTCCCATTATCCTGAATGATAATTTCAGACAGAATCTTTTTTTTTTTTTTTTTTTTTTACAACCTAAACACTCATTAATCAGAAAAAGATTAAATTCAGTGCCACAGAGAGAACACTGTCAGGTATTTGTATCTATTCAAGATCTATTTTGTCTTTGAATATTTTCAATATTCAGTGCAGCAGAAGATGGTTGTTGCTTTGACGTGTAAATTATCTGGCCTTCCTCATGCTGAAGGGCTCACACATACCTGCAAACACAGCTAACTGCTGGTTGCTTCAGAGAAATACATGAGTTAAAGTATACCTGAAAAGTTAAGAAGTTGCTCTGATGGACAAATAAAAGGCTCACAAATTAGTTTATTCTTGCTGGCACCAATGACTCAGTGTGTTGCCTGGGGCAAATCTCTTACCTGCTCCATACCATAGTTCCTGCATTTAGAGAGTAATAGTAGACAAAAGGAATCTTATTAAATGCAATTAATGTTAGTAAAGTGTTTTGAAAACCTCATACACAAGGTGCTGTAAACATACAATCTGTCATACTGTACTGTTTCAGGATCATTTGTCCCACTCTGAAATACATCCCACTGACATAAAGCACAGCATGAAGCCACACAGAAAGAATACATTTAGGAATTAGTGCCAGAAATTACACCTACCCAACATATTCCTTTCCCAAAGCAATTATTATTTCAGATACACAGATAAACTGTAAATACCCCTGCAGAAATTTGTAGAGGACACAGTGCACTTTCTATGCAGAGAGTATCCTAACTGGTTTACAGCATTGGCTCAGTTTTTGACTCAAAAGATTATCCACAGGGCTTAACCAACAACTGGCTCACCTTTGAGGTTTCCTATCCAAGTACTCCTCCTTCCCAGTCTTGTTGAGTTGATTATGAGTTTTGATGAGATCACTTCCTTGGATGACACAGCTGCAGGCTGCTTAACTATTCCCAATTTTTACATGTAGGAACAGAACATTTAGTGCCTTCTGTGGTCGAAAGCATATTTGATTGATTATATTTCATGGTAAGACTTTTTGGCCTGTGGTCCACAGAACTACCGATCAGTACTGATGTTCTGGGGCAGACTGTCTCCAGTTTGCCCTTCCTGTCACCTTGTTGCTTGGCTTGAGGCCATGCAGTGGTTATGTACTTTCTTGCTCAAGGAGTAAGCAAGAGTAAGCACTTACTCGTGTAAGTAACACTTGTGACTGACTTGTCAACTCAGAGCAGTAAAAGTAGAGTAAACGTGAATACGCCATTGTATTTTTGTGCTGTAGTCTCTACTGTATGGGATCTATGATTTGGGCACTGGTGCTGTCGTGTTGTTATCTGTTTATCTACTTTTGGCCATTTCTCCAAAACTCCCTTTGAAAAGCACGGGTTTGCTCTAGCACTTCAAACATGTATGATATATCAAAGTACACAGAAGGCAAATGCAAATATTCTAATCTAATAAAGATCTTGAAAACAATTTAAATTCTAGCTTTCTAGCAGAGATAATTGTGAGAGTTTTTATTTGGCTTGTTTCCAATGGGTTTGACCAGTTTTACTATGGAGTTTTTGTTTATTATCAGATCTGCTATTTTCTGCAGATTGATCTGTTCATGAACAAGAGCATTTGCTTAAAGAGACCAAAAATTTTTAGATTAAAAATTTCACAGTCCTACTTTTACTAGAAGTACATTCCCTCTCACTTTGCCATTGAGTTATTTAGGTTTGCTTTTGCCTTTTCTGGTGAATTCTTCGATATCTCATATCAAATATGGGATATATATATTTGATCATTTAGTGGGGGCTTAGATTTCTGGATTTTCTTTGTTAGTTCTATGAAAGAACTTCCATAAATCTTCATCCATAAAAGGTTTATTTGGAATGGACTTGTGCCTCACAAGAATTCTCAGTGCTTAGCAAGATGGAGTCCATGCTTCCCATCAACGTTTGGTTTTGGAAAATTTTCAGATGCATTCAGTCTCTTTCCTCTGTTTTTTTTCTGGTGATATGCACAAATTGGAAGGAATGAAACCTGGCTTTTCAGCAGGAGTAGTGAAAAAAATTATGCTTGCCCCAAAGGGCAACCTGAGAAAATACACTTTGAATACTTCTCCATAATTTTTTACATTTAAATATTAAAACTGTAACTTTAAAGTTTTGCCTGATATGTGCTCAGTTTCAAAGCCCTGTATAGTGTCATACATCAGAAAACTCACATAGTTCTATCCAGTAGACTCTAATAATACCCTTAAACTAGAAATGAATCACGTTAGGGAAAAAAGTGATCAAGAGGGTAGCAGAGAGCCTCCTAGGCAAGGTGAACCTCTCATCTGATATATTATTGCAGTTCAATTGTTCCCACATTTCAGAGCTGTGGGAGAGATCATATATCAAATGTGGACTACGTGTTTTCAGAACAGGCACTTAGCTTTTTTCTTGGCTTCTCGTCTAACCTCCTTAAATCAAAGGATCATTATTGTTTGTCATTTTGTCATAGCATGGCTGTCCTTTTTCAATTCATTTAATAACAAACTGTTCTCGGCCTCAGATTTTATTGCATTGTTTAAAGGTGGTTCATGCTAGAAGTTTATCTCATATAGTAACAGATATTCCATGGGTTATTTATTATGATTGAAGCTCTCTGTAAAGTTCAGGAGCGTTCAAACTTTTTAAAGGGTTTATGTGGTAGGATGCAAAAGGCATTCAGTGAGCATCTGACTATCCTATTCTCTTGTTATATTGCATGAATATTGTAAGACACCTAGAGCATGGCTGGATAAGAAACAGTCTGCATTAAAAAGAATCTTGGCACTCACAGGTTGTTTAAATTAGTCATATTCTCCAAACTTAGGTTTCAGGAGCAGTTAAGAGTCCTGTCCACAATCCCTGTTCAGCTTCTCCCCTCAATTTAGTCTCCCAAAGTAGCACAGACTTTGCCAACAAAGGAGGGGTTTCCTGTGGGAAAACCAAACTCTTACTGAAACTTTCTCATGCAGTTGCCCAAGTTAATCATTGCTCACAGCTCTGAGACTTCAGATTTTCTTTGCACTAACTGCTGACATTCACACGTCAAGGCCTTTAACTCAGTGTGTCTGTCAGCAGATAACTGATCTGGGGGAGGTTACATTTTCCTTATCCAGGGCCATTAGTGTGCTGGCACTGCCCATATTTGACAGCCTTAGAAGTGCATCAGCCCTACCAAAGGCACTGCTGTTCATTATTCATGTTTTCCACTTACTTCAAAATGGTTATACTTTTTGTGCACAACAAACATTTTCTTTCCAGAATACAGTAATCATTATTAATTTTGTATCTCTACAGACTCTTAACGTGACAGAAGGAAAATTTGTATTGGATACAGTAGCAGGATGCACAGAATATAAATCCTTATTGGATGTAGTAGTCAATGCCTTTTATGCTGAGGATGGGAGATATTGCCTGATTCCTGAGCGTAATCTCTACGTAGGTAAGTTGTTTTTACAACACCAACTGTGTTTACCACAAAACTTTAAAAAATATCATTTTACTAGTGCAGATCTTAGTATTATATTACATTGGGAGCATTGTCATTGTGCCTAGTGCAGTAGGAAATACAGGACATTTTCCAATGTCCTTATGATGTAAAGTCTAAAACCTGAAATTGTTATTTAGTCTGGACTCTTACAGGTGTTAACTGGAATTTTACCTAAGAAAGTCAGGTAAGGTGCAGGTGGAAAAAGCATCACTGGTTGAAAGAAGCATCTTAGACATTTAACCATCCCTTTAAAAAATGTTCTGCACTGATTTCCCTTTATTCTCTTTTATGCAACCTATTACCTCTGCCATTCAGACACAAAACTCTGTAACAAAGCTCTGTGTGCTGAGGAGCAGCACATCTCACCGCAGGCAGACAGGATTGTTTCTGTCCATACATGGGCATCTTCATTACTGACTGTCACAATGACTTAAATAGACTTCTGTCTGTCTCATGAGTGAAATCAACTGGTTTCCTTGTGCTAGTTACTTGGTTAAAATCAGTTCCGATACAGCTACATCTGATACTATGAGCTAGTTAATTAGTTATTACTAGTTAATAGCAGTTACTACTCCCTAAGTTATTTCAGGCATTGGGAAGTGCATTAAAAATTTATTTAAAACTATTTTTTGTTATGCATTTAATACACACATTCTGAAGTTAATTTATTAAGTCCCTAAATAAGTTGGAATCACAAATCACACTGGCATTGGTTCTCTAAGTCAGATACGTTCAGATGCTTTGTGAGTATATTGAAAAGTCAATTTAATTCAAAGGGGTTGAAAAATACAGTAAACATGTAAATATATCTACATTTTATGTTTTAAAAGCTACAAAATTTTTATAGCAATTCTGGTTGCTTCTGTCACAATCTGGAAAAGTACAGAAATCTAAATCAAATAACAAACAAAAGGAAACCTAAACTGTCAAGGATAAAATTATTAGTATATTGAGTTTATTCTAAATGGTAATGCTTCATTGTCTCCATTTCTCCAGGGCCATGTTTTTCATTGTCTGAGGCACATAAATTATATCTTTAAGCTGAGTGTTGCTATAATTGGATTGTCAGGACTGGTCCACTCAAAAGCCTCCATTAATCATTGGCAGAGGGGAGGCCCCAGAAAATTCTCCTTTATCAACAAGTTGAGAGTCTAAGGTCATTGGCTTACATTTTTTTAAGCTGCTTGTGACTCCCTTTGCCAAGCTGCATTGACACTTAAATGATCAAAGCTGCTTATAAAGGCTGTTGCTATGTGTGAGCAGATTTGAATTTAATAAAGCTTGTAGGAGATAAATGTATATTCTGCTAAGACTGCTTAAATATGTTGCTATACTAAAGCACAGGAGATTGAAGCCTGACAATACGCTCAGTTGGATGCAGCACATTGGTCAGAATTTACTGATTTTACCATTCCTGTTTGGTGGCAGCTAAAACACTGCAGTGCAAGTGAAGCCTGAGTGAACAAAGGCAGGCTGATACAGGAGCCCATAAACTTCACAGGTCTGCAAAAATTTCACAGTACTGACTGTGCCTCTTTCTTTATCCTAGAACAGAATCATAAATCATTTAGGCTGGAAAAGAACTCAAAGATCATCAAACTCTGTACTTGTCAGAGAGGGGCGCAAGAATGAGGTTTGGAATTTCCCAATTTAAAAACGTGATTTTATTCCATTTCAGAACAAAAACAAAGATTACAACATTTTAGGCAAAGTGGTCACTTGGGAAAAACAGTACAATAAATACTAGAAGTATGAAATTTTATGTTTAAAGTTTTTGTTATGTATAATAAACTGTGAATTTGGAACAGAAGAATAAGAGCCATCCTCTCTGAAAACACTAAAAATAGAGTATGTTGAAAAAATCACTCTCAAAACTCTTAAAATTAAGGTGACAGTCTAAATCCCAGAGTATGCTGGGTATAGGTTTATTAGAATTGCCTGCTGCATTTTAAATGTATGTATCTTTTGATAGTTATCTGTTATCTGGCTACTTTTCAACTAGAAGAGCTTGGTCTTCAGCACTTCAGCAGAATTGTGAAGTCCTTGGACACTGCAAAAATGCAAAAGGTAATGAAAGAACAAAACATTAAAAAAAAAAATTATCTCTTCATTGGTTTTGATTAGTCAGATGACTTTTCTCAGTTTTGAGAATAACTTAAAATGAGACATGAGTGTGATTTTCTCTTTAAATTCAAAAACTAAATTAGTATTTTGTTATCACAAACCCCTTAAATTTCTATACTTCCGGGGTGATTCTCATATTCAGTCAAAGGTCAATTTAAAATATACTTTATATAACCTGAGAAGGTAGAATAATCACACGATTTACACCTCATGTGATTTGCAGTTGTCCTTCCAACTTGCACACTTACTCTTGCCTCTGCTCACATTCCTTCCTTGACTTGTAGGCAGGAGCAGTTTTTTCCATACACAATGAATCTGAATTGAAACCTGCAGTTCCTGCTGATTAGTGTTCTTTTTCTCCCAGAACAACCCACTACCACTTTCATTACCAAGCCTATTGTGCTTCCATCACTTTTTCTCCTCTCCAAAAAACAATGGCTCACTTGGAGCTATTAAAGTACCAGTTGTCCCAGTACAACATACAATTGTCAAAACAACTGATGCCAAATAGAAAGTGGGACAACAAAGTTGTGCCTGCCTTTCCGTCTCTGGAGTCATGAATTTGGGGTTCACTCCACTATTTGTTTGCTAATTTTCATGAAATCTGTAGCAATATAAATATCTTCTGCTTCTCTTTCAAAATGGTTGAAAGTGCTAATTATCTTAAAAGCTATGTTGCAGAGGGATAAACTGAGTGGCAATGCTTTCTCACAAGCCCTGTTTTCCCAGGAAAATGGGCTAAAAATTAAATTACTGGTGACACAGCATCTGTAACCTTTGATCATCCAGATGTTTCAAAGCATAATCTGAACACGCTGTTTGAATAACAAATATGGAATTAAAGAGACAGGCAAATTTTAGTAATTAATACTCAAAAGCCTAAGGTTTATCCTTGTTAGTGATTACTCTGAATGTTCATGTGGATGCCCATGTCTCTTTAATGAGTACAGTTGCTTTGCAATATGTAGGGAGAGAGCAGGTTAGGTTGTCTGGTTTTAGATGGACTTACTGTGGAATGGTTTTTATTAATTCCATTCAGAGACAAAAATTATATATTTCATTAACTATCAGAAAGAACTGAGAAGTGGCTGGAAGAATTATCATAATCTGGTAGACAGACAAATCACTCTGTCTAAAATGCTCTCCCAGCCCCTTCTTTGGTAAATATCTTAGACACGAGCCACTGGATTGGATGCATCTTGAGCTCATTCAGCTAGCAACACAATTTTCCCACTTCGTGCCAGTTATCCCTTGTTGATTCCATTCACCTAGCTTTATAAGGCTTAAGCATCAGTGCCCTGATGTTCCAGCTTAGATAATTTCTCTTTCCTTGTCTGGAATAACTCTTCTGATGGCAAAGTGCTGCGTTTTCCAATGGTATACACCTGCTTTTTCTTTCTTTAGATGTAACTTTGCTGAAGTATCTTACCAGATCTTCATCACCATGGTATCTAGTTTTTCTTCTCTTGCATTAGAAGAAGTTTTTTGTCTCCAAAGTGATGGTAGATTATATTAATGCACCTGCAGCAGGGGATTTAGAAGCAGCATTTTGTCCCCCCAGCAACAGAGACAAAAACAGCAGAAGGCAGATCTGCAGCCTTAGCAACAAAAGTTATCAGAAATTTGGGATTCTCCTTCAGGATGCTGACCAGTAGATTTTGCCTGATGACTGTTGTGTCTGAATTCAGTTAAGATACTAAAAAAATTTTCACATACGCTTACCTAGGATAGATTTACTGCAATTAAAAAATAAATTCAGCACATCACAAGCTGAACGGAATTTTTTTAATCACGCAGATGAATCTTACTCAAAGGAGTAGTCTTCAGGTGAATGTGATCAACTGTGTGAGATTTAAGACCTTTCTCTTACAAGACTGTGTGATGGAATCTGTTCAACTTGAAGTCACGGTGCCTCCATATGTCTGATGCAAGTTCAAATATTTTCATTTAGGCAGAATATCCAGGCAGAATAGTAATGCTACCTCACTTACACATGTTCTGCTTGAACAGAAAATCACAAACTCTTATTTTGTAATAAATGTAATATTTGCAAAAATTCTTTATGGTTGTATAATTACAGAATCATAGGATAAAATCCAATTTTGTAACTTTAGTGTGATTATCCTTCTAAGAAATTAGCCATGCATTGCTAGCTCAAGCCTGTTGTTCTGTTCTATTACTCATACATGTTGTTGTTCTATATTTATTTTAAAATTTAAGGATTTGTGTATTAGAGAAAATATACTGTTGAAATAAAAATTCAATATGAAGCTGAAAACAGCTTTATAATTTAATTGCCTTGTAAAATATGCAAAATACATAGTGTTTTCTTTCTAGCATTTAAGAACCTGTTTTGTTCTGTTTCATGTTCTGATTGCTTCTAACAGCTGTTCTAATGAACTTCTGAGATCTTCAAAGGAATATCACTATAAGAATTAAGCATTGTAATAGCTATTCTGATGAGGTAGGAATAGTAGGACAAGATCAGCCTCGTGGTGGATGGGAGGTAAAACCAGTCCTAGTTGGGCCAGTAACAGTGTTCTCTGGTAGTGGCTGATCCATATGGAGAAACAGAATCTGCTGGTTCTCACAGTTACTTCCTTAACCCAAGAGTCAAAAGCTTATACTGTGGATAGAAGCATTTCAGCTCTGCAAATGCCTACACGGATGTAAAGATATTGCCAAATGACGAAACATCCCATTTTTTATTTGTTTTTCAGAAATCCGTACAATCCCACTGTGTAAAAATGCATTAAGAATATTAGCAGGGTATGTTCAAAATCTCAAAAGCAAGGTATTAATTCAGCCCACCTGTAAAAATGCATTAAAAACAGTCTTTAATTATACACATTTGTCTTACTATAGCCAGAGTACATTAAAATAGTAAAAATGGGTACAGTTCATTTCATAATTCCCTGTGGTGTAATTTCACCACTTCTAAAAGGGAAAGGAATCTTGGTTACCATGCTCTGTGAGCAGTGAAACTTTTGGAATATTCAAGATAGAGGAGCAAGCAGAATGATGCTGTTACCAAAAGGACTGTCCAGTGGCTTCTCTCAAGAGACAGATGCTGAGAGAATCCAAACAGAAACCTGAGACGCCCTGTTTTGCTGCTATAAAAGCAATGGCCACTGATATTTAGTTTGCCACCTGTGTCACATGTGGCCAAAGACCAAACAGAAATATAAGGGATTTGTCCTAGCAATTCAGTTCACTAAACACAAAAGTTTCTGTTGTTAAAAAAAAAAAAATATTCTATAGCTTTGTGGGTCTTATTCTGCCAACATTCGCCTTTGATAGGGATTATCAAAACTAAGGCTGTGGACTTGTGGTTCAGGCACACTCTGGTCAGAAAGGATGTCCAGTCATCTTGCACTGCCATTTGCAATCCCTGCAGTGCCTCGAGGACTGTTCCAGGGCTGCATTCCAAGTATCCTCTAGTATGATGCATACTGTGGCGTATACTTATTGTAGCATTGCTTTGGGGACTGTGACTAAAACAGTACAAAAATATACGTCACAGTATTGATATCTGATTACACAGCTAACCATTCTCCGTACCTCGGGAGTACATCACAGATGTGTCAATCACATGATTACCCATTTGTCCTAATACAGGGAGAAATGATAATAACCAGTACAGGACTCGTGTGGCAGTAGGAGGCCTCAAAGAGGTAACAGCCAGCTGTTAAATACAACAGATAGACATCACTGTGAGCCTTTTTTATTGTTTCATCACTTCATCTTGAAGTGGCAGTTGAGTTGTACTTTGTAAAAGATAGTTACAGCAAATATTTAGGAGACGGAGAGTCAGGGAAAGCTGAAACAACAATTCAGAGGTGTAGTCTCACATGCCACTGAAGTAGAAAATTGACTGAAGCCTCTTAGGACGGACTAGTTATAAAGAGGAATACTGAGGGGGAAACAGAGAGGGAGGAGTTTAACTTAGTGAAAGCTAGTGAAAGAAAACTGAAGGCTTTGCAAATCACTGCCTGCAGTATTTCTACATCAGCTTCTTCTGTGAGCTCTTTGAATACCTAGAAATTTGAAACCAGCTTCAAATCTCACGGTCTGCTTCATTTTAAGTGTATCACCTCATGATCAGTTCATCCCTGTTATACACTTGTTCAGATGGGTTTAAAACCGTGGTTCTTATAAACTTTGTGTGTAATCAGGGCCTTCTGTAAGGTAGGAAGAGTTCTAGGACAAGGGACCTGTTGGTCTGTAATCACAAGTAACTGCTGGGATAACTGGATGTAAAATTTTGTTACAATGACTGGTAGAAATAGTGTCTATAAAGTGCCTCTGTTCTGGTGGAGGGTATGAACTCTGTCTAGACTTCTGATTATATTTATACAAAGTGCAAATTACTATGTTAGGGGACAAATTTAATCCAATATGCAAGTGCTACAGAGGAAGATCCTCTGTAAGGATAATGAATGAGTTGGACAAAGACCGATGGGATGAAATGCATCCCTTACCATATACTTAGCAAACTCCATGGAATCTGGCAGCGCCAAAAACCCCAACTTCTTCACAATTCAACACTTAGTTTATAGTCATGCTTTTAGGGATGAAAGATCTTTTTTTTTGGTGGTGCGCTGATAAGCCAATATCTGCAATTTTGGGGAGGAGCAGTAGTTTCTAGGCAAGAAAGAATTCATCTAGTCCTGCAGCATTGATCAGTCTTTTGACTACCAAAAGCACAATAGATGAAAATAAGGCTAAATTTACAGGTTAATTCCTTGGAAATGGTCATACCAAGACTATAGATTTCACGTTGGAGGCTTTCGACCCCTGTTGCACATCTGCAGCAAACACCTTGAGTCAAATCTGAATGGTTTGTAGCTGAATTATTCACAAAGCTCTGAGGCACATTGTGCCTGGAACCACATTTGAATTAAGAAGCTCCTTGGTAGCCTTGCAGAGCTAAAAATTCCATACAAAGAGCTTTATGGCTCTGTAGAAACCGTCTCAAGATGGGGCTGATGCTGAGTCTGAACTAATAAGCTCTGCAAGTCTCCGTTCGAAGCCTCTCAGAGTGACTGCACACTGCTTCCCAGTATGTCTCATGGTATCAATATTATTTAGTGCACTCTTTTCTCTTACTGTGATTATTTCAGCATGATGCTTGTACTTTCATTTCCAAGAATTTTAACGAAAGAGCTAAGGTTCAAGTTTGGAATTTATATTGCTGTAAGTGATACAGGCTGAATCTGAGTGCCATTTTTCAGGAGCATTTCAAAAGGCCAATTGAATAGTTTAAGATTTAAAGAAAAGCTTTTGACCTTCTGGTGAACTGCAGTGGCAAACAAAAGTTCAAATGTTAGTTGCTATTCCTAGAACCATACAATGTGTAAGTGTGCCAAATTTCTAGTTTAATGAGAATATGACAAATAATTATATTTCAGTAAAAGAAGAAAATATATTGTATAACATTTACTATAGTTTTTAGCAATTCTCCCTTCCCAGTTCCCAGGGAGATGAAAACAATTTTAGTAATTCAGGTGCAGTGCTGGGCCTGACATGTTTCTGGGCTCCATGGATCATCTAGTTATAGGTAATCAGAATTTGACTCCGGGTATATTAAACTCTGAAACTCTATTGTAAAATTATACTAAAATCAGAGTATTCTAGTAGTAATTAATTTTGAATAAAAACTGTTTTTTCATAATGTTTGAAGCAAATTAAAGATGAATCAACATATCTCTATGTTGTAGGCTCTAGATGATTTTTTTTTTGCCACTGAAACAGTTTAGCATCTATTAGTGTTTCACAAAATAAGGCTGAAAGACGTGAGTGTCCACCAACTAAGAAGAACCTAAAAATACCAAGCACCTATCATTATAATTTCAAAGTAAAATACAAGCTAGTTCTTCAGCAGTGTTTGTAATAAAAACAACAATCTTTTTGTGGTCTTAAGTACACTATATCTATTCATATTTAATAGAAACCACTTATTATTAGTTTCTTAGATTCTTCTTCAATAACTTGCATTTGAACACATGGATAAAAGATGAGTGGAGTCACTTCTACGATTCACTGTATGTAAAAGAGAATTTGATTGATCCACTGCTAAGGTAAGTAGAACTTTGTAGTCTCTGGCCAGCTCAAAGTTTAAAAGCTGGGGAAGGCTTGCCCTGAAACCTCAGTTTTCTGTTAAAGTGTTTCTTCTGTTGAAGTCCCTCAGAACCCTTCTTGTTTTCATGAGACTTTAGTAATCCCTTTTACTTACCCAGAGGCAAGTTTCTGTCATAGAAAAGTTCTTTCCCAGCTGTTGTACATTTACTCCCTGGTGTCCCTGAATATATCAAACATCACAGTCTGAAAAAAAAAATAGAAGGTTCAAATTATCTTACAGAGTTAGAGTCATGCCTCATAAGTCACTTCAACATCTGTGACATTAAGCATTTGAAAAAATGATGTTTGACTTCTCTGAGTTTGGCTTTATGCACAGACTTGTTTATGCCAATGGTTGTAAAATCCCTTCTGAGCAAATCAGATAAGCATGTAAACAAGTCTTTTAAAATTATTACTTATTTACACAGTTGCAGCATCATTTAACAGCTTAAATGCTCTGAGGTGCCAGGTGCATCCACACACTGGTTAGGTGGTGATAGAGTAGCAACAGTACCCTTGCCAGACTGGAACATTTCCATGTTCCATGGACAAACAGTACCTCTGTGCCTACTGGGTCACTTTTTCACTGTTTTTATCCAGAACAGTATAGATTAACCCAGATGATGGCAGACACTGTTAGACAAAAACATACTACAAACAATGTCAGCTGAAAAAGAGTTTGCATCTGGTTCTATCAGAGTCACTAGAATTAATCCTTTCATACTGTGTAGTTTATTAGCACTCCAGCAAATGTATGGCATAGATTTGGCTTGCACTGCTCTGAATTTCACTGAGTGCTACAGGAACCGCAGGGATGGATGTATTTGAAGTCAGAATTTGACTCAAAATACTCCACTGTAGTGACTCTAATTATAACGTATGCTTACAACACTGGAAAGATACAGACAGAGAGGTAGAGATACACATCCATATCCGCACAGTTTTTAAATGTACACATGCATGCAGGCAGATGCTTAGGCCATTGCTTGTTTCATTAGCACTCAGCTTATCGGAGCTGTCCTTCACAGTCAGTTACACTCAGTGTAATGAATCGTGTTTTGCCTAGAAGTGGTAAATGTAAGTTATACAAGAATGTTAAAGACCAGATTTGGTTTCTGGGTTTGAAACTTCCTTCAGGGGGCTGAGGATGCGTTGATGAGTTTAGTCAGTTCAGTAGTGGAAATTCTTTTAAGTACGTCTTTGTGTTCCTCTTTCTAATGTCAATTACGTTAATATAAAGAGTCTTATTTATTTTAGTAGAGCTTCATCACTTGCACAAGTTACTTGCAAGCCTCCTCCTGTAATGACAGTACACTGTTTGTGTCTTACCTTTAATCTGCCCCTTCCTATCATTCCTTGGAAGAACTTTGAACCTTCATACAAGTCCAAATCCAAACACAGATTAAAAATAACCTTGGCTGCCCCCAGGGTTCACTAAGGGTTCGTTTGCTAATTCACCAAACTCCTTACATCTTTCTGGTTTTTTTGCTAGAACTGCCTGTGCTTTGAGATTGATTTGTGTGTGCTCTGTTGGTTGGTGCAAGTGACATTATTCAGTCCACTGTTTGTTCATAGTCTCTTCATCTAAGTATGTTAAGTGTGTAATTAGCTTCTGACAGCTGCTTTTCTGATTCATAGTCTGGTCCTGCTGCAAAACAAACTAGCAGCAAGGAATAGTTGCTTATTCTGTAAAATCTGGGGCTGTTTCACCAGTATTGATCCGAACGGACCAGCATCTATCAAGAGGTGAAGTAACACAGTGCAACTAAATCCTGAGTACAGATTCATAGACCAGTTTTATCAAAACTGAATGGCTGCAAGCCTTACAGAATTTGCACCAATGCCAACCTCATATAGTGTGTAAGTTTGTATGAAATAAAAAAATTAAAATAAAATTGAAAATTCTGGTTTTATTTGAAGGTGGCAGCCAAAAGTCCAGCAACTGATTGAACAACTCACAAATAAATTAAATAATCATGCTACCACTGTCAAGACTTCGACAGTCACTCAGCCAAAGGAATTTAATTTGACTGTACCCAAACCACGTGCCATCCCTCTACCTGTGCCAATACATCTGCCAGTACTGGAAAAAAGACGACCTGTAAGTTGATTTATGATTTGAAAAACTCTAAATTTTATGTATGCTTGTGCACAAAATCTTGGTAGGGGAGTTAATAACCTCTTTTAAGTAAGAATAGAAAATCTACAACCTTCGACAGATCAAAAAGGACTTTGGCAATAATATATATTATTGAAGGTCAGATTTCTAAAAAATCCACCAATTCTTTTTCACCAACTAATTCTTTTCACTTCAGTGAATGTTATGTAAGCAAACTGTAATCCAAACAGAGGAAGAGAAAAAAGTTGGTTCTTGTAGTCACTTTGTGACTTTCAGAGGTAGAATTACAAAATGAGTATAAATTGATGGCAGCATTGATACAAGTGTTTCTGATAGTCCTTGGCTTTGTAAGATGTTTGCTTTGGATAATGCACCAAAGCAGGTAAGAAAAGAACATTGAAATGAAAATATTTTATTAACTTGGATTTTTTGTAGATGAACTCTCATAAAAATAAAGAGAAAAGCAATTTAACTGGAAATGAGATGGACTCTAAGTTTGCAGCTCCTCCTTGAGGGTGGAAATTTATTCCTTTCTAATTGTATTAGTGCTGAATCTCTAAAATTAAAGTTTTTTCAGTTTAAATTAATTGCTCATCTCCAAATGAGACTAGATGTATCTTTGAAATACTAAGTGGTTATTTTTACTCATTGTCTCAGATTGTGGTTCAGTTGCACTGGTGCAAATCAGAGACCCACAACTGATTTTAAGTTATCTCACTGGGGTAAAGCAAACAGGATCTGGGATCAAGCTGCTATGACTAACTTAATAAGGACTCCGAAATCATCTGTATTTAAATGCAGTGGGAAGTGAGCTTGGAAATCATAGATTTGGGCATTATCTGCTACCTTGTATTAGCACTTCAGGTTTTAAATAATACATGTGTTGAATGCTCTTAGAAACCATTTACATCTTAGGATGGCAGAGCAATTCAATGGTAGTGTGTTATACGGTTAATGGGATTTTACATTGAAATAGCTTAATACCAGGCTCTGAAAAACTGCATTTAATAACTACTTAATCAGTATAGGAATGAGTCATGTTGCTGTCATTTTAGAAACTTTATGATGTGCAGCCCCTCTTAGAATAAATTGGCTTTAATGCAGATGCATTTAGTGAAGTTCGTTTGTGTTGTTAGGATTATACTAAATTTGGTTTATATTCTGGCCAGGCCTGCAAATTTAAAGCTGGTGTGAATCTAAACCCAATAGTGTAGTAGTGACACATGTTGTAGTCATTTCTGTACCTATCTCAGCAAATTAAGCTTCACCTTAATTTGCCGTATTGGTACCAGTATCACCATTTTACATTCTGAAGGGAAGAGAGACTGAAAAGACAAGCTCAGATGGCAAGAGTCAGTAAAGTGAGAGTTTATTTTTGAAATTTAACAGTGAAACAACTCACTCTAAGTATTTGGTCTAAATATTATAAATTCTTGTGTGCACTGGCCTTTGCACGCAGGCACATGGATGCAGACATAAGGATGCACATATGCACTCACACTTTCATAAATACAGTTCTACAAAGGAGTGCTTTACCTTGAAGTTTGCAAAGGGGACAAATAGAGACAGGGGCTTAAACCTGATAACATGCAGATTATTTGGACACATTTAACTTCCTTGGATATCTTGGCCTAGAGTGACAAATAAAATCCATTCTTTTAATATCAGCACTATACTAGAACAATAAGATTATGCAATGATTTTATTTTTAGATTTTCTGAAGCCCAATACTATATTTTAAAAACCAAAAAGGCTGCACTGGGATGTTATTGTAACACCTTTCAGCCAAATTTAATGTATTTTTTAGATATTTTCCTTGTTATTTCAGCTGTGCTTCATGAATGAAATTGCTGATTGTTTAAAATAATGAAATGGGTGAAATAATTTAAGCAATACAGAGGATTTTATTTGCAAATATACAGACCTAACAATAGATTTATGATCTTCTTGTGCATAAAAATAGAAACCCTTAATACAATAGCATTGCATTAGCTTGTCCCAGTCCACCTTACACCGGTAACTTTTAAAAAACAGAAGGGTGATGAAAATTCAAAGGAATTATTCATTTTGTTCTTCCTTACACTTCTTGTGGTACCTACTCCCAAAATAAACCTCTGGTTAAGGGATATCCACACAGCCTGTGTGAGCCTGACCACTGGCTGGAGAGGGAAAGCAAGGTTGGTGTCTCACTCTCAGCCCCCTTTTTTCACATTTGGATTAAGTAGGTGCAGTCTGGCCTTTTTGATCTCTCTGTTGCTAGAATTTACAATTTACTTACAGTGACTTCTTATCCTCTTCTAGCGACTGGACTGGGTAATTGCTGTATTGTCTGTCTGTCTGTCTGCCTGCCTGGTGCTCATACCATGGTGTCCGAGGGCTGAATTACAGGGCTAAGAGCATTTTTTGAAACAGAGCTGATTGAAAAGTCTCCTCCTTAAATTACTTGGCATAAGCATAGCTGTTTCTGAGGAGAGATTTTCAGCTTACACTGGCAGATGAGTGCAGTTTTGCAGGTAAAGCACATGACTAGGAAGAAGAGTGAAATAAACTGATATTCACTGCGTGTGCAACCCTTTGCAAATCCTCTGGGCTTTAATTTCTCCATCTATGAAAGCATAATAAAAATTCTTAGATACTGCTGGGAAATACTTTCATTTCTACTTCACTTAAAAAGCTCACAAAAATACTTGAGCAGTCTTACCAGTGCATTTAATTGCTAGCTGCTTCTGTTTGTGTATTTGTTGTAGCTGCAGATACAGATGTCATATAGCAAAGGCAGTGGAAAGTCACAGAATCACAGTCCATCAGATTCATGACTTTTTGAAAGCACAGCTCTTTATATAGTCCTATAAAACTAGATGGAATTCACGTGTTCCCTAAACTGATCTCCAGAACAATACAGACTATACATTTCCCCCATTAATTCTTTAATTCATTTTGTAACTTCTAATTGATCTAGAACATTTTTAGCAAGATAAACATTTAAGCAGATGCCCACTAAATTCTCAGACTATCTCACCCACACAGGAAGGAGACATTCAGTCTTTTTTCAGAGTTTGCTCTGGGCAAAATTTATTGCTTAAGGAAATATTGAAATCTCCTCCAAGTCCCTGGTCTCCTGTTGATCCCTATGACAGCCATACAGTCATTTCCTGGTCATTTTAGCTGTAGCACTTTGTGATGTGTGAATGCTTTCCCAAATCTTTGACTAATGCTAGGAGGGCCCTTTCAGTCCTCTACATAAAACATTTAATCCACGCCTCCAGTGGTTTTCCCTTACAGGGACATTGGGACAGCCATGGCAAAACAGAGCAAAGGCCCATTTTGCCCAGTGTAAGTTTTCCAGCAGTGGCTTAACACAGATGTCTGGGATGGGACAAGCATAGCTGCTGCTTTCTCCACCTGCCTTCTCAGTCTCCCACCATTTCAGCTCAAGGACTTCCTCAGTTACAATGAAGTTCCTGGCTATTTATTAAACTTCAGAGGATTTCTCTTCCCTAAAGTTCGTTGGAGTCTCTGTAACTTGTTGCTACTATCATACACGGTGTCAGAGAGCTCCACAGCTGCCCTACGTGGCTCTCAGTGCTGTGAAACTGAAGTTCATGAGATGCCAAACAGAACTGTTACCATTCTGGCAACATTTTTTTTTCCCCTTTGATAGGGCCTATAGGACTTACTATTGCTTTAGCCTTTCTTGTACTAGTTTCAAATTTTTCTTTCATTTGACCAGAGATTATATTACATTAGGCAGGACTGAAAAGCCTGGGTAGTTCCTGCTAGTTGGAATCTGTCCCTGTCTTCTACACTGGCACTAATATAAAAGAATCAATATTTAAAAAATAACTGCTGCTGTTCTATGGTAAAAGTGAATGTGGTTTTTTCTTCCCTGCAAGAATGTGTTGCTTGGAATGTTTATATCCTATGTTCTAGAGATTCTTCTCTTCTATTTTAGGTTCCTCCAAGCACCTACAAACCTCCAAAGGAAATAAAGCAACTAGAGGAAATCAAAGAAAAAAATTTCCAAAAAGCAAGCGTAAGTGTATTATGTTCTTGTTCTACTCTTTCCTTTCTTCTAAACGTGTTCTTCTGTATTGTTCCATCTTCACAGGTCTTAGAACTGTATCTGAAACCTATCTGCTTTTGCACCTAAATTTTGCACCTAAATTTTGCACCTTGTGGCTCTTTATAGAGTCATGAAGTTTGTATCCTCTATTCTGTTCTATCACCCTCTTCCCATCTTCTTTTATTATTAATTGGTCTGAGACAAGGTCCACCTTTTAGTCACTGTACTAGTAACACATGAGAAATCTTGCAAGTGGCCATGTAAGGCAGCAGAAACATGATTACTTTCTTCTGAAGCTTGAATTAGTTTGATGGTTCTTTTAGTCCCACAAGAAATGTGGATATTTAAGGTATTTCGTTATTAATTAAGGCTTCGAATTAGAAAATATGTTCAATATTTTTGTTTTCTATAGTAACTGATAAATAACCATGTCATCATCCACTGTTTTAACATATCAGCAGATTCTGACTTCTTTTTTTGTGCAGACTTCATACTCTTTCCTTCAGCAGCTGAGAGAGCGGGAAGTCATCCTGGTTTTTACACGGTCTGTGTGTTAAGAGAGCAGGAAAAGGGAGGCCTGGAAAAACAAAGTTATTTTATCCAAACTTTGGCACAAATCTTGTTCAATGATTTAGCTCCTGTCATAGTTAAAGCAGATCATCTTCTCCTTGGAAAGGAATTAATTAAATGTCCATTTCCACTTTTTTTCTCCCTCCCCACACTGCAGTCACCATATCCAATTAAATAATGGTATAAGCTTGATAAAAGGTACTGCCATGTGACTCCTTTTTAACTGCACTCTCACACCTCCGTTCTGAAAATGCCTGACTCTAGTTTTCAGTGGCCAGTACAAGTCCATTCATCACTGCTCTGGGCTCTCCTCATGTCCTTGTGAAAGGGGCATTGGATTCTGTTCTGATTAGAGTAAGTGCTTTAATGTGGGATAGATTCTAGGGGGATAAACTTAGCATTCCTTTTGCTGGCCCAACACATTACCTATGCTTGATATTTCATTATAAAACAATAAAACATTATTTTTTATTCTTTTGTTATTTCTATATTGTGGAGGAAGCACATGTCTATTTGTCTGTGTGCTTATTTGTACATTACAAACTTCTTAGAAAAACCGGGAAGGAAAAGCTAAATATCACAGTGCCTAAATTGTCAAAAATCTATGGCAACTATAAAATCACTTTACAACCAGCCACATTCTTCAGTAGAGAAAATGCATGAATACAAGAAACAAAGGAAAACCACCGCAGGAATTATAGCTGCAATAACAACAGTTTTTGCCGCCTCTGGAAATGTCATAAAAGGCATCCAAAGCATTCACAAAGGTTAGTTCCCTAGACTGTTTGCTAAGCAAGCTGAAGTGATGGGTCCTAACAGAAATATGCATGAAAAAAGCCATTTGTTTCGTAGCATTTTTGCAGAAGCTGTAGCTGTCATTATAAGAACCATGTCTAAGCATCTGTGAGGAGTGAGAACACTGGAAGCCACACTCCAGACAGTTATGGAAGCGCTGATGTTATCAGCTGCTGCCCAGAAAGCCATTAGAAAATCTAATCTGTGTTTCACAGCTCTGATTAGGAATTTGATTTACAACCAAAAGAAATACAGAAAAATTAGAAACATGGTTGCCTGCACATCCCCCTTTAAAATGACATGGGAATTACTGCCAGAGGTGTGCCATTTGGAGCAACCCCTGGTGCTGTGGTCCCCTGATCATAATCTTCTAATGTAACTCAAAAGCAAAGCCATTGTTTGTCAGCTATGTGGAAATAGTTACTGCCAATGGTACTCATGTGCCATGGATAATTATGATGCTTTTAAGCTGAAATCTGGATGAGCGACATGTTTCATATGGATGGACCTATCAAAGGCCTGATGCCCTGTGCAGAGGATACAACCATGCAGAACTGTGTAGAAAATCAGGAGTTGCTTACTTCAAGTCTTTAATCAGGAATGAAAATTCATGTAAACACTAAGTCAAGCTTTCAGGGTCCATGTTGGGACCAGTGTTATTTAATGTCTTCATTAATGACAGAGACAAAGGGATCGAGTGCACCCTCAGCATATTTGCTGATGACACCAAGCTGAGTAGCGCAGTTGACACTCCTGAAGGATGGAATGCCATCCAGAGGGACCTGACAAGCTCAAGAAGTGGGCCCATGGGAATCTCATGAGGTTTAACAAGACCAAGTGCAAGGTGCTGCACCTGGGTTGGGGCAAATCCCTCATATCAACACAGGCTGGGGGATGAACAGATCAACAGCAGCCCTGCTGAGCAAGACTTGGGCGTGCTGGTGGATGAGACACTGGACATGAGCCAGCCACGTGCACTTGCAGCTCAGAAAGCCAGTTGTGTCCTGGACTGTATCCAAAGCAGCAGGATGGTGGCCAGCAGAGAGAAGGAGGGGATTCTGCCTCTCTGCTCTGTTCTGGTGAGTCCGCACCTGCAGTGCTGCATCCAGCTCAGCACAGGAAGGACACTGACCTGTTGAAGCAAGTCCAGAGCAGGACCACCAAGATGCTGAGAGGGATGGAGCACCTCTCCTATGAGGAAAGGCTGAGAGAATTGGGATTGTTCACCCTGGAGAAGAGAAGGCTTTGGAGTGACCTAATTTTGGCCTTCTGGTACCTGAAGGGAGCCCACAAGAAAGATGGAGAGAAACCTTTGACAAGTCCATGTAGTGACAGGGCAAGGGGGAATGGCTTCAAACTGAGAGAGTAGGTTTTGATTAGTTGTTACGAAGAAATTCTTTCCTGTGAACGTGGTGAGGTACTGGCACATGTTGCTCAGAGTAATTGTGGATGCCCCATCCCTGGGAGTGTTCAAGGCCAGGCTGGATGTGGCTCTGAGCAACCTGGTCTAGGGAAAGGTCAGTCCATGTCAGGGATGTTGGAAGTAGATGACCCAAGCCATTCTAGGATTCAGTGAATAGACCCTGAGACTAGCTTACTTGGTTAGAGCACAGTGCTAATGCCACGGTTGTGGGTTTGATCCCGATAGGGGCTGCTCATGAGTTGGCCTTGATGATCCTTGCGGGTCCCTTCAATCTCAGAATATTCTGTGAAAATAGTGGTCAGGGCTGTAAGGCTTTTTGAGACAAAATTATTCTTAGAGAATTTAAATGTACCACACTCTTTAAGTTAATTGTTGTAATTGCAGGATCTGCTCCTGAAAGCCAATACTGACCGCTTCAGGTGTGCAACCATGAAGCCTGAAAAGAGAGAGGTATGCTACAAAATACTTTTCTACCTAAAAACTCCCTGGTATAAAGATGAAAAATGACTGGAGTATTTAAAGATATCTCAGAGTATTTGAAAAATTATATTTATTTGGGCTTAGGACTTACGTGGTATGATTTATAGCTGTACTGTCATTTCACATCCATATACCAACACTTGCCTCTTTGGACGCATAATGCACAACCCCCTTTTCTTCTGGTGCTGCTTTATTATTCTCCTAATTATGAGACAATCAGCCTTTCTGTGAAACTCCTTCAACAAGTCTCCAAACTGGCAATATTTCCCTAAATCCACATATTGTTTTTCCATTAACTCATGCCACGGAGCAGCCAAGCTGAGGGAATAACAGTCCCATTCATACAGAATTCTTGCTTTGGTTGATTCCCAGTTTGCAGTTATGTCACCAAGCTATGTACGTAATATATGCATTTCAGCATCACTGCTGCATATTCTATTCACTGTGTTCATCCCCACGATACCAGACAGTTTCACATCAGTATCTATAGCTAACATGATAAAATTAAATTAATAACCATCAGTAGAATTCTACCACTAATTAATAATTTCATGAAGTGTGCTTTGATACCCTATTTTGTCCTCCCAGTATCTACTTCAGTTAAAAGCTGAATTTATTAATATATATATATAAGTAATATTTCATAGTCAAACAAAGCATCACTGTTACTTTTTACCATTATCTTAGTCAATAAATTTTAGTTAATATTTGGACCTACATTTCTGTGTAGGTTTTTTGATTTGAAATTTTCTCACTAAATGGAGTGTACATCACAAGTTTTTGTGGATATAACAATTCCAAAATATGTCCCCTATGTATTTGTTACTCTAGATGAATATTCAAGTGTTATTTTTGATAAATAGTATTTTTTGCTGAATAATTGAAAATCTGTTTCTGAAATGAAACCATGTATTTTGATTTGAACTGCAGAGCACACATGACAGTATGAAGACTAAGCCAGCATTCCGGGCTCAGAAGATCCAAAGTAAGGTGAGAAACCTTTAAGGAACTGGGATCAGATGTACTTGAAAATTTTGGAGTGAAAAACACACATGCAAATCCTCTGGTGACACAAACTCTTCTGGAATCCATGTTTTTACACTAAGGTCTGTGACCAGGAGCATGGGACGGGTTGGTCTATGGCTCATAGATTTTGTCCTATGCACCATGAACAATCCATAAAGAAATGGTCAGGGAGCAACAAGAGTGTGGCTACTCCAAGAGGGGAAGAGAAATGAGGAGCCAAAGGTAATGAAAGCACAGGCAGTGCCCTCACCAACCAGGACACAGTGTCTGAACGGGAGAAGGTTGGCGGCAGTGACAGGTTCTGCTGACAGCAAGTCACCCTGAGACAAAGCACGGGAACAGGTCAGGTCTGGAGTCTGCCCTGGAAGTCCATTCAGGAGATGAGGCTACAACAGCAACCTGCGCCCATGACAGCAGGAGACAGAACTGGAGGGTCAGCCAGGAGCGGAAAAAATCCCAGCACAATGGGAAAGGACTGAAGCCCATATCTGAGCTTAAGTGGGGCTCCCAGACCAATGAGCAGAGGGTGTGAGTGGAGCTTCCAGGGGAGGCTGGTCAGGGTGATTAAAACCTGTTGGTTCCCTGAGGCCTCTGACAGGTAAATTGTGTGCAGTTGCACCATGTAACCATATTGCCTTAACAGCGTTTTCACTTACAAAGGGAGAAGATTTTATGTAATATGGTAAGAATTGAGAATCATCCCCAGGAAAAAAAGAGTTGTAAACCCTTGGGTTAAGAACTCTGCATAAGGACAGAAGAATCTTGCATCAGTAAATCACTGTTTCAAAATGAGATCCTAAAGAATGCTGAGCAATCATTCCAGCTAATGACTGTCTGATACACAATATACAATCAGGCTGGATGTTTGTCTTGTTTCCTTCAGACATATACTGACGTTATGAAATCCACATGATACTGATTGCTTCTCTTCTAGGATTTCCAAGGGTCAGGGAATTGTAAACTTGGAAAATGGGCTGTTCATCCTTAATGGTGTAACACATGAAAACTCACATTGCTGTTTCTGCAAGAACTGTACTACAGATGATCTTCAATCTTGTATTTGTTCAATCTGTCACCTTTCATTTGTTTCAAGCTCACATGCAGAATAATTTAAGGTGGAAACTGTGCTTGTATCATGATCTCAAATATCTTGTGAGCAAATCTGCCTGTGTATTTAGGGACAGCTCATATATACCCTGTAAAGACTCTGTTTGGGGAACTGGGCATCTGGCAAGTATTTCTAAAGCCTATCTGGCATTTATCACATACCAGAGTTATCTTTAATAACAGTATCAGCTACTCAGTCTGCTTGCTTATAGTCCAGCAGCATTTAAATTACAGGGATGTAGTAAGATCTCAGAGGCAGAAAAAACCCAAAACAGGAAACATTTACATTGTTAACCCAAAGACACATGATCTGTAACTAGGTAGGCTCAGTTCAAAACTCTGTATATTGCACTCCCTCTTCTGATAATATAAAGCCTTAGTATGGACTAATGAGAGTCAAACCATCTGCCCAAATTGCATAACAAAAAATATGGATCTGGCATCCTCTGGCATTGATCAGAGCCACTTCTAAAACCTGCTAGTGTCTCCTCTAGAAGCATAATCAGTTTTATCTTGTCTAAACACATTTGCCTTAAAGGTTGGTTAGGTGATATTCAAGATGCTGCTGTAACTTTCAAGCAGAGATAGGCATTTTGATATTGTCTCTAAAATACTTTCTATTCCTGTTGCCTCCTGCCTGTGCAACTCTGTGAGTGGACAAATCCTAAGAGGAAAGTTTATACAAGATGTATAAA
Source organism: Cephalopterus ornatus (assembly GCA_013396775.1). Lineage (NCBI taxonomy): Eukaryota > Metazoa > Chordata > Aves > Passeriformes > Cotingidae > Cephalopterus > Cephalopterus ornatus. The sequence continues at coordinate 36,319 of VZRE01013824.1, read as the reverse complement.
TAAGATTATAATCTATCATCCAATTAATGAAATTATATAATGTTTTAACCAACTAGTATTTTCCATTCCTCTTTTTAGAACACCTGCACTATTATTAAATATATTTTTTGCATTTCAGACACGTTTATTATGTGCAGCAGCAATTATTTCTCTTGCTTTTCCAAAGTATCCATTCATCCTTTCCAGTGGGAGAATGAGACAGTATAAATGCATCATCACTCTGTCTCAGTCTGCCTCTTGTTCATATCAGGCCTTGCTCATTACATATTTATTGGTTTTGGTGAGTTGTTGCGTGTTCATTAAGTGGCAATAGTGAAAACAATTTTTTTGCACAAGAACTAGAGTTGTCTGCAATTTGCCCAATTATTTCCATTTTCTCTTCTTAAAAAAAAGGAATATATCTCATGACAGGAAGAGAGTGAGTAAAATTCAGAACTTCCTTGATACTATATGACATAGAAGAATCTATTCAGTTATTTTACTCATGCCTGCCTGCATATATCTTGGGAGTCCTAGTTATTTTTACTATATTGCCATATTTCGCTTTCATTGTTATACAGGCATATTTCTGGTCAATAAACTGCAAAACTGAAGCTAAAGGTATTTCCATAATCATTCTTAGTTCAGTTCTCTATCCAAATTATAGTTGGTAAATACCAAACATGAAATCTGTATAAATAGTTAATTGCCAAAAATATGAAAACTTCTACATGTGTCAGAGAAAATGTCTAAGTTGACATTTTTTACACAATAGAGTACATAAAATACAGTCTGGCAAGTGACTATTCATATAACGCAGAAGACTTTGAGATGTGTTGAGAAGCAGACCAAAAGGTAGAACATCATTAGTGGGTCAAACAAAAGAAATAAAATATATTAGTTTTGATTCTTTTCCTACATTCTTCAAGCTATCAAAATTTCATCAAGAAGCAGACAGGTATTTAACTTGTGGGCATTAAAATATGCCATCTTTGTAAAAACATCTTAATTCTGCTTAGTGAATTTCTGATGGAATGTGTTTTCTATCCTCAACCTACCTAATTAATAGAAATTATGAAACATGTTTTTTCCCAGTTAGCTCTTGTATTTCAGGAGACTGCAGTGCATATTTGTGCATACAATATTTGCAGTATGTAGCTGGAGTGATTCTGTGCATCTGTTTCTCAGCCACTCATTAAGTTCTTAATTTGGAATTTAAATACATGTTTTAATTCTGAACACAGAACTTGTCTGGATTTAAGTCAAATGTGTTGTGATTAAGCTTTGTTTCCTGCAGGAATGATCCCAGTTTTTATCCCAGCAGCAGTGCTTTGCCCTGGTTCAGATCAGGTCTCTTACATGTGTCTGCAAAGGTGATCCATTTTTTCTGAATAGCCTACTTGTGCAGGGAACAATTTTAGCTGGCAGAGAAGCTATTCCCTTCCTCCCGCAGTATTTAGAGGTTGTCTGGTAGTCAGTCCTAAGGCAATACTTTAAAGAATTACAAAGCAGCCACAGGGTCTAGTCCAAGTTACACCATGAAGCCTGAAAGTCACTGAGACCTGTACCTCACTTCTTCCATCTAGAAAATGGATATGGCAATAGGGGATGCCAGTTGTCTTGGAAATACAAGTTATAATAGTGATTATTTATGAAATGCCTCTGAGACCTTCCTATGAAAGATGCTCCTTATGTTTTACTTGAATGGTTTTGGCTAACTGACTGTCTTTCAGAGAAGCGGTTTATTGTCTTTGTCCAAAACAGATGGAATCCCTTTGCACTGTGTATATGAGCACGGGAAGATATGAAGGGAAGTGAAGACATTCTATGGGATTTGACATGGTCCAGGAGTGATTACAAATTTATAATCCACTTGGGGGACTTTGCTGATTTCTTAAGCAGCTTGAGTGGTTTATGAACAGCATGCAATTTCATTGTGAATGTCAGATTAATGCTAGATGAATGCTTTAAGCAAAATTTATGCTGTCTTGGGTCAATTTATTTAACCCACTGAAATGTTTTTATACTCTGTTTTATGGTTTACATTACTAACAACAGTATATACATTCCCTTTCCTGACAGATTGACAATATACCCATTAAATTAAACACTGCAGCTATTCTGAGGGAGGGTGCCCTCTATCAGAGGAAAATGGAAGAGGAGCTCAAGAGGTATGACCACTCTCCTTCTAGCATTACTTTTCACATCTCTGGATGTGGGATAATTAACCACATTCAAAATAATTAAGTAAATTACAGATAAACTAAACTAATGGATCTGTTGTAAGCATTAGGAAGCTGCTCTATAAAGATGGTTGACACATAAAGAGAGAAGTGGGTTGAAAAAAAAGTCTACATTAAAGGGAAACCAGGTCAAAAGACAGGGTCAGCAAGGTCCTAGGCTGGGTGCAGGCATACCTGCAGCATAGCTCAGGCAAGGCTTTTAACACTGGCTTAAATGTGCCTCCCAGGATGAAACTCCCAACACACACTAGGACTCTTCATAGCTCTCCCTCACACAGTTCTTTCTCTCAGCCCAGTCCCGTGTTACACGGTCACACTGCAACACAGCTGTCTTTGAACACAAGCGCTAAATCCTAGGCGGTGGTGGTGGGGGAATAAGAGGTTGCAGGTCCTTGTGGTGCACTTAGGGCTCTAAGAAATCCTGACTTATGGATTCTTCTGATAAGGAATCATTATTCAGCAGCACAGGTTTTCAGAGGATGTTAACTAGGGAGAGGGTGACTCCTGGATGGCCACTACAGATTGTATTCTGTAACTAGAATTACAGAACATTTTCACTAAAAATTTTAACAAAGACCAAACCTCTATCATGCAGTCTTGATTTAGTATTACTTCTAAACCACCTGACTTAGTAGGCTAAGTACTAAATATTCTTAGCATTTTAAGTCCTAGAATGACTGTGTAAGGTCAGACTTGGTCTTTCAGCCTTTCAGGTTTTAGTAGATGCATTGAGATTCTAGCAGTAAGATATTATACATCACTCAGGTTCTGTTTGTATGTATATTGAGGCTCTTGTGTTTTACGTATGATACTGTTCACTCTAGCTGGCAGAATTTGTTCTACTCAGCAAAGGAACAGATTTTCCCTGTAACTATTTTACATTAATGAGTTTAATCTTCAGCTGCATTTAACACACAACAGAGATATATAAAGATATATATAGATATGTATATATATACACATATATATACGCATTGGGGAGCAGCAGTAAGACGCAATTCACTGCATGTTTGTGTCTCTGCCCTAGTTATTGTCTCATTCCCTCCTCTGCTGCAGGACTTTGATGGGCCTGCCCCAGGGCTTTGCTACGCTCTTCTCTCTCAGCTGAGCACAAAAAATAAGAATGTGACTTTTTTTAATAGCTGAATACTTCTTTGCCTCATTACAGCGATATTATTTAATTGACTGAATGCAAAACAGAAACAGAATTAAGCAGCAGTTCTTAGTTCTTTGTGTTAAAGTTGACAAAAAGATTGCCAAAGAGAAAAGTTATTTGTTTTTTCTACCTGTAAGGAAAGCAATCCTCTGAGAAAATGTTCATACCTTCAGCCTGATTCTCTCTGTTCCTTATGAGAATCCATACATAGCTAAAGTTTGCCCTCTCTTGGGGCTTTGTTTTACTGAAAAGTTTCAGGTCCATGCTCTCATGTGCTTTCTTCCAGTCTGGCTTTCTCAGGCTTTCCTCATAGTAGGAACACCTCTTAGACTGGAGTTAAAATCTGTCTGCCAAATGGCTTTGTGATGACCGATTTTTTTCTCAGCAGAGATCAAACCCTTCCTATCACAAAAAACTACTGGAAATGTTTTATGAACCAAGGAAGGGCTGCAGAGCCAGATCCCTAGAATAGTATATGCTCTTCTTTTCTCTCTTGCAGAGTTGAAAATTTGGAACAAGGCTTTGGAGACCCATCTGAATTTTTGGAATGGCAAAAACAGATGCTTGGAAAAGATTTGGAAGAACAGCTGGCTGAAATAGAATGTAGGAGGCTTCAAGGGAAACTGAGTCATGAAGAGGCAGTTCTAGCCCGTCAGAATGTAATTCAGGAAAATAAGAAGAAAGCTGATCTATTGAGGGAAGAGGTAATGCACACAGGGATGCTCAAATTTTGCTTACTTTCAATCAGTGTAAAACATACCACTGATAATACCTCCTATGAGAAGGTGTAAAAATTGTATGCTGCATCTTTACTCCCTGAAGTTCTGCAAACAAAGCAAAAATAGCACTGTAACTTCCAGATACAGCAGTGCTTGTACATTTAAGTACTTTTTACAAGTGATTGATTTGATTCTTAACACTTAAGAAGTAAATTGAATAAAAACAGAAGGTTAAAGCATGCTCCCCTATATTCACATTATGGAAATCCCTTTTGAACAGATACTGAGATACAAAGCACCATTTGCAACGAAATCAATAAAATACAGGACTAATTTCTTTGTCTTGTTAAAATGAGAGCCACAAATATGAAAGAATTTGTTTTCTTAAACTATTATAGTTCAATCGACTTCATATTATCTGACATGCCTAGGTCTCTCTTAGGGGAAAACTCAGGCAGAGTTGGATCCATCTATATGGAAAACTGAGTATTTTTGCCAAGAAACAGTTTCACACAGTTTTTGATCTGGCAAATCAGTTTCCCAAAAACATTGCTACATCTTTTCATTGTTTTCCCAAACTTGCATTACATTTTCTATAAACTAAACAGGTGATCAATAATCAACATATACTATAGATCTTAAACTTTTCACAGACACTATCACAGGCTTTTCTTTTCTATTAGTCCAGTTTGTTGCTATGCCCTGTAGGCCAGTACTTGTCTCTTGACCATCTCTCACAGATGTCTCTCTTCAGTGTCTCAGCAATATAAGATGGGAGAGCAAATGTACAAAATTTTCATAAAGACCATGCTGCAAAAGGGAAACTTGCTTAATTAACTCTTTTTCTGTCCTGTAAAATCTTTCACTCTTTTTTTTAGCATTGAATCTTCTTGTTTGTTTAGAGAGACTGTAGCAAGTGAACCTTACTATATTCAACTGCATAGTGTGATCACTCACGCTCATTCCAAAATTATTGCAATTGTTATGTTAAACTCAGTTTCAGAGCATATGTGTTTTATTTGTTAACAGAAATGCCCCAATATGAATAGATTTGGGGATGTACAAGTAAGACTTGCTCTAAGCTGACCAGTTCCAGGTAGCTCCCTTTGCCTGTCAACAGATGCCATCAGGGCATTTCATCCACATGCAGATCTCCAGACACACTGAGCACCAACTGTCGTGCTGACCATCCTCCTCCCTTTAAAACTCTGCTCTTATATCTAAAACAGAAAGAACAGCAAGGAATCTAGTCTGGGAAAATCCATTTTCCTGCTTCTTGTTCCTTTCCTCTAAGATAAAGAAAGGAACGTGGTAGCTACAAGTGGGCTATGTTACAGAGCTGTGGCTTAGGCCCAAGAAGATCCTGTAGGCACATAAACAGCTATATATTAGATTACCATACTTCTTGCTATCTCACAAGCAGATCCAGAAATGGCTCTTTTTGTCTGCTTTTAGAAACATGTAGGAGAGAATCATGGAAAACAGCAGCACAAATGTCATGGAGAGCAGTTGTGGGTAAATAAAACAGAGAAGGGAACTTAAATCTGTGTCTCTTTCTTGTCCCCAGCCAATGTCCTTTGCTACTTTTGTGGATGATGTAATAGCTTGAATCCAATTGTCCCTGCCGTGTTTCAATGATTTGAGGCACTCGGGTCACCAGTCATCAGGAGTTGTGTTCACCTCTTTGTTTGCAATTTAGAAAGCAGAGCTGATGCACCAGCACGCAGAGAAACGTCTACAGGAACAGAAAGAAATGAAAGAGCTGGCGGAGCAGGTCATGGAAGGACACAAGAATGTAAAGCAAGTAAAAACAAAGCTCCAGGAATACAAACAGCAGATAGGTATTTATCTATTGCCAGAAAAATGCGAGATGATGCTAAATGTCCCCACATTACTTCATCTTTCTTTTAGTCGGCCAATTACGATTTTTACAGAAGGGAAAGTAAAATTGAGGGAAAGATCCAGGCTATACATTCCCATGAATGTATGATTATGAATTCCAGGAATAAGCTGGATAGATCAGAAATACTAAGCTACTGGTCATGGGAATTAGTCTTTGTTTAAATGGGAGAAATAAAGCACTAATGTTCTGCAACAAGTTTTCCTTCCATCTAAAAGTAGCACATGTGAATGACTCTACTTTTTGTCAAGTCACGAAGCTCAGATTCTTGTGGTTCATATCGTTTTTGCCTGGCAACTGGTGTGAAAGAATCATGGCTCAAGATTATTGTCTTCTTCAGAGAAGGCCATCCAGAGAAGAAGACTGTACCTATTTAAAGAAAAGCCATCTTCTAGAAGGACAGTATCACAGGGGAGAAGGATGTAACACCTTCAAGTCAGACCAGTTGTTATGATGAAGGGAAATAGTGTTACTCATCCTCCACTATCCTTAAAGAAAATTCTTCAGTGAACGCATTCGCTAATAAAGCCCAGGCTGTTTCACTGTCATGATGTACATATTTCAATGCAATGCCATGTTTAACATCTACTGTATGAACAGACTGCCGCTAGTTGGGCATTTCTTGGTGAGCAGACTTTTCTCTGCTTGTGTACCTCCATGCCTGTGTCCGTAAGGGTTGAGGCAGACAGAGAGTGTTAGCCACTCCAAAATGGACCAGCAGAGCCCACCAGCCTTTGCAATTCAGTGATTTCTAGGATATACATAGCCTGAAAAACTATGAATATTTTCAATTGTATAATATCCTTTTATTAAATAATGAAACAATATGCACAGATGAGAACAGAAATTACAAAGCAGTAATTGAAAGTGTCTGTGTATGTATACAGTACATTTATGAGCTGAATAGAAGGATAGATAGTGGAGGTGGGAAGTACTCATTTGTTTCTCTAATGATTCCTCCCACCAATGCCAGACTGTTCCCTCAAGTACCTTCAGATCAGTAGTATTATCATTATTAACAAATGCATATGAATTTTCCTGCAGATGGACTACTTGTTAAAATAGGAAACCAGCTAACAGAGATTAATTCTTATCTTTCAGCTCAGCAAGTTTCTGAAGAAAGTGGAGAACTTCTTCGGCAAGCTTTAAAAGAAGAGGAGGAGAAGGCTAAGAAAAGATATGAACTAATTCAACAAATACGAGCTCTTGAGTCTATACCTGGCATCAGGCACAAGTTTGTTGACTTAACAGAGGTAAGCTCAAAAAGCAGAACTACTGCTTTTACATAAATGTGTCCTGCAAATGTTTCACACATTAAGAGGAATCGTGTACTGCATGCAGATATATCGCAGTCTGGGTGCTTCATGTACAAAGTGACCCCATAACACAATGGTTAGATTTGAAATGGAACTTTCACAAAGTTATAAACCAAAAAATTTTGTCAAGAGCAATATTCTGATGGTAAGTGAAAACTTAGTTACCTTGAACCTTCTTTGAATTTTGCCAGTAGAATCTGGGTTTCCCAATATCTTACAAAATCAAACTGGCAAGTGATGACAAGATGTTCTATCCATAGAAGTTCCAACTCAAATCATTCTATGATTCTATATCACAACTTCACAGTTCCCTTATACCAACTATTACAATAGCACTCTAGTGAATTAGCACACTTCTGGTGACAGCTTGCCCTGTTTTTCTTTCTTTCTACTAAAGGCTTTTCTTTTGGCTTAGTGAAATTAAGTATTTGTTCATAAAATTCTCACTCCTTCTCATAATTTTTAAAGTACCAGTTTTTCCCTTGATGGCACTTAAGTTGTTTGAATACTAGCAGTATCTACTGCAGGAGTATAGAACTTTTCTTATTTTAGGAACCATTTCACCGACTTAACTGAGTATTTCTAAAATGCAGACATTCAAAATATTTAGCTTCTACCACTCTATGCCTGTAGGAAAGTCTCTTTCCTGGACATTTTTGGTGTCTGCTTGTCATGGTCAAACATTACCACTTACATATAAGCCCTGTTGCAAAACATTTCCCTTTCACTTCCTGTGGATACAACTCGGTGGTCATGGAGGCGAAGTGTTAGGGCACTTGCTATTTGCAAATTCACTCTGAAGTGAAATCGGAGAAGGAGATCACAGAATTACAGAATCATGAATGTTGGAAGAGACCTTCAAGAAAATCCAGTACAACCACCACCCCAGCACCATCATTATCAGCCCTAAACCATATCTCCAAGTGCCACATCCAGAGGTCTCTTGAACACTTTCAGGGATGGTGACTCCACCACCTCCCTAGGCAACTTACTCCAGTGCCTAAACACTCCTTCAGTGAAAAATTTTTTTCTAATATCTAATCTGAACCTCTCCTGACACAACTTTAAGCCATTTCTTCTCATCTTTTCACTTGAGACATAGCAGGAGAGGCCAACCCCCACCTCACTACAACCTCCTGTCAGGGAGTTGTAGAGGTCAATAAGGTCCCCCTGAGCCTCCTTTTCTCCAGGCTGAGCCCCACCAGCTCTCCCAGTCACTCTTCATCAGACTTATGCTCCAGACCCTTCCCCAGCTCTGCTGCCCTTCTCTGGACTTGCTCCAGCACCTCAGTGTCCTCTTTGAAATGAGGGGCCCAGAGCTGGACACAGCACTCGAGGTGTGGCCTCACCACTGCCCTCACAGGGGGACAATCACTGCCCTGGTCCCGCTGGCCACACTATTGCTGACACAGGCCAGGATGCCATTGGCCTTCTTGGCCACCTGGGCACACACTGGCTCGTATTCAGCTGCTGTTGACCAGCACCCACAAGTCCTTTTCCTCCAGGCAGCTTTCCAGCCACACTGCCCCCAGGCTGTAGCACTGCAGGGGGTTGTTGTGACCCAAGGGCAGGACCCAACACTTGGCCTTGCTGAACCTCAGACCACTGGCCTCAGGCCCATCGATCCAGCCTGTCCAGATCCCTCTGCAGAGCCTTCCTGCCCTTCAGCAGATCAACACTCCCACCCCACCTGGTGTCATCTGCAAACTGACTGAGGATGCACTTGATCCCCTTGTCCAAACCATCGATAAAGATGTTAAACAGGACCAGCCCCAATACTGAGCCCTGAGGAACACCACTTGTGGCCAGCTACCAACTGGATTTATTTCCATTCACCACCAATGATAAATGATAAATGACCATTTACCGTTTCATTTACCTGTGGTGGTACCTATTTTTTAGTTTAAAGTCTGTTCTGGTTTTGCACATTAAAAAAGAAAAGTAGTTTTTCACATTTTTAAAATTCAAAAGTGTAATTAAAACTAAAAGTCAAGTATTTTTTTGGAGATCAAATATATTGTATTTATGATTAATCTTCTGTATATTTTGATGCTTTTTCTTTAAATATTCTATGATCGCACATACGAGAGAGAACCTCCGCGTTTTAAAAACAGCTTTTAAATACCAGTTACTTTAGGGCCATCCCTATATTTCTGGAAGTCAGAATATATTCAGCATGCATTGGAACACAATCAAAATGTTCTGGTTTTACTCATTCACTCTCCCCTTGGTATTTACAGTGTTATTTAAACCTATATTTCATGTTCTCTAGACTGGTGGCCATGGTTTATTTTGTGAAATGTCAATAGTGGAACTACGTGAACGCCTCGCTCTACTCAAAGAAGCACAGAAGGCAGCAGAGGAAGAGAAGAGAGACCAGATAATTCATGAAAAACAAGCTAAGGAACAACTTATTCTAGAAAAACTGGACCAGATTTCCCAATTCAGAGCAGAACTTGGACGAGCAGCTGCTTTAAAGTCAGTATAAAACAGCATGTGACATTTAAGACATTGCAACTTTGTTAATATTTTGCCAGCCCCTTGAGGAGCAGAACAAGTAGAGAGCAAAATACTGCCCTTTTGTAAATCAGTATGACTTTTGTCAAGGATTACACTGGGGATAGGATTTCCTTTTTATTCTTGAAAATAATTTGCATCAGATTTAACAAATCTTTTTCATCATTTATGGTTGAAGACACTCCCTAGGCTAGTGTTGACAGTATTGCCCCAGGATTCAGAGCCAATAATATATATTTAGAAAGAAGTTTTGCCTTTCTTCTGTTCCTTTTCAGCTAATCAGAACTAATTTGATATTATTAGAATCATTCTAGCTTGCCACTTAAAGTGGTTTCTTATTTTCATCTAAACCAATATTAGGGCTGTAGCTTTCTTCCTTGAATATCGTCTGTAATGTGAAAAGGCAGGCCTTATTCTAGAAGTTAAAAATACTTTAGGAAGAAGATTTTCTGATAGCAATAATAAGTTATAAATTAAATATGGCAGTAGATCAAAGAGGAAATTCTTTGCTTACAGGCTCTCTGATCAAATTCTGCATTCATTATTCATATTTATTATTAATTATTATATTTATTATTCGTTGTCATCAAGGATCCATAACTAACACAGATGCCTCACATATGCAGAACGCAGGTCCCTTCCACAAAGGGTTTAAAATCTAAGTTAAAGCTATTTACAAATAAAGCCGAGCCTGTGTAAAAGAATAAAATATGGCACACATCTTGCATCATTTTTACTGCATCTGGAATATTTGCCACTGTTTTCTTGCAAGTTGTCTTTCACCTTTTGTAGCTTTGAGAGGTTAGTCCTTGTCTTGCTATATTTATTTTGAAAACTGATTTCAGGCTGACATTCTGAAGACATATTCTATCAGGCTACAAGCATATGTCTTTAGACATGTCTTAGATTCATGTTTATGGCCGAAGGTGGCTTCTTAGAGTTCAGTTCATGTTATTGATTAATCATCCAGTTCTAAATCTCAATTACAGAAGGCAGTATTGATGCATTCCTTTAACTAGTTTACACTAGTCTCAGCTCTAATTTGTTTTTTTGCTGATAGTTGATCTCCTAAGACTGGGGTTTTAGTATGTCAGTACTCAAGAAGATAGTTTAATGAATTTAATGAATGAATCAGTAACTGCAGCTGCAGCGGATTGACTGCACAGATCAGTGACCCTCTTTTCTCTGGCATGTATCAAGACAAGATTTTAAGACTTAAGAACTTGAAATGGAGTTGGGGCTGGAAATACACCCTCATTGCTAAGCATTCAATGTTGTGAAACCCTATGGAAACAACTCAAGCCACTGCTTTCCAGCAGAGACAAACTAGACATTAAGAACTTGTGTACTACGTGAAACGTGTTTCACTAGTAACTGCTTAAAGAATCATCTGTTCTGCTAGATGTGTAGTCTGTGAATTTTGTACAGGACTGGATTCCTTTAGACTTTAAACTCTTTGCCTTAGTTCAGACCTAAAGCTGTTCTGATCCTGAAATAATCTATGCTTGAATGAGAAGCTAGCTTTGATTCACTTTTTTGTCCTGTCATTTGAAATATTTTTTTAGAACAGAGCAGCATGCCAAACATAGTAGAATCCAAATGAAGTTAAACACTAAATTTGCAAGCTTCTGGTCAGACTTATGATAAATAATACAGTAATTTTAATGGTGCCCTGTTTGGTCTCCAAATAAAGAAAATACAATATTTCATTATAGCTGTTGTAAGACATTTTCCTTTCATGGCTCCCAGGCAATCTATGTATGAAACTTGGAAGACTCTTCTATAAAAAGTATATAAAAAATGTTGTTCCTTGGGAGTGTATTTCATGCATTTTCATCTAGAATCCAAATCTCTAGTGTTATTTCTATTAATACAGAAATATGGTATGCTGGCCGTAGCATTTACAAATGTTAGACATTTTGATGCAGTTTTTATTTCTCTCTATAGAAACTATAGACTTTGTGCATTAAACCTTATTTGCAGATCTTGAATTCTGAAATATCTGTCAAATCAGTGAGAGATTAATTGCTTGAGTTGTATTCTTGATAGGCTGCACAGGAGATGTAAAAAGCAAATTTTTATGTTTACAGAGTTAATTCATTATAGGCATAGAACAGCAAATCTTACCAATGGTCCTCATAAGTTAGCCTTGGGCATCAATATAAAACTACATGTTTATATCTTAAATTGCATTATGTTGAAGGCTACTGTTAATCAGCTAAAGTATGGCAGCTAAACTTCGCTAAAAAAAGTGCTTTAATCAGGTCCCTACCAAGCAGGTTCCTTTCAATGTCATTTACAAACAGACGTACATCAATACAAAAGAAGCACATTGAGCAGGCCTATAGTGAGTTATATTAAACAGAATAGGAAATGGAACATGAAAAATTGCTGGGACATTGGCCTTTAACAGACTGCAAGCCGTGACATCCATCACAGCAGTGGCTTTGTGAGTGCTTGCAGAACACTCAACAATGAATGCAGTGTATGTGCAGGACGTCCCTTTAATTGCTAGAATTTCACACAGTTTGAAAATCAGCACTGGCATATGAAGTGGATGAACATTTGAGTTCTCAGATGTCACACTTGAGCACCAGCAGATTTATGTGTGTTTGAATATATGCTAATTTACTGAGAAAGAGAAAGAGGACAAGCAGAAGGGAGGGTTATGGATGAACGGCTGTGATGGTCCTATCCAGGTAGAACAAACTTCCTAAAGCAGGTGTTCCCTGGAGCGTCCAGGTCTGACTTAGGGGTTCAAAGGCCTTCTGGGTGAGGACTGGAGAAGGGAGGCCCATCCTTCAAAGCTCATAAGACACTCTGGCAGCACAACCCTGAGGTACAGCACATAACCGAGGGAAGGGGCAAACAGCACATGGAGGGGGAAAGAAGTAACAGGGGAACATGTGCTATGCTATGGCTGTCTGTGGTTGTTGCTTCAGATCTTCAAAAACATAGCCCAGAATAACGAAAAAACACCGAATAATTAACAATATAAGGGACTTTGGTTTGGTACTTCACAATACTCGTGATTTCACTGATTTCACAAATTTAAGAAATACTTCGTAAAAAGAGTCCTGTGTACATTTGCAATAAGGAAGTAAGATTTAGTTTCTCATTTCCTACTGCTGGTAATGAGTTCTCCACTAGCACTGAAACAGAAGGAGGAGATTTATCAGCAATGATAGATCAGAAATATAAAGATGTGAAGAGAGGCTGTAAAAAAAGCAAAGCCAGGCTCTTCTCGGTGGTGACCATTGAAAGGACAAGAGGAACACCAAGGAAACACTTTTTACTGTGAGGGTGACAAAGCACTGGCACAGGTTGTCCAGAGAGGTTGTGGAGTCTCCATCCTTGAAGATGTTTAAAAGCCATCTGGACATATTCCTGTGCAACCAGCTTGAGGTGGCTCTGCTTGAGCAGGTTGGGGGTGGACAAGATGACCACCAGAGGGGCCTTCCAACTTCAGCCATTCTGTGATTCAGTGAATGAACTTTGATTATACACCCTCATAATCTTTATTTCAAATCAGGAAAATACTATTATGAATAAAAATCACTTCCCCACCAAAAATTAGGTGCTTAATAAGTTGATTGTTTTGGAAAGGAGTCAGATTTTGAGTGCTTAAATCCCTCACATTAATACAAAATAGTAATCAGTCTAATAGTGTAGAGTTCTTAAATGTCAAAATAACGACTGCCTTAACAGTGAGCTTCTAACAGTTAGATACATTCACTTTACTTACTGCAGAAACTAAGAATTATATGGTGCAGGACAGAAAAAGGCAAGTAGGGAAGTACAGGGAGACTGAGAATATGAGGAAACAAAAAAAAAATGTTTATTGCACTATAAGGCAATCCTGGTTTGTTTGGGGTTTTTTAACAAAATGTGTTTATTGCACAAGACTCCATTTTGCAAGGTGAGGTTATAAATACAGTCCCAGCTGCTTAGGTTGATATTCTGGTCCCTAGAATGGTAAAGTTGTTTTTACTCCATCTCCTACAAGTATTGAGTCAGTTAAGAGCTGTCATACATCTATCTCTTTATATTTTTGATGCAAAGCTGGAGTTTGAAAATGTAAATGAAGGGCAAAATGTAGTTTCTAGGAAGAATCCTCTGGGCAAATCTTCAAGTCTGCCATTTTTTAAACACAGAAGAGTTTTCATAAATTATCACATTAATTTTCTATTGGATCTGGATAGGGTTTTTCTAACTATGTACTAGCCCTTTCTGACTGGCTGTTACCTTATTTCCTTCAGAAATACGAGGTGACAGAGATCATAAGAGGTTTTTCTATCTTGAGTCCTGAAAGTTCTCAACTGACCACCACTGAAAAACAGAATTTTAAAATTTCATTTTTCATTCCTTCCCCTCTTGGAGTTTGTGTTATGATACAGTGTGGCATCTGAAAATCTATGGGATTGGCAGCTTTTTGGAGCAGTGTAGATGACTGGCACATGACTTCCTGTAGAAGAGGACTGAATATTACTCTGGGGATAAGGAACTATTTACAATGTTAATACAGAAGCAGCTGTTGCTGCTTCATGATGTTAAACCTCTTGCTGTATTTCCTTTAATTTTATTTACAAGAATCTGGATTTGCATGTAAAGAAAGGTTTTGTTGCTTATTCCCACTGACAAGATTCAACCATCAAGTATTTATGTAAAACCTTACTGTTATGTTCTCCTATATCCTTTGGAATGCAATGCCTTGATACAGTGGAGGTAGAAATAAATCATGTTCTCAATTAGATTAAGTGATACTACATAATTTTCAGATCCATAGAATAGTGTTAAAAATTAATCTCAGTGTCGCAGAGTATATCACAGTATTAAGGAGGACAAGGAAATGTTATCCTAACCAGACAGCATGACACAAGAAGCAGAGAGGTTTGGGAAGTGTCTCAGAAAAGCAACTGGAAATGAGAAGCCAAGCTAAACTCTGCCCCTGATCTAGAGTTCAGTCACATTTTAGAATGTAAGAGAGGTCATATCTCCCCTTCATCCACTCCCTGAGGATTTTGGGCCCTCTAGTCTGGAATGGCTGCTCTGAAGAAAATCTGCTGTCAGGGAGAGTTTCCTGTTAGCAAAGATGAAGCTAACAAGGCAGGCAAAAGGCATCTCTCCCGAGATGAAAGAAGTGTTTGGATCCCTGGAGTCTTGATACAGACACTTTTTTAAGGCAAATTGGTGGATTTAGCATTGAAGGAACTACTTCCCCATCTGCCAGCTTCTTGAGAATGTGTCTTATACTGAAAACACTTGATGTAAGACCCAAGATACAAGGGTAGAGTTCACTTGTAAAACATTTATTTCCAAGAGGCATCTTGTCTGTGAAACTAGTCCTGCCACTGGCAGAATGACAGTTACAGAATCAGCTGGACAATGCCCTGGTGCACTCTGCTCTGGGTCATTTGGAGTCTTTATCTGGTTTCCAATAAAAGCAATTGTAATACTGCACCACTGCACTATATAAAAGGACCTATTATAAACTATCCCTGCCAGCTGCATCAGATCTAACCTGGTTATACATTATATAACTATGTGCATTCCTTGGTAGATCTGACACTTCCTTTAGCTCTGAATTTGGCCAGAGAATCACAGCTGATCATGACATAATATTAACCCTACAGTTTGATCATACTAAGCCAATTTCAAGTGCAATGTTGAATAAAAGAGAAAGTTAGATGTTAAGTGAGTCACTACATAAGATGGTGCAACCTGCATGAAGAAGTTGTGAGTAAATTGTGACAGATGTGTGAAAGTAAGCAAAACCAGTTCAAATGTGAATTCCAGAGGACAGAAAAGTGGCTACAATAGAAGGGAAGAAAAAACAGGAAGACTGTCCAATAACCTCTCTCTTATGCCTTACTGTTATGCTGCCCATGCTGCTATCAATTTATGCTCACCTAGAGCAACTAACCTTAATTAATACATCACCATCCCAAAGATTCTTTATCTGGGCATTGGGATTACACAGAAAAGAATCTCTTTCATTTGCCAAGGAATACAGCGATCAGGATGAATACTAATGATCATATAAGGAAAACTCCATAGCTCTCACAAGCAAAGTGCTGCAGTATTATGCCAGGTTTTGCACATTTTTTTCTAAAGAATATCATGTCAAGCTTGAAGTACTTCAGATATTGTCATCATGGCATCCTGCGGGAAAAAATTATTCTATATGGTTTAGTAATGCTACGGTGAAAACAACAAGAGGCAAGTTGAGAATACCACATGCAAGTTATATGATTTAAATCTGGTTTGAGTCTAGCTGGTTCCCAGAAGCAAGAGCGAATTCATTATTATCAAGATAATATATGCTCAGGTGGATTTATTCTGTGGGCTGATATTATTTTGCCTTCTCATTGCTTCTTTTTGATTTTGCAGGCAAGAAGAAAAGAAAAAGAAGGCCCAGGCTGGTGAAAGGCCCATGAAAGATGAACGCATTTTAAACCTGCAGAGGAAGATTGTAGAAAAAAAAACGGAGCGTAAAAAGCAAGCAGGACTCCTAAAGATCATCCCCCAGAAAACCAGCATCATGCCAAGCAAGGTCTGGTTATTACATAAGGAGGAAAGCTCTGCAATAGACCTGCTGTTCACAGACCTTTGCTCAAGTGCCAGCACTGGCAAGGGGGGCAGAGGCAGATGGTGCCATGCATGACTGGCACTAGCAACACCCTGCTTCCTGCACAGGCACAGTTTCTCCAGCCGTGGCCTTGACTTCACCTTCTTGTCACACATTCTGCCACCACGGAGCAGGGCTCGTCCATACCACACCTGCCTTCCCACTCTTATTATCCCACCAAGACAGCATCTTACATCCTGTCTCTAAGTCTTGTCTTTCCCAGCTTCCCATCCCACACACCCCATGCCAAACTGGGATTGCCCCCTCTCACCTGAGGTATGTTACAGTTCATCATTCCCATGGTTTTGTGGAGTGTTGCAGCTGTGTTTAAGTCATCTTAAACTGGGCAAGCCACTCAGGTTACCTTTCTGTTCATCACACACCCACTTTGATGTTGACAAGTTTCCCAGTCATATTAGAAAACAAACTGTGAAGAGGAGACCACTGTATCATCTGCAGTCTGATCATCTGTGTGTCTTTCCTGCAGGATTCTTCACAAGGGAACCATTGGAGAGAACTGGAAGAGATTCGGGAAAGACAGTTCAAACTCCTTCAACATGGCTTCATGGCCAGAGAAGCAGCTCAGAAAAGGGCTGCCTGTGTGGCTGCAAGAATTGGAACCACAACCTATATACTGCGCTCTGATGTACAATAAAATACACTTGGAACCAATTCAGGCCTGCTGGAAATCTCCCAGTGTCCAATCAACAAGATTGAGTGTTATTCTTCATTTCACCTTTTACAGTGTGATTAGAAAAATGTGGGTCTTACAGGCACAATAGGATAAAAGTGGGTGTGTTTCTTTATAATTTGATTTTCTTGTATTATTTTATAATGATATAATGAATAATTAAGATATAATGATTTTTTTTCTGCTATAATCAAAAGCTTTAAGAAACTGAAACCTTATCATCAGAGATCCTACAGCAGAATGGCAAATATCTGGGTAAGAATGCTGAGACCTGTATTTCTGTTATTGTGTAGTATGCCATGGTTTGCTACACTCATCTTCCAAAAGGATAAAAAATGAGGGCAAAACCCAAGGAACATTTGTTTACATATGCATCACTTCAGAAGGCATGGTCAGCCCAAGGTTCTAACACGTCCTCTTACATGACAGTAACTGTGTGTAAGAGGATCACCAGTTTCAACACCGGTTTTAGAGGATGAGGGAAAATCTGTTTAGAAGGTTTAGGTGATGTGATAGCCTCCAGGAGGCAGTGTCTAGATTCAGTGACCCAGGCAGACCATCCCTCTATTTGCAGATGTAACTCTCTTCAGTATTTAAACAGTGGAAGGAGAACATCACATTGTTTGATCTCTTTAGGGAGCTGCTTCTAGAAAAAGTCAAAATTCTGTTACTCACTTGGAAGATAATTTGCCCTCTGTGACAATTTCTATACTGTGTAAAACAGCCTTTAAATCACAAGACTTATCCAGGCACAAAGCCAAGGAGGATATAAATCGGAATTAAAATCTGCACAGCAGTAAGACTATGTAATGTATTTCCATTTTAACTCAATGCCAGTTACTAAGTGTTTAATTATGGCTGTTGCAAATATTTAAATTGACAGAGACTGTCACTGACATTAGAGTCAGGCAGCTGCTTCTAATGCTCTCACAACATTGCATTTCTCACTTTTTATTGCAGGAAGTCTAATGGAATTCTTTTGTTGCCATCTAGCTGTGAAGATCATTTCCACAACCCTCAAGTTGATAAAATGTGTTGTATTTTTCACTCGAAGTAAATGTAGTCCACAGGAGCAATGCAAGTAGGGCTCGTGTTCCATAGCAAGAGTTAAGGAACACAGGTGAGTGAAAAGAAGGAATCATAGAAACAGAACTACAGAGAAAAGGGAACTATGACACCATGTCAAGTAGGGGATTGTAATACCTTTAAATGACAAACCCTTGGTGGCAGGGAGTTTGTCTTCCCTTGTGGTTGTTCAGCATTCTTTTGCACTGTATTCCAGAGCAACAAAGCTAAGTGGTGACTCTAACACCTTGATTTTCTAGAATCCAGCAATTAACAGCTGACAGTCACGGTTTAGGATGTTGCATAGCTGAATAGTTCTTCTTAAACTTTTTCAAGAGAATTTAAAAATGCAAGAAAAAAGCATCATGAAGCAGATAGGGAAGTCGTGGAAATTTCCCATCATACTGCATGCTTCTTCCCCTGTGATTTTGGACCAAGTTTTCAAAATTTTTACTGAATTGCAATCAAGCTGATTCATAACTATTTCCTTCTCCATATTTTCCCTGCTCTCAAATGAAAGGACTGAGGAATAAAGGAATCTCAATAATCCAGCTGTGGAATTTTTACCTTCAGAAGTCACAAATAGCCCTATTGCTACTTTAGGATCTGATGCATAAAGTCATCTTCAGATTCAATGTTTTGAGGGATATAAAAGAATGTATTTTGAAGAAAATAACAATACATTCCTATTTTTATATCAATATATTCCACATTTTTATATCAGTATAGGCTTTTGATTTCTTCAGTGAAGGCAGGTCTTGCAACCGAATACACAGAATAACATTAAAAGTACCACCTTCCTCCTGACAAAAGCATATAATTTGATGTTGGACACAGCACATTCAGAACCACTTTGGCCCTGCCTTCTAGAGCACCTTCTCTAGTATTCCTGTTCCAGCAGTGTGGGGTACACTAAAACCTGAGGTGACCTAGTGCAGAGCCATCAAAGGCCTGGTGGGACTTGTTAGTGGTGTATTACAAAAGCAGCTGTAATGCCCTCGGAGCCAGGTGAGCTTTGAAGCCACACAGCTACACTCTGCCTGGTGTCTGTGGCAGGGACCAGCCACCACCTGGTTCTTCCACTCACAGATAATTGGGCAAGCATGGTAACACAGGTGGATGAATAATTCATGATTCATTCATTTACACATTTGTTACACTATTTGCAGCCAAGAAGATGAGCCTAAGTGAACAAGGCTGACTCTGAAATCACCTATCAAAAAAACCCCCACCAAACAACAGAGGCTTCACCGATCCGATCATAGTGACAGACTCATTAAGAAACATTTCTTGTGCCAAAAGCTGCACGTTCCAGAAGTCTCTCATTCCAGTGCAAATGGTCAGACCACAGAAGCCTTCACACGCCACTATGGTGTAAGGAGGTGTAACGAAGCCCAGATTACCTGAGGAAGACCCGGGGGTTTTGCCCAGTGGTAAGCACCAGACACAGGGTGCTCACCACTCACCACCGGTCGCTGCTGGGTGGCATTTGGCTCCCTCTTCCACATCAGCCCCAGCAACACGACTGCCAGGCCAGGTAATGCAACTGCCCTCGAGAACACGATGTTTTCTCTCAGAGAAACAGATATTTTCTTATTTAAATGAAACCAAAGACACAGAGACAGTTACATTGGAATGGCAAGCAAAAAAACCCCACCCAATACAGATTTCCAGCACTTTTCACCCAGGGAAGAAGAGAAGTCACCAGGGGAAGCTACAAACAGCCCAATGGCTGGGCACTGGGCAGTAAGAAAACAGGGAAGGACAGATGGTCCTTGCATTAAGGTAAATCAGCTGTGAAAACCCGTTTTTGATGAGGTGAGGGCATTGAAACACCTCACCATTGTTTCTAACGAGTTACACACTGGATCTGGAGTAAGTATGCCATGGGCAACAGGTTTTTTTCCCCCCAAACCAAGGACTACAGCGTGACGAAAAGAATGAGCGCTGCTTATTGATCAAACCAGTAATTTTATTTCCAGAAAGGCATCTCCCACGTTGATGGCTCTGATGAATTTTGCTCAGCATGTTGGAAACACTCTGAGAAAAGTAATTTCTTCTCAGAAGGGGTGATTAGGCATTGGAACGGGCTGCCCAGGGAGGTGGTGGAGGCACCGTGCCTGGAGGTGTTTAAGGACAGACTGCACAAGGCAATCAGTGCCATGGTCTCATTGACAAGGTGGTGCTCGGTCACAGGTTGGACTCGATGATCTCAGAGGTCTTTTCCAACCTCATTGATTCTGTGACTCCGTGAAACGTTTCCAGAAGAATGGCGGGGGGAAGGGGGATGAGGGGCACCCCAGAGCTCACACACACCCTACCGCCAGGTACAACAGCACCGCAGAACACAGCAAAAGCGCGGTCAGGGCCGAACTAACACGGGGACCGAGGAGAGCTTTCGAGGGACAGCGACAAGGAACAGCCCCGCGCAGGCCGCACGCCCGCACGGGACTACAGCTCCCAGCACGCCCCGCGGCCGGAGGAGAGGCGGGGCCGCCGGTCAACCCTCTCTGATTGACGTGCGCGCTGACCACTCGGCGGGGCGCGGGGCCGCGGTCCCACCAATGGTAGGTGGGAGGGGGCGGGCGCTGCTGTGCGCGCTGCCGGCCGGCGCTGAGGTGAGCGCGGCGGGCCGGGGGCTCGGCCGGGCGAGAGTGGTGGTACCGGGCTCGTCCTGCCCGCCGGAGAGCCCGGGCGGCAGGTGAGGGGAGAAACGGGAGAGGAAAGGGGGAGGGAAAAGAGAGAGAGGAAGAGGAAGAAGAAGGGGAAGCGGCCGTTCCGGGCCGCGGCGGGCGAGCGGGGGCGATACGGCCGCTTCTGCCGGTGCGCGGGGCTGGGCC
>VZRE01013824.1:0-14835 GCA_013396775.1 Cephalopterus ornatus | reverse complement strand
CCCCCCCCGCACTTCGATTACAGGATGTGGAAAGACTCAACTGGTTTTGCTTTCCTTTCTTCTGTATCTGATTTTTGGGACTGTTGAAAGTAAGCTGTGGTCTCTCAGAGAAACTTGTGCAAGTAAGAGCAATGAGGAGCTTTTCTTCTGGCCACTGCTCATCTTTCTTTGCTGTTTCTGAAATAGGATATCTGACCGGTGGAAAGGTTTGGTGTGTCCAGTTCTGTGGGTGTTTTGCTGTTTTGTTTTTCTTAGACTGCTGGTGAACATGCCATACTTGTCTGTAGATGTAGCTGCCTGCTTCGAGCAGGCAGGCTGGTGTATCCGTGGCTGGCTGGTTATCTCTCATGTTACTCTGTTTATAGTGCCTCTCACCAAGCTTTTGCAGTGTGGGAGTGTTTGACCTAATTTGAGTAACACATAATAGATTCAACTTCTGTTTCCACTGAAGTTGCTGTAGTGCGTCTGAGAAAAGGGGAGCATCTTTAAAGGTACTGGAAGTACAGGAGTAGGAAGCTTTGTAAGAGTAAAATAGCAGATTAGTGTACTCTGTGATAAAAAACATAAAAACTAAGACTAGCACTTTGTGATTGGCACGTGCATCTTCTGGCCAGGGAAATGTTGTTATGCAGCTGCATCTTTGGTACAGATTTTTCTGTTGTTAGGAGTACAAAGAGACATTCTGGGTAGAAATGAGAAGCAGAATCTTAAAGGCATAGGATATCACCTTTTGACATATTTAGCGTATACTATTTTTGTCAGCTGTGCCTTGCACGTTCCCAACATATGGATTGACACTATTGCTTCCTTCAGGTAGGTACTTCAGTATATTTGTTGTGTTTAGAATGATTATGAACTAAAGTCTTGTTTGTGTTAGTCAGACATAGGGAAAATGTCTACTTCTTGCTTAAGACAATTTGCTTCAATTCATGCTAAGGACGTGGGAGACCAAGACTTTGTTTTCAGAGTGGTGCAAAAAAGTTTTTAGTTTATGTTGTCTAGAGAATCAATTATTTTTGAATAGTAATTCAAACATGTCTAATTAGGTCAACTTGAACTCAGTGAAAGTGTTAATTTTCTTGTGGAGGAAAAAATTTAACAGGAGACTTAAATGAGGAATAGGGGTAGTTACCACTCCTGGTGTAAACATTCTTATTTTAAATGGCTTGACCTATATTTTTCTCAAGTATCTACCTGTACGGAGAAAGGTTGGTGGATATAGTCTTTAAAATGCTGTTATGAGGTCAACACTCCTTAAGCCCTTGGGAGAGCTAAATGACAGGAACAAGAACTGCATGTGCAGAGCTCTGCCTGTGAGGAGACGGGGAGTGGCTTTTTCTGGTACTGTTATCATCCTGCAGTGGTGCAATAAAACGTATGTAAAAGTTAAAAGTATTTATGGGCTTGATAAGTTGATCTGCTACGTTTTCACATACCAAAAATAAAAGTCCAGCTGCAGCTGTGAGTTTATGAGGTCATTGGATGTGTAGGGGTTGAGAGAAAGGAGGTTGATGCAGTAACTCTTTGGATCATCCACTCTTGGGAGTCTTGGTGCTGGGTGGTTCCATAGTGGCTGCTGGAAGAGGAATGTATGGGCCTTATCATTTAACTTGTCCTCTCCAGTCCTGTGTAATAAATTGTGTTATTAATTTGAGTGGTCCTGATGTTTTGAAAATTGTAAGGAATTCTTACTGATGAGTATATCTCTTAATGTGCAGTGTGTCTCTGTTCCTGGGCATTGCTAGACTTGGCCTGTGGTGTATTTAAAGAGGTAAGCTTTGCTTTATTTTCAGTATGCATTCTTACAGTTCAGGTAGTTAATGTTCAATGAAGTTTCCCAAGTAAGCCAAGAACGTGTGGAAATCTGTAGTTCCACAGAAGAGGTTTGTTCTTGAAAAACAGAAGTTTGGCTGGATCATGAGACTACTTCCATAGCCTTAGTGAATTCCAGTAGTCTGATTTTCTTTGTAAACATGACTCTCCTCAGATGGATTGTGTTGATACTGATGAACCTGCCTCTGATGATTTATTTTGAGGCGTTTTTACAGTGATGAGCTTCCCTATGGGTATAGTTCTCAACTTTCTTCTTCAGAAGCAGCTTCTGAAGAGGTTAAGATTTGAGCCATTGCAGGTAGAACATTTGTGACTCATACGTACTCTCTGCATTAATTACAAAGAAAGCCTCCCATTGGTGGTGGAAGATTCTGAAAATTAAACCATCTAAATAGCAGTGGTGCTCTCTGTCAGTTAAGTCAAAAAATGATTCTGTCTGCTGTTGCCACTGAGGTCTGATACTAGATCCTCTGAGATGTTTCATAGTAATCCTGTAAATAATCTGTTCCTTGACATCTTGTTAAAGAAGTGTGTGGATATTTAAAGTGAGTGGGGTGGTCTTAGCACAGCAAGTCTTCTGTTGTGTATTACTTTGGTTTTCTTTTCACCATAACTTGAAAATGTAAGTTTGTTTGTTGGTTGACTTCATTTTTTCTTCTGTTTTAGCCCTTCTTTGGCATTTAAGCCACTTGTGGCCAAAGAGAATCTGTGCAATGTTTTTTGTTTGGAATCATCCCAGGTGGTCTCCTTATGGTTTTAACCCTTTCTAAAGATACTCTGTCAACAAACCATTGCATTGGGTTGTATTCAGAGTTAAATCCTAACAGCACCAGGTCTTGAGAAACCTTCTGGGTGTTTTATATCCAAACCTGTGCTGTCTGGTGAATACAATGGGCTTCTTTTTTTCTGTCTTTTATCAGTACAGATATGCCAATGTATCAAGTTACTCCGAAAGGTTCTGTTTTAAAACAGTTCTAAGAACCTGTAATTAAAAATAAGCTTCTATAAAGTTAATTTCTTTATAATCCTCAGGTGTGTGTACCAGCTAACATTTCCCAGCTTTTTAAGGTCCCAAGTACTTTTTCCAGTTCTGTATCTGATGAGAAATAAGGAAAATGTCTCCTGACTTTCTTGATGAAATAAAACTTTTAAAGAATATAAAGTCCTAACTTCCTAATGTACCTCATGGGTTGCTCTCTCTTGTTCCTTTTGCTGTGTGCAGAAAACTACTTTGCCCAAGTTATTTTTCATTTCATTTGTACCTGCTTGATGAAGATGGTAGCTTGTCTTTCAGCAATTAGTTTGAAACAGCACATGTGCCAGGCTTAGGGATGATTCTCTCCCTTGCCCCCATCCCTCATCCCCTGTGCTGTGTCCTCCTCCTTCACCTCCCTCTTCCCTTTGTCTCCTAAAACCTCCAAACCCATGAATAATAATTGTCTGGAACTAGGAACTCCTATAGCACAAAGAAAATGTGCTCACAGAACAGTCCCGCTGTTATTTTGGGTTTGGGATTTTTTGTATGAGTGCATCATTAGGCTTGGTCTTGTTTTAAAAGTTCTTGTCCTCTATCCCAGAAACTGAGTAAAGTGAGTCAAATAGGCATCTTCCCACGAATGTTGGTAAGGCTGGCAGAAAAGCTTTCTTTCTTAACACGTGAAATGAAGGCTAGACCTTAAGAACAGTGTGAAGTGTTCAAAGAGAGCTCACGCTACCTGGACACAGAATGTTGTGGAAAGGAATGCGTAGGTGAGTCCTGCACTGGGGGGAGCAAGAGACAAAGTCAGTTCCCAGCTTTCTCTGAGCCTTAGTCTTCAACATCCCAGGTGAGACAGAAAAACTGTACATGTCAGTTTACATTCCTAAAAGGAACTGGTTACTGAATAGATTTGTAGTAGGAGGGAGTGTTACATATAACAGTTCTGAAAATGAGATCTGCTGTGACCAGAATCTGCCTGTGGACTCACTGAGCATTAAGTCTGGCACGTAGTAAATGATTCAGCTGGGGGAGAGAGGGGGAAGACATGTTGACTTTAATAGTGGCTTTTGTGCCAGTTTTAAAATGAAAAAATGTGAGAAAATTGATGAGTGGTGTGTTGCTTAAAACTATACATAAATGTATCTCCGAGCTTAATAGAAATTTAGTGTAAGCATTTTTCTCAAGCATGTTTTGTTTTATAGAATGTTGCAGCTCAGTGTTAGGGGTCTCTTAAGAAAGTGATTTATGAAATAGAGTAAGTTGAAGATGAAGAAGATCAGTCAGATTTCCTTTAATTCAAGGTTAGGATTGACCACCAGTGCTGTTCCATCCCATCATCCCACTGCATGGTCTCAGTGTTTCCTCATCTGTGAGTAGGCTAACAACATCTGTGCTGGTCTTTGCAGTGAAAATCAAAGTCAGCTCAGGAAGACAATTCAGCAATTCTTGTTTAACATAATTGGTTTTTTCCTTGTCCCTCCATGGTCTCCCCTCACGTCCTCCCCCAGCTCCTCGTTGTGTGTTGGACCCGTGGTAACTGTTCCACAGCCGAGCTCTGAGATGGGACCTTCAGTACCCTGTCAGCTCCTCAGAGCTGCCTTTATGCTTTTCACTTCTCCCCCTTGGCAGGTAGCTGGGCACACACCTGCAGGCACCCCAGCAGCTATGGTGAACTCATGTGCTCCTGCACATCAGCAAGTATTTTGAAACTGGAATTTCTCTGCTCCACTTGCTTTAGATTCCTCTCAAGCTCTTTGGCTCCCAGCTGTTGGAATCTGAAGGTGGGTTGGAGAAGAGAACTGCTCATCTGGAGTTTTTGGTTTTGTGAAGATGGCTGCTTATGATCCCAGTGATTCCTACCCACGGACATTGCCTTGAGAGTTAATCAGTTGCTTTTCAGTTCAATGTCATTGGCATTTCCTTAGTATTCTTCTAGTTTGCTGTCAAATTCACTTATTCTGGTGTTTAGTTAATGGGTAAGAATGACTGAGGTTTCAGGCTCAGCTGCAGGTGTCTGAGGCTCAAATACTGAACTCTGGGACTTCCCTCCCCTCTAGCTTTGGCCAGAAGCTGGTGACTCGGGAATGGGAATCTTGGAGTGGGAGTATTGAAGAGAATAAGCATTGCAGATAGGTAATCTCTCTTCTCTTTGATAGATTTGGAAGAACATCGTTCTCTGACCCTGAGAAATCTGGACTTTTTGTCAGTGACCTACTTAAAGGAATTCAAGGAATTTATAGTTTTGGCTTCCTTGCCATTACTTTTTTGTTGTGTGAACCTCTTGTTCGGTGGTTTTAGATCAAGAAACACGATGAGCACAGTAAGTATTTTTCTACTCAGTGCAATCCTGATTCTTGAAATATGTTTTCCATGGTACTTGTGAAAATTATTTTAAGAGTTTGTAGCTAATACACAGGAACATAAGTATATTAAATCTTCATGTAACTTTATGTTCAGTGGTAATGAAGATTTTGTATCTCTCTAGGGGCTAGCAATAGTTCAGAAATGCTTACAATGTGAGCAAAAACCTGATAAATTGTGAACTAGTCTTCTCATTTCCAAACCATCATGATAGGCTTTTTCTTGGTGAGGCAACTGGTAAGAGATCTGGGGGTGATGTCTTTTCCTTGATGCCATGCATTTAGGTTGGAATAACCCATACAGCCATTCCATGAATACTACAGCCATTTCAAGAGTGCTGTCTGTATCCTTGTGTGCTTTGATTGGTGTTGCAAAATTGAGGGCCACATTAGTATTACTCATACAGAAAATGCTAAGTCTTTGTTTTCTCTTAGACTCAACGGAAGCGCCGTGGAGGAGCAGTTAATTCTAGGCCGACCCGAAAAAGAAGCAGGTTCATGGCTTCTACTGCAGAAATGGCATCAGAAGCAGAGCCAATAGAGCTTGAAGAAAGTGGTAAGCTTTCTTTTGAACTTGGTAAGAACAGAAACTGCTTCTAGAGGGTTGGTGTTCAACTGAATGTGTGTTTTAGCCTAGAAAATGTTAGTTTCTAGGCCCTTCGCTATAGAGGAAAGGAAACCTAGTATAGAAGCACCTAGTATGGTGTCTTGAAATAACAAGCCTACTGACAACTGGTTTAGTGCTGAACTACAATACATTTACCACTAGCAATAGATGAGTTGCATGTGAAAGGTCCTCAAAAGCTGCTCAAACATCTGGAAGTCTATTCAGATGAGCTGGGATTCACTGCAGCTGCCACTACAGAGAGTGGCAAACTAAGTTTGGGAACTCCCAGGTTTGAAGAAGATAAGAAAAACTCTTGTCATTAGTTGTGCCCCATTTAAAGGGGACATGTGCAGCACGGTACTTTAAAGTTACTGGTTTTTTTCTGTGTGATGAACATTCTGCTGTGTCAGATGAATTGTCTGTTGCTGCGTACCTCCCACAAGCTGTTATTATCCAACAGAACTGTGTGAGGAGCTCAGCTGCTGTTCCCTTTGCATTGCAGCTTGCAGAAGATAGGACAGGTAATGCTCTCTGTGGACTGCCAAGGGCAAAACTTGAGTAAAATGTTGGACACAGTACTGTAGAGAAAATGAACAGGACATGGTTGAATCTCAGCCTGTTGTACAGTGGCAGGCAATTTTACTCCTCTGCAATCTCTGATCTTGATTTCTATCATTCTGTTTCTCAGCTGGTGAAGAAGTAGTAGATCTCACATGTGAATCTTCGGATCCCGTAGTCGTTGATCTAACTCACAATGATTCCGTTGTGGTACGTAGTGAAAAGCACACTTGTCTAAATCTTGTAGTCAAATTTAGTTTTCTCTTGTGCTCCCTCATAGGATCTGACTTTAAGTTCAAAGTTGACTTGTCAGTGCATGGAAGCCCTGTGTTACAGGTAACACAGAAGCTGCTCTGGAGGTGCACTTGCAGATAGTGATAGGATAATATAAAATACCTTTTTGCTGCAGAACCTGGTGAGAATATATATCAGTCATGAGCAGTGTAACATAAAGAGATAGTTGAAGCTTTTCTAGACATATCAAAGATAGAATCGTAGAATTGCTCATGTTGAAAAGAACCTCTAAGATGATTGAGTCCAACCATTTACCCGGCACCACCAAGTCCACAACTAAACCATGTCCCTAAGAATGACATCTACATGTCTTTGCAGTACTTCCAAAGATGAGGACTCCAGCACTGACAACCCTTTTGGTGAAGAATTTTTTCAAATATCCCTATTGTCTAGTGATTTAAAGAAAAAGCCAAGGGAGAGGAAGAGTAAGTCTCTGACTTACATGAAGTATTTAGCTGCAGCATTGGTTTGAGGTACTCCTGTCAGAGATGCCAAGCACAGCTTTAGCTGACTGGGTGCAAACCTGTTGATCTCATTACTCCAGCAAGTCTTAAAAAAATCTACTTTTTTTTTCCTTTACTGCTGTTTTGAAAGCTTTGATCCAGCCAGCAGTGTGGTTTATCCTCTCAGATTTGGGATGCCACTGCTGCTATGCAAATCAGAAACAAGCAGCAGGAATAGCATGGAAGTACTTCTTGATGGAGTTGTTCCTGAACCTTTGCAAAGGAAAGGCCTCAAACTTTACAATTGGGTTGGGGATTATTTTTTTTTCCTTCAGCAGCTGCTCTCACATGAAGCATTTATGGACATCGCTGCTGATGCCTGTTTGAAGAGCAAGAGGGAAAGAATCACCTCCAGCCTGAAACCATAAATCATGGAACTGAAATGGGGGAGCAGGGAGGAGGGGGCTCAGATGGTTCATAAGCTGCCTCTATTTCTACGCCATTGGAGCAGCAGGAGCAGAACCATCAGCATCCACTTGGTTGTTTAGAGAGCAGCTGTTAATATGCTACTTTTAACATTCTTAATCAAAACAAGAGCAATAGCCTACCATTCTTAGCTTGTCTTGTTGTAACTGCTTTGCTTAACTGGTGTTTGTATGTAATACCAGGGGTGCACAACAAAGTCTAATTGTATTTTGTTTTCTCTTCTTTCCCATATGTATTGATGCAAGATTGTTGAAGGTGAGTGGACGTTTTAAAATTGGTAATGGAATTGTCCTAAATGTAATTATTGTTTTTGTTTGCCTTTTTGAATGAGCTCTAGCAGCATGAATTGGAAATACATTTAGGAAAAGGCAAAGGACATTGCTAAAGCATCTAGCTGGTGTCTTAAGAGAATGAATCCAGTCTATGTTTGATAGTCACTATCAGAGCTTGTAGAAAGTACCTGAAAGAAAATACATCGAAGCTGTTCCAATTGCTTCTTACTTTCCAAAAATAGAATTTCTTTAAGCCCCAAGTTGACCATAATTTTAATTAGCACTGGAATATCAGCTTTGAATAAAAAAGAAAATGTCAAAAGATTTATTTAACCTGTATTGCAGTGAAGGAACTGAAGAAGAAAGTGATTTGTGGTCATAGTATTCAGTTTCATTATTTAGTCTAACATGCTTCAAATTTTTTAGAGAGAAGTATTAAAAAGTGGGAAGTCGTTTTTTTTCTACTTTAGGTGTTAAAATAGTTACAGGTCTAAAGTAGTTAATCCTTTATATCTGTCAACCTTGGTCTGATTGTATTATTGGACGTGCATTAGTATGTAGTCAGCTGCTTACCTAGAATGTAGTCCGTTCTGTGCTCGGAATGAAGCAAGAGCAAGTGAAAAATACTGACATTAAAAGTTGTAGCTGAACACTTAGGCAGGAAGGGACTTCAATTTTGTGACTCTTTATGTCATTTTGATTGATTAGTGCTTGATGATAGTTGCATGGACGCTGGAGTTGCAGAGATACTTCACTTCAGTCTTTGCTCTTTGATATCACACAGCAACTGTTGCAGTTCCTCACCATAGGATCGTAGCAGTTTCTGTCAGTAGGGATTGAGAGGGGTATCTTCCTTTTACAGGGGAATTGATTCACAGGTAGTGTAATTACATGAAACATATGACACTGAGAATCTTTAAGGTCACGTTTTAGCTGTTTGTAGGATGAAGAGAGCAAATGTTTTCTATTAATATGTAGCAAAATATTCACAATATCTGGATGTGTTCAGCCTTAATATTTAGAAAACCAGTTTGTTTAAGGTCGCTTTTAACCCAGCTGAGTATGGTCTATTTAAAATAGGAACCTTTACAGACTATTTCTAATCTTGCATTTCAAGGATAGTTCCAGGGAGAGAGATATAATAGTTTAGTTAACATAAAAAATTAAATTGCAGAGAATCAACGACAAAGGAGAAATCTGAGACTAAGAAGCCAGCGACACTCGGACAGCTGTGTACTGAGTAGTGATGATGAAGATGAAACAAGAGATAATGATGTGTATGTGACTGAAAAAGTGTCTCGAGAACTGGGACCACTGGAAGAGGAAACTGAAAGCTCTAAGTACGTATGCCTCATGACCTACCAAACATTGAGTTGTGCCTCTTTTGATACAGACAGGACTGACTTGTCTTTGAAGCCTTCACTTACTCGGTTCCCTCTTTCAATGAGTACAACATCTCATGTTGCATGATGATCAAATAATATCATTTCCACTTCAGGATGAAAAGCCAGCCCAAGACAGGTGTACAACTTTGTATACAGCCTTAAAGATGAGCATGGGGGTATGGCAAGGAAGGGGGATTAGTCACAGGCCATAGCTCACAATGTATTGCATTTGCTTTTTATACAAAGCTCTAGTAGTTATGTTAGATATGGAAATACTTTTGTTGGTGTCAGTGAGGCTTGATATCACAAGACTGGCAGGCAGCAGCCTGGTAAATTCCAGTAAAAACGCTTCTGCATTCCCTGCTTGTTTTGCACACTGTGCCAGTTGCTGCCTTTCTCTGAGCAGCAGCCGTCCTCCCCAAGGTATCCTCGCAGGGTGACTGTGGAGGTTGTGCTCTTATGGCCAGTTCTTGTTCTGTCCCAGGGATGTTATGGAGCCCCAGTACGTCTGCATGTGAGATAATGATCTTGCTCTTTCAGTCAGTAAAGACCTCATTCTGCAGAGAAATAGTAAAGTCCTGCTGTAATGTGTTAGACTAATTAAGAGAACTTGGGTTTTCCGTGACTAGGGAAGACAAAGGACATAAAAATTGTTGTATAAATCTAAAAAAAGTGGTTCTTTGGAGGGGGAAAAGTACAGGATTTAATGAAGCTGGTGTGCTTTGAGCCTTTTGGATTACTGAATGGCAGTGTGGGAGAGAACTCGAGTATGGAACTTCTGGATGTCAGATCATAAGTATGCCATTGAAAGGGCCTATACTATTCTAAATCACAGTGCATTTTGACGGTAGATTTATAGATGTTTAAATTTTGGTTGTTAAGTATTTCAGAGAACAAATCCCACTAATTGGATAATAAAAAAAATAGTAGTTTGTTTCTTCAGCCTCAAGCTTCTCCCTTAAAGACTGCGCCCTCCTGCTCTGTGTAGGTGAGGCTGAAAGAATTCAGTGCTGCAGCATTTAACATTGACAAAAGGGTCCTCCCTGGTGCTGGAGATTGCCAGAGCCATCTGCAGTGTTAATCTGTAGTGTTGGACTCCTCTTCCTTCTGAGAAGATTACCATTAATTATGATTTGTTACTGAGGTGCTATTATAGATGCTGCCTAAGGAATTTGAGGTGTAAAAATGGGAGAGTTAGTGGAGTTAGGTTTTGTAGGTGAAACAAGGGATAAGGTGTTAGTAGGGTTCCCTGCTTGAATTTAAGCTATCTCATGCTTTCTATTCCTCTATAAATAATACATTACAAACTGTGATTTAGCATGGGCAGTGACATACGAGAGCCAAGTGTTTAGGGTAGAGGTCTGAAAGTTTAAAGTAAAGATTAGTTTGTAAAGAAAAGCAGCAGGAAGCTCTTTCTGATAGAAAATATTGTTTAGCACTTGGACTAGGACATAGTCCTTAGGCAGCTGAGCTGTGTCCCTTGGCAAGTGTGTGTGCAGAGCTGTGCTGGGGGATGAAGGCAGCAGAGGGACATCTGTAAGCACAGCTGAGGAACAGCCACCAAGTGGGTCTTTGCTTCTTGGAAGTAGAAATTTGTTTTTCAGTATCTCCTGAGGTTCGTGTGTTCCTGCCCTCCATTTTCGAAGGAGGAGTTCTTGGAATGTGTGTGTTGCTAAATTAGACAGGGGATGTTTGAATTTCTGACAGCCTCTTCCCTTTCTAGAATGACTTGTTTCCAAGGCACAGGTAGGTGCTTTTGTTCCAGAGCTGTTACTGATGTTGGTGGCCGTACCTATGGTGCACAGTGCTAGAGACTGCTGTCACTCCTAGTGCTAGAGCAGGGTGACTGACTGCATCTTTCCCCTAGTGAAACCCTTTGCCTTTAGGACAAGGAGACCCGAACTCCTTATTACATGCCACAGACTGAGGGAGCTAAAGATAGGCAGGGATCTTCAAAAGAAATGCGTCATGGCTGGGCTGCACTCGGATGGTGACGGGACATTTTGTGTGTCGGGAACGCTCGACACGCAGTGAGATTAATGGTTGCATGTTCTTTCTTGTTCTGTTCTCTCTGCCACAAGGCCGTCTGGTACTGTTAGCTGTCCCATTTGCATGGATGTCTACTCAGAGGTAAGAGTCCATATGCCGTCATCCTTTCTGTCTTGTGGGAGGGAGAACGAGGCAGAGGGGGAGCTGCATAACTCAGTTGGCCTGTTTGGGGTGTTGCAGAGATCTAACTTGAAGCACAGAGCTTGCTTTGAAGCTCATACTAACTTGTCACTCCAAGTCACTTCCTGGTGGTGTGGATAAGAGGGAGAAACCTTTGCCAGGATGGCACTGAAAGATCTTTTGGTTCCTTATTATTCTAAGAGTAAAAGACAATTCCAGATACCCAAGTCCTATTTGCCTGGTGGCAGGAGACCAGCAAAGTTGAATTTTTTACTTCCAGTGCCTGTTGTGGTTTCCTTTCTTCCAGATTGTGCAAAGTGGACGACTGATTGTGTCAACAAAATGTGGCCATGTCTTCTGCAGTCAGTGCCTCCGTGATTCCCTTAGGAATGCCAACTCTTGCCCAACCTGCAGGAAGAAACTCACTCACAGACAATATCATCCCATTTATATATGAGTACTTTTACTTCTCAGGACAGTCTCAACTGGATTTTGGGGGAAAATGTCATGTTTTCAGTGCTCTGAAGATTTAAAGAACAACAGGTTGTGCACAAATCCAAATAAAACTGGTTTTGTTTTTTTTTTGAGAACAACTTGTATGTATCTAGAGAACTTTTTTTTATGGTCCAAGCTGCTTCTTGTTATGTTCCTTGTTATAATGTTTTATCAATGACTGTCTATAAACTAGACCAGCAGCCTAGACCAGGAAGGAAGCAGTTAATCAATTTTCTTCTACTTTTTCTAAGGCAAAAATGAGGGGGCCTGAATATTTTGTTTTTTCTTACTCTATAAATTATTCTCACCATCACATATAGGTATGGAATACTTTCCTTTTCAGAAGACAGATTAGCAGTTTACCATTTAATTACACTTTGTTTCTGTCCTGTGAGAAACTCACAACTCTTACTTTCCTGCATGTCGTCTTTGCCCAAGTAGTGTAAGTTCTGTACTGCTGGGTTGTGTTTTCATAAACAGGTCTTAAATTGACAATGAAGGTTATGCAATAAAATAACCTGCTGTTGACCAGCAGTCAGGTGTTTTGAGCAGAAGGCTTGAACATGTAGATGTTTTTTATGAACTCCATGAGATCTAAAGTACGTAGAAACGTTGCAACATGTACAATGTGAAAATACTTCTTTGATTCTTTTAACTGCCAAGAATTCCTGTATTTGAATCCAAACACTGAATTTATTTTCTAACACGATGAGATGGTCTCTTGGGTTTACTGCTGTGTTGTAACACTCTCTCCTAATAACTAATGAGAATATAGACTTCTCTAGGCTTCGTAGTGTTGAATAAGAAGCAAATTGTATGCTGTCCTCTTGTCAGCTGAATACCAAACTACCTACAGATCTTCCTGCTGTATCAACTGTTCCCTGTTTAATGCTTTGAGTGTGTTTGCTTTGCTGTTCTCTCTGGTTGTTACACTGATACCTGACTGGTTGTAGCCTGGTGCATAGGATGGAAAATCAAGTAACTGTACTGCCATGGATTTAGGAAGTGGAGGCTTTACGAGGTGTTTGGTAGCAATGCTAACTTGTCAGCTTTTTGAGTGAGAAGTTTAATCACTCTTTGCCCTGAGGGATGTCCAGTTTTCTTTAAATGTGTATTTTTAAAAAAGAAGAGAAAGCGGGTATATGTCCTAGGAGAGAGAATTCCTCTTTTTCAGAAAGCAGGAATGCACCAGTTTATGCACTTGTTATTGAGTCGCTTTTTTTTTCACCCCAGAACTGAATTCTAAATGTCTGCTTCAAGCCTGTTACTAAATGTGCAAGCTGATGTAGAGTCCTAGATGAGCTGATACAAACAGGTTTATGTAGACAAGATGATTGAAATCAGTGTTTTATGATCCACATTTGCAATAGGTGTATCTGTGAAAAAGTCTAGAATTAACCTTGGACTCCTTTTGGCAGTTGGTTGGTTATGGAAACCATTATAAGAACCATTCTGTACCCTGGTGCAGCACAGCTGTAGGATGTGTTAACACTGGTGTTGCATGTGTCTTTGCTGATCCTAGGGATCTGTAGGAAGCCTTTAATTAAAGCAGCTCTTGTAATTAGCTGTTTCAAGGTCTGTCTTGAAGTTTGCAACCCAAAGTAAAGTTGATTTTTTTTCTTTTTTTAAATGAGGATGTTTAGGGATGTTTCTGGATGAAGTAATTCAGAGTTTTGTTCGTAAAGGCTGTCTGAAGAAATGCAGTACCTTCCCCACTGTGGTTTGGAATAGCTTTGGTTCAGCACTGTCAGCAGGAATATGCAGTTTGTGCATTGTGGCAGCAGGGTGACTCCTATAAAGTTACGCACGTTCAGCTCCTGTGTGCTGCCACTGGTAATGTGAACTACAGGCAAGGACTACAACTGTCTTAGGGTAGCGTGGTGACAGTGACTTCTGCATTTGTGTCCCAAAAAGCAGGTAGTCAGTGCTTAAAGCATTAACTGTGTGAAGAGAAGAACCCCAACATTAAAACAGTCAAGACACTTAAGGGTCACAGAAACATCGTTCTCCAAGTAGCTTAAGAAACAAATCATACTAAATTATGGCCTGTTTTCCTTGGGTGACTGCTCCATGAGAGGAACGATCGAAAGAGGATTTAAGGGATTCCTTGTGGGGATGAGAGTGAGTTCCTTAACCATGCATCTTTCACAGTGTACTAGCCATAGCCTGACTTTGCACAACTCCCTCCATGTAAATAACACTTTACAGTTAGTGTCTCCATAAATAGCTCTAATTTAAATTTAGATAACATAACCTATAAAATAACAAGACAAAACATTTTTAGCTTTTGTGTACCCTGTGAAGTGCCACAAATTTTGTGCATCTCAAAATGGATATTATGCCTCAGTAAACAGAAAAAATAGGAAATTCATTACATGCTTTCTTTTAAGGGGAAAAAAAAGAAAAAAATCTTAATATACTTGAGTTCCAGTAATGTTTTGCATTGGCAAGAACTCATAGATAATGACAAAAAATCTTTATATTATGTAGATGTCTGTCTTGTTGTATATAGGTCATTTTTTCCTGTATTTAATTGTATTCAAGTTTGTCTGCCCACCTGTGTTGGACTCTGCTGGTAAGCAAAGGGTTCTCTTAACAGGTGGAAATAAAACTCTTGGTTTGATCAATCATAAGGACTTGTTCTTTTCATAATGCTGTAGTTATTGAACTTGGGACAAAAAACCATCCTGAAGACCCAAGCCTTTCACTTGCTGGGGCCAGCGTGTGCTGTGTGGGGCGAAGGAGTAAGGCGCTGCCTGGGGCGGGACGGGAGGGATGCGGGGACGGGAGGGTGAAGTCCTGCCACGGGCTGGGGCAGTGTGGCCATGCAGGGCTGGGCTTG
Organism: Cephalopterus ornatus; assembly: GCA_013396775.1. Lineage (NCBI taxonomy): Eukaryota > Metazoa > Chordata > Aves > Passeriformes > Cotingidae > Cephalopterus > Cephalopterus ornatus. The sequence continues at coordinate 112 of VZRE01013824.1, read as the reverse complement.
TGAGTGGGGGGATGCCGGCAGGCGGTGCCAGAGAGGGCTGACTGGAAGGGGCGGCAGGCTCTTGGGCCATCTGCCTGCTCTTAAGCTGCTGTGGAAGCCCCCGTTGCCTGTT
>VZRE01013823.1:136662-147147 GCA_013396775.1 Cephalopterus ornatus | reverse complement strand
GAGGGCTGCGGACACCCCAACGCATCCCCCGACGGGAATGAGAGACCCCCGGGAGGAGTGGAAGTGACCCACTCCCCCCCCAGTTCTGGGGGATGCGGACACCCCCATCCATCATCCAGCCCCGACGGGGCTGTGAGACCCCCGGGAGGGGAGGAAGTGACCCCACCATTGCCGGGAGGTGCGGACACCCCCAAACGACCCCGCCGGGGCTGCGGGACCCCTGGGAGAAGAGGAAACGTCCCCTCCCATCCCGGGGGCTGCGGACACCTCCAATCCATCCCCTGACTGGGATGCGAGACCCCCCGGGATGGGAGAAAGCGATCCCCCCCGATGCCGGGGATGCGGACACCGCAATCCATCCCCTGCCGGGGCTATGAGACCCCCGGGAGGGGAAGAAGCGTCCCCCCCATCCCATGGGATGCGGACACCGCCATCCATCCCCCGCCGGAGATGTGAACCCCGCCGGGAGGAGTGGAAGTTACACCACCCGCCCCCAATTCCCGGGAGATACGGACACCCCATCCATCCCCCACCAGGCCTGCGAGACCCTCGGGACGAGAGGAAACGATCTCCTCATCCAGGAAGATGTGGAAACTCCAACCCAACCCCCGCAGGGGCTGCGAGACCCCCGGGAGGAGCGGAGGACGCCCGGTGTGGAAAGCACCGCCTTCCATCTTCTCTGTCCCACCCTGTCCCTCCTGGCGCTCCCCATCAGCCAATTTTAGGGGAGAAATGAAGGTTTGAAGCCGCTCCCGATCAGCAAACTGGGGGGAAGCCCAAGGTTTGGAGCTGCTCCCGGCCCTTTGGTTTCCCAGTCTGCCTTTTCCCACGCCTTGTCCAGAAAATCCAGCCCGGATCCACCGCCCCACACACAGCTGTGGTCACTAACCTGAGCTTTAGCCAGGGAAATGTGGGCTCAGAGCTACACACCCAGGCGTGGGGATCCTCTCCGGTCCCTCCGGCCATTCCTTACTATTCCAGTGCTGCCAACTCCGTGTTCCATGTTTCAGTCACACTTGGAGTCTTAAATTTCTCAGTCCCTGAACTCCATAAGCTGGTACTTCAAGGAAAGAAATGCATTAAATGGCATAAATATTTTCCTCGTTATTCACGGTGCACTTGCCCCGGTGCAGGGACAAGGTGGGATTTGGGAGCAGGCAGGTTCCTCTGGCATCGGCTGTGCTGGGGAAAGGCACAACACACCTTTTGGAGAACCCACAAATAGCACAAATCCATCGCTGCTTGAAGGCTGTGGCAGATAGCTGATGACCAAAGACTTACCTTCTTCCCTCAGCCGTGAGGGAATTTCACATCACACAAGATTCTCCTGTCCCGAAATGTACTTTACGGATCTTTACGTCCCCAACGCGTGAAGAAACGAAACCTTTAGTATATGTCAGAAATAAATCATTATAAAGGCAACATCTGTTCAAACAGATGCCTATCAGGACCTTCTGTGTCCTTCCATTCACAGGGAGTTATAAGGAGACGAGTCAAGGAGCTTTTCCTGGCTATAGGTGGGACATCAGGCAGCAGTAAGGAGCTGATGTGCCAATCAGTTAATATCCAATTAGTAGCAAATGAAAAAGTGGCTCATTATGACAGTGGCAAAACGATTAATTTGTTAGCCCGTAGGGCTTTATTTTGACTTAATGATTAGAATAGACAACGCTAAATGAGTTTCCTTGCCCCTCTGATCCGTGCTGGGAGACGTTTTGAAACCTCAGCATGTTTTTGCTCAGAATGTGGAAGCAAGAAGTCTGCATCAATCAGATCTCTAAATTTAGGCAGTGCAACTGTTCCTTTTTTCCTCTTTAATGCGAGTTAAAGCACCAACATGATTGTAACCACAAATATGGGCCCGGGGCACCATCCATCCGTCTCCCACAGGTCCATTCTCCCTGCTAAAAGCTGGGCACCAGCGGTACCGGGAGAAGAAACAGAAACCCTTGAAGGGTGACGACGTTCTCAGCACACTGATCCATCTAAAGCCCGTTTCATCTGCTCAAAGACAGCCATTTCAAATAGTTTTGGGGTTTTTTTTTTAAGAAAAAAGCTCCTTACTGCACATGGGCTTAATGCAGAGGAGCAGAACTTGGAGGCTGAGTATTCCACACCCATCTATTCCATGCTCCTCTAGCTATTCCTTAACTCCAATGGGTGCCTAGGGTCAGAAAGCAATAACCAGGTGACACTTAGCTTTTCTTCCCCATCAAGAACCCAAGTATTGCAGAATAAAATAAATGAAGAGATTAAAGGGCCAGAAAACACGGTTGTTGAATATTCAGCATCTACATAGCACCGGATTTTTGAAAGTTCACGTGATTTAGGACAAAACCGAGCTCCCAGGGGTGTCCTTCCAGCTCCAATCCCACCAATACAGCCCAATTTTCTTTCCTTTTAGCCATGAGCTAAAAGGTGGTCAAAATACCTAATTTAAAAATTAATATAAAGGTAAAAACTGGCTTCTTTAGCCTTGCTAAACAAAGGTGAGGAGGGGATGTTGCCTGTTGTGTACAAACACACTTGAGGTGATCAGGAGGGAAGGAGAAGAGCTAAAGGGCAATGTTGGGATGAGAGCAAGCTGGGAACAGAGTCTGGAATTACTGAGGTGTATCCTGCTCTTTTTGGCCGGCTCTGATGGGGTTTGGAGCAACCCGGGGCAGTGGGAGGTGTCCCTGCCCATGGCAGGGGGTGGCACTGGGTGAGCTTTAAGGTCCTTTCCAACCCAAACCATTCCAGGATTCCAGGATTCCTTCCTGTGGCAAAGCTCTAGTCTGTGCATAAATTCCACCTGTAAGTTAAATGAGGAAAAATAACTCCTTATGAAATGGCCGGGGCAGGAGCTGGGGCCTCTGTGAAGGGAACTGAACCCCTCCTCAGGTCCTGGCAGGTGTGTATCCAGCCCAGCTGTCCTCCAGGGGCTGTTACCTGCCAAGGAATTGCGGGAAGCGATGGGATTTCGGGATAATGTGGATGCACTTTGCCTTCCACGGGTGTGTTGGTGCACAGGGAGGGCTGAGCAGGGTAAATTAGGAGGTGGCTGAGACAACGAGCACTTCCAAACCAACGCTAATGAAGGGAAGGATGAAGCCTGGCCGAGTGTCCCTGACCCATCCTTAGGCTTCACGGGAATATTGGCCAGGATTCCCACCATCCTGCAGCACGTCTTGGGAGGGTCTTTGCAGCAAAAACTTATTTCGTTTTGAAATCTGTCTAAATTTGTCTTCTGGAAAGGTCTGGAGGGAAAATGGCACAAGAATACGAGAATCTCTGTGCAGTGCTAATCTGTGCTAAAATAAATCAGCACAGGCATCAGTGGAAATCAATTTACAACAGCTCTGAATCCTAACTCACAGATTCTGTGAAGCACCATAAAAGCACTTACTTGGCAAAGAATTTTTATTCCCACTGTGGAGCTGCTGGGTGGTTGGGGGAAAAAAAAAAAAATTATTGAAAGAGTTTCTTCCTCTGTGGAATTTTAGTGTAATGGCAACAAACCCCACAGAATTTCTGCAACACCCAAGTGCTTTTTCCGACTACTGGATTCTTAAAGGTTTATCCAAAAGGACATTTTGCCATGAAATTTAAAAAAAAAAAGAAAAAAACGAACTTTCAAATGGAAATATACGGTTTTTTAAGTGCAGTGGAAAGAGGGATGAGAGATGGATTTGAAGCATTCCTGGAAGGATCTGAAACTGTGGCTCTGGACTTCACTTTAGGCTTGTCAGGCACAAATAATCCCATTCCCTGTTGGAGAACCCCTCCCCCCAACCTCCGTGAGGGTCTTGCTGCTGTGATCAGAGGCAGCAGGTCTGGGCCAAAAGAGCTTTCGGGAGTTCACTCACCAGGAGTTCACCCTAATTTTCTGTCATGGTTCTCCCCACTCCAATTTCTACCGAGTCTCAATGACTGGACAGGAATTTCCCACGGATCCAGCAACCCCTTGCACCTCAGGAAGTGTTGGGAGCATTAAATCCAGGCTGATACATGGCAGGAGGAGTTACATCTGTCCTTCCCAAAACATTATTAATCACTGTAAATTAAATTACAGAGGGGGATTGATTATACCTGCCAATGAGCATCTTTTGTTTTCTTCTCTTAGATGAAAAAAATAAGTGTCATCATATGGAAACGACCATGAAACGTGCTCCTATGAGGAGGTAAAAATCATACAACTTCTCAGAGAAACGGCTTAATTGGCTTAGAATCCAGACTATTTTAGGTTACAAGGGGGAGATTCACTTTCTGGCCACACAAACAGGACAATAAAAACGTGCCTTCGATCCGCAAATTAAAATTAACCTTCCAATTGATTTTTGTTTCTTTTACTGTCCCAGGAAACCTTTGAAAGGTTCAGAAATAACCTTTTAAAGGGGCTGTTACTGCCATGGTGTGTTTCTTAGGGGGAAAAGTCCTGAGCCTTTTGGGTGCATCAAATGGAATTGGCCTTACACAAGCCCCAGCTGCTGCTCCCCAGTGAATTTACCATCGTGTGGTGTAATCAGGAACGAGCCAGCCCTCTGCAGGGTTCTAGACAGGGATTGCTCTGTCAGGGGTTGTACAATTCACAGCAAAAATGTGCTGTCCTCTCCAAACCGCTCACAGCCACATCCCGCTGTGCCCTGCACTGTAAATGCAGAATTTCTGGAACGAAGGCATGGGACATTCGGGCATCCCTGTCACTGCCTCTCCCTTTCCACCTCTGCCATGCCCAGGCCCATGGGAACCACGGGTAGGGGCTGAGAAATGCCTGTTTTCAGGGATTTGCACTGTTTCTTGCCATGATTTGGGGGTTGGACTAGCTGACCTCCAGAGGTCCCTTCCAACCCTGACTGTTCCGGGATTCTGTGATTATAATCCCTTCTCCTTCCCTAGAAACCTACAGGGCAAAGCATCAGCCTCTCAGGAATTGCTGTCCCCGTTGTTCCAGCCACCTTTGCCCACCTCTGAGGTACAGCACAATCATTACTCAGTGATAAATTGAAATTCTGTCCTCTCTTCCCCACCCTGGGATTCATTCCTGCCCTCTGGGAGGTGACCACGGAACAGGACATTAATATTCCCACAGAAGTGCAAAGGGGTTTGTTTTTTTGGGAGGTTTCCTGCAGTGCTGCTTCCAGATTCGGTCACCTTTTAGCCCAGAAGATGCAGAACACGCAAACAAAGTTCACGTGAGCTTTGCTCCCAACGTCATCTCCCGACTTTTATAACAACCTCACAGCAGGTTCACTCAGATTTAACGTGCCAAGGGACAGACGAGTGATGTGGGGAGTCCTGCAGGTAAAAAGCTTTAGGCAGAGTTAAATCACTGCTCTGCACCTGCTAAAAACAGATGGTTCATGTCAAAGGATGGCCAAGGCACTGCCAGAAGGGTGGCACAGCAAGGAACTGTGAGACAAAACCTGCTCCAGCCCCAAACTGAGCAGGGAGTTCTGGCCCCAGGCGTTCAATTTGTCCCCTCCAGTCTTTAGCCCGAATAATACATTGGCCCTGTGCCAAAGCCCTTTGCTCGTTCCTGTGTGAAGACTAGCTGACCGTAAATTCTGGATGTAAAACCACCCCACAAGACCCCCACGGGGTGTGTGGAACAGCAGACTGGGGGCTCTGAGAGGGATATAGGAAGTTAAGAGGACTTTGGCATTGGTGCCCATCACTGTTTGCTTTTTTGCCACGGTCAGACAAACTATCATGACCCACTGGAAGAACGTGCAAGTCATGCTCCTGTAGGATTATTTTGCAAGCAATGGTTGTGGAAACAAAGATAGAAAAATTGCAGGCATTGTGGCAAACTGAACTCAGAACTGCGTTTCCAGCTGTCTGGAACAGCTCCTTTGTTTTACACAACAGTTCCATTAATGTTCCAGAGTCTGTGATTATTTGAGCTCTCAACAACATCCTGTTATTCATTATTTCTCTCCAGGAATGAACAACTATGATCCTGAGAGCTTTGAGGTTTTAGGAAAAAGTCCAGTCATGTCACAAGCTTCATGACAGTGTTTTGCAAGCGAGTCCCCTCCTGTCAATTCTCAAACAAAACTATTTTCCTACTCTGTTTGTTCATTATTGTTGCTTATTACAATAGGCTTTGTTGGTTTAGACCAGCAGTTTACACACAGTTCTCTCCTCTTCCCAAAGGCCCATGAACTGCTGCTAAGGGATGCAAAAAAAAAGGGACGTAAAGGTGCTCAGGGAGCCGCCTGAATCACTGGAGTAATGACAAGTGGGCAAATGAAGAGGAAATTCGGGATGCCAGGGCTTGGTTCTTGTGTTGAAGTGTCTCAGCACCTGCTCATGATCTCAATAAAAACCAGATTAAAGCCCCAGGCTTGTGATCCCCCTTGTTTTTCTCTGTAGACATTCCCTAGAAGACTGTCTCTGTCCCAGAAGAGTCAAGAGGTGAGCAAGGCAGAAGGAATAACAATTACACACGTGGGAAATCTGGGAGATACACTCAGAGAAATGACCCTGGTCAAGGGAGCAATGGCCAAGGTTTTTCAAACCTCGGATGAATGCACCTCTCTCCAGACTGGTCACCTAAGGAAGAGAGGAAAACTGCCCAGGGATGCCATTCCAGCAGTTCCCTGCTCCGGGACCAGGTATATTCCAGATTCTGCACTGCCTGCACAGCAGTGCTTGGGCAATGGAGCTGGGGAGGAGTCCGGAGAGTCAGTCCTGTGAGGGGCAGCTGAAGGAGCTGGGGAAGGGGCTGGAGCAGCAGGAGAACTGAGGGAGCTGGGGGGGCTCAGCCTGGAGAAAAGGAGGCTCAGGGGGGACCTTCTGGCTCTGCAACTCCCTGACAGGAGGGGGGAGCCGGGGGGGGGTCGGGCTCTGCTCCCAGGGAACAAGGGACAGGAGGAGAGGGAACGGCCTCCAGCTGTGCCAGGGGAGGGGCAGGTTGGATATTGGGGAAATTCCTTTATGGAAAGGGTGGAAAAACATTGGAACTGCCCAGGGAGGTTTGGAGTGCCCAGCCCTGGAGGTGCCCAGGGAAGGCCTGGCCGTGACACTCAGTGCTCTGGGCTGGGGACAAGGTGGGGATGGGGCACAGGGTGGACTCGGTGACCTTGGAGGGCTTTTCCAACCTGGATGACTCCACGACTGATCTCCACAGGTCCCTGCCCTGGTGCTGTCACAAACCCCACCAAATCCCAGTGCAGGACGTGGGCTTGCAGGTGCACAGCAGCTCCCGAGAGCCAGCCCGGGGGGGACCCAGGCCAAGGGTTCGTTGCCTTGTGGAAGAAATCCCGGCTCTGAACGCGACGTCCCTGACCCGTCTCAGTGCTGAGCTCAGGCCTCAGAGCACTAAGCTGGGCTCAGACAGCAGCTCCAGAACCAGCCGGCAGCAGTGGGAACAGGGAAGAGGACACAGTTCAGATGGGAAAGGGAAGCACGGGGAACTCTCCAAGGCCTGGCAGCTGGAAGCAGCAGAGCTTGGCTCAGCTCGGAGCTGCAGACCTGTTGAATAGGTCACGCTGTCTCCAGAGGCTGAGCTGCAAACGCTGCTTAAGCTGAGACTGAGCCTTCCTGGTGCCTCCAGAGATGGTCTTAACCCTGAATTATGAGGCAGCAATGACCCAGAGGCAGCACATGATAGATGCCTACAGAATGGCCTGGTCAGGACAGACACAAAGGGATTGGATTACCCTTATCTTGGCCTGCAGGACAATATATTGCTGTTTAATGTGGAATAATTACATTCCCTTTTTTATCCTCTTGACAGTTAAGACCTCAGGAAAAAAAAAAATAAAAAATGGCTTGTCCATCCTTGCTTTGTTAATTATTCCAGTGGAGATTAAGACAAGATCTCTCTGTAAGTGACAGAGAGGATGACTCTGGTTTAAAGCCACAAAGCCAATTTTACCTGCCGAGGATTTAACCATTGATTCAAGCTTTGGGTGCAGTCAGCTGGAAAAACAAAGCTAAAACATTCCTGCAATAAAGTGCCAATCCATAGCATGTCATTCATCACAACAGACTGCACTTCCCAAACATACACAACCCCTCACAACACCATCCACTGGCATCAGTGTTTTGTAAAGCTGATGAGAAGCAACTCAAATGTTTTGCACCATCCCACCATTTCATATCCTCAGTTACCATTTATATGACAATCTTTAAAAATAGAACCAAAAAACACACTTTTTTTAAAAAAAAAGAAAGTTATTAATATTCTGTGTGGATTCTGATTTTGCACAATATTGTACTTAAAGTTTTTATTACGCTGGTACTATTTAATCAGAAAATAATTGATCTTTTCAGGATTAATATATCACCTATTTGTACATCTGTCCCACAGGGCATCAAATTGTCCAAAATTAGTTCTTAAAGTGTCCTGAATTGCAGAACCTTTGACTCCTCAAGATGAAAAGGCCCTTTATTCTTGAGATGCACCTTGATTAGTCCAACGAGACTAATTAATCATGGCAAGCTGCTCCATTAGTAGGCACTCCAACATGGTCAAAGCAAACCTCAGGCATCTGGAGTGGCAAACTTTTGTCTGGGTTTGGAAAAATCAGATTTGGAGCAGCGTGGGACACATCCCCCTCCTAATTAAGGCCATTGTGCAGGACCTGTGCAAAGCTGGGCCTGCCTTTGTGGGCTCAGGAGAGCAGCTCACGGGTGTAAAGAGGGCTGGATGGAGCCCTGGGGTCACTGCAGCAGGGGCTGAGTTAGGCAGGATGAGCCCCTGTTTTCTGGTTTTATAGTATTACCTCCAGTAATACTTTACTGGAAGCAGGAAAAAGTGATGTACAAACCCATATTCTGAATTCCAGGCAGATTTCTGCCCTGTACGTGCAACCCATACCAGCATTAAAAATCAGGAGGCACATCCTAGGAACAGTTTCCAGAAGAAAGAACTGCTCTAAACCCACTGGGGGAAACTCCTGCCCAGAGCCAGGAGTTCATCAGTTTGCTGGTGGGTTTTGCTTCATTCTTTCCTGCTCTTCCAGCCTCTGCAGAGGAGCCAGCATTGTCAGAGGAGTGCACGGAGTATCCCACGGCTCAGCTCTGAATAAAGCTTGTTTAATCTATTTATTGATGAAAACCAAGCGGGCGCGATCAGCCAGACCTCTGGGTTCAGTGGGTTTTGCCTCAGGAAGGGGATGGGCTATTTATGACACCCTGGCACATACAGAGAGTGAGAAAATATCTTCAGGAGTCTTAAAAACCTGGGAGGAGTTCAGCGGGTTTTCAGGAGAACGCCACATTCCTGTGAAAGTCCCAGATCTTCCCGAGTCAAAAATTCCCACTGCAGCCAGAGGCCCTGCTTAAAACTGGTGTTGAAATACAGCTCCCAGGGGTCACTCCGGTGCCTGGGAGGAGGGGTAGGAGTTTCCCCTGGAAGAATCCTGCAGGGATTTGATCCCTGTAGGTGGAGGCTCATTGATGCTCTTTTTCCTTTAACAATCGCATTTGCGAGCTGCATTCGCCGCCTGGGTGGGGCATTTCCCAGCCCTTGTGCCGGGGGAATCTGCCTGAGGAGCAGAAAAGTCGGGGTCTCTCCCCAAACACAGGGCGGGGAGGGGAAGGGAGGAGTGTTTGTGGGTGCGGGGGGGGGCTCCTTTCTTCTTCTGCCCCCACCCCGTGCACACACCCAGACCTGCAGAGCGGTCTGGAAAGAAGGCTCCGGGAGAGATGCTGCTTCCCACATGGATGCAGGGGCCGTAAAAGCTGGATGGGAAAGGATCCATCCCCTCTGCAGCCTGTGGTGTGCTCGAGTTCACCTCACACAGACACACACACACACACATATATAAATAGATGCACCCACCTTGTCATTCAGGTTCTGCAGCGCCTCCTTCCCCGTGGCACTCCTGATCTCCACCTTTCTCCCGAAATCAACAGATGGTTCCCCTCCCTTCCCGCTCTGCCTGGAATACACGGATGGAGCATCCGGACCCAGGTGGGCAACATCCTTCTGCTTCGCCACGACTTTGTTGGATCCTCGGCCCACCGAGAGCGAGTCGAAGTCGATGGTCTTGTTCTCCAGGGAACCTTCCACCGGGCAGAACATGCCACAGAATTTCTGCCGGGGCTTGGGGCTGCCCGAGCCCAGGTTTTTGAAGAAGGCTGGCACCTCTTCTTCCTCGCCCTGCCGCCCGTTCTGCTTCCTCTCAGCCATGGCTCGGGTGGTCTCCCTGCCGAGGGGGAATAACAACAGCAGTAACCAGGAGGGTCCTTCACACACACACACGAGCACACACGCGGGGAGAGGAGAGGTGGGGAAAAAAGGGGAAGCGATGGGAAAGCGATGGCTCTGGGTCCTAGAGACACGGCAGCATCAGCTGCAAAGGGCTGTGCCCCGCAGGTCCCCTGCCCCCATCACAGGAGCCGTCCAGCCTGTGGCTCTTTGATGCAGCGTAAAGTTGAGGGAAAAGGATGGGGCAGATCCTGCTGCAATCAAGGGAGGAGGTTTCAAGTTCCCAGCATCCAGATGGGGAGGGAGGGAAAAGGAGAGAGGAAAAAAAAAAAAAATTAAAA
>VZRE01013823.1:96068-135683 GCA_013396775.1 Cephalopterus ornatus | reverse complement strand
GGTAAAGGGGGAATGGGGGCAGAGGAGAGATGGAGGACCTAGGGGAGGTGGGGCAAAGGGGAGATGAGGCAAAGGGGAGATGGGGCAGAGGGAGATGGGGCAGAGGGAGATGGGAGGCAGAGATGAGAGCGGGGTGAATCGGAGAGGGGCCCCCCGGCTGGCCCGGCCCGGCCACAGGCGCTGTCCCTTCAGCACCACCCGCGCCGGCCCGGGGGGGTCGGAGCCCGCCGGGCACTCGCCTCCCACGGCAGCCCCTTCCCTGCCGGGCTCCAAACCCACCCCAGCTCCGCCTGTCTGGGATCCTCCTTTACCTCTTCCCTGGGGTTTGTCCCTAAATGAGCCGCTCCAGGCGGAGGGAGGGCTGCGGTCATCCCCGAGGGGCTGCTTTGGGCAGAGCCCACCGGACCCTGGGAGACCCTCGGGATGTGGGAGCAGAGACATTTTCACCACAAAGGTAAGGGGTTTAGCGGGGCTGCCTCCACCTGATACACGTTATTCACGTGTGATGTGGGGCCTTTGGGCTAATCCATATGTAATATTCCTGCAGCCCAAAGCCCGCGGCCAAGCTGGTTATTGCTATGCATTATTCATTGATCTGCATCTTTGCACGTGCATACATTAATTGTTAATTGAGAGGCATCTGTGTCCAAATGGCCACTAAGCACCTTTGCAAGATTCAAAAAAAAAAACAAAACAAAACAAAACAAAAAAACCCACCCCAAAACACTAAAAGCAATAAAGATATTTAAAAAATAATAATCTTGGAGCCTTCTCTCCCTGCAAACCACACCCAAAACAAGGCCTTTGTACCAAAACGTGGAAAACCACCAAAGCCAAGGTCACAACTAAGTGAAGCCCTGTAATAAATGCACAGCACAGTGATAAAAGACTCCAGACTAAAAGCAAAGGAATAAGCCTGCAGCTTGGCCCTGAAGGATGAGGGTGATGTGCTCTGGTAACTAATGAAGGAGAGAGGAATCCAAGGCTCTCCAGGGGAACAGCCCCACCTCCTTCCCCTTCTGGGACCGTCCAGGGGCTGCAGCCACACTGAGCTCAGGTGCTTGGTCGGGGATTGGAGGCCAACAGATGGTCTCCCAGGTACACACAAGTGCTGTATTATTTAGGGTTTATAAATATTAATTGCCACGGCGTCGCTGATCAGGAGCTGCAGCGAGCGCTTACAGAGGCCCCAGCCAGAGCAAAGCCTGGAAGTGATTGTGCTGACACGTTCTGCACTTTGCTGAGATGAAGGCAGTGGCTTCCAGGGATGGCCTGAAACGCAGCTCATTCATCTCTTGGCACAGCCCTGAAGATGCTCAGATGGCCACGGGAGCTGTGGAGGGATGGGGAGGGAATGATCTGCCAGGGAGATGGGGCTGGGAGGGGACCCAGACAAGAATAAATCCTGCAGGCAGAGCCAAACCTCCAACCATTCAGAGCTGAGGAAGATCACTCCCAAAAGCTGAAGTTTCCTGCCAGGCAGATCTGCCTCTTTTACAACAAGCCCTCAAGACTTGGACAACAAGCAGACTCTGAACATCCATGTCCAAGCATTTCCCCTTTCCACAGGCACTTCAGGACACACTCAGCAGTGCCTTCAGTTATTTGGGGTTTGTATTCCCAGTCCTGCTCACGGGAAGTTCTGCCAAAGACACCTCACAGGCTGATCTGCTGAGTCTCTGACTGGCCTCACGAATCAAAGCAGAGGTGATTTGTCTCCCATAAGGAAATTCGAGCACCCCAAAAGAATCACTGAACTGCTAAAAGACATCCCCCTTTTGTATTCTCCTTTCTGGGTGTCTGTATAATCCTCCCTCTGCCTTTCTGGTCCCTTCATGGACACTGGAAGAAAAGGAGGTAATTTTAGAAAGGTTTTATTTCCACCTGTGAAACTCGATTATCGGATCTTGAGAAATGCCCAGCTATAGCAAATTGTACCATTTCTGTTACACTTGAACTGAAACATTTCCATATGCCTACATGACTCCAGAGCTCTGTTCCTGAGGTATTTCTTCCTCCAGAAAGTGTGTTATCATGAGTAAAGCTGCACCAGCCAGTGCACTGAGAACTCGGACCCCCCAAATCACTCTGATTTGGGGACTAGACAAAGAAACTTATTGTCTCTGTGAGTCCCATCAAGCCTCTATAATGTCTGGCACACATTTTAAACCAGCAATTTTTTGCACATGCTCTAAGCATGGAGATAACCACATTTTGCTGAAAAATCTGGATGTTTAATAATCCCATTCACTGAGAACGGCACAGACCACTTTGAAAATGACACTGACCCGCATCTGAATTTCATAAACCCGGGATCAATATGAAAATTCCTCAGAAAACAGCTCATTCTTGGTCCTACAAAGGTGGAGGAACACTGGAGTTACCTAAACACCACCTGAGAAATGAATCAGGGCAGCTGGAGTCACACATTTTCTCCATGCAGCAGCTCGACATTCTGATCCTGTAATGAGTATTAATTAGTTCTTGCAGTATCAGTTGTAGGGACACGCAGAGTAGAATAACTTGGACACTTAGCTGCAGGTAAGCTATTTAGCAATACATGAAAATTAGTTAATTTTATCAGTGGTAAAACGAATAAAGTGAATCAGAATAAAATGAACAAGAGGGAGAAACCGAGTGGAATCACATCATGAGGTTTTCTTCACGTCCTCACGCTCTGGACTCCTCTGGGCAAGTGACTTCCAGTGCCACAAAAAGGCGAAGCGATGAAGGGAGAGCTTGCACAGCCTGCCTGGAACTGCACAGGAGAGTGGCAGAAGTGCCCTAATTTAAGCCTCTTTCATGCTACTGCACAAAAGTCCTGAGTGCCATAAGCACTCACTGCCTAAAGCACTCAGCACCCCCTGAGAAAAGACAATCCCTGCCTGGGGATTTGCCTCAGCAAAGACAAGGGGAGAAGGATGGCGTGAAGGGCACAAGGATTTCACAGGGATCCCTTTGCAAAAGGAGTTTTACGTCGATGTAAAGGGGGAAATGTGAGCACGAAGGCATGGAGTGGGCTGGCTCCTTGTCAAACACGGGGGGAATTGGGTCTCTTTACTCACACAGTGGTATTCTATCTCTGCTGAAGTGCCCTGGCATCTGTGGCCTGCCTGGAAAAACTCAGGAGCACAGGATTTATCCCTAACCCGCGTCACATCAATGGCTCTGGGGTTTTCTGATCTCTTCCATCCGGCCAAGACACCCCAACCCACCTTTTACAAGAGCAGGACAAGGGGGAATCACTTCCCACTGCCACAGGGCAGGGATAGGTGGGATATTGGGAAGGAATTCTTCCCTGGGAGGGTGGGGAGGCCCTGGCCTGGTTGCCCGGAGAAGCTGTGGCTGCCTCTGGATCCCTGGAAGTGTCCAAGGCCACGTTGGAGCAACCTGGGCTATGGAAGGTGTCCCTGCCCATGGCAGGGGGTGGGGTGAGCTGAGCTTTAAGGTCCCTTCCAACCCGAACCAATCCATGATTTTCAAAGAGAAGCTGAACAAAGCTTGAATACAGATCAAGAACCAAATTTCAGGGATGCTCGGGGCCAGGGCCTGGCACAGCCTGTGCTGTCCACAACATTATGCAGCCCTTAAAAACACCAACCTGTTGCATGTGCCACCGCAATGGTCTGAATTTCAGACCACAAGCTGGGGAAGCCACCTTCTCTCTCTCTCTGGGCATTGCTTTACCTATTGCTGCTCCCTGTAATTTTAATTTCCTAAGGTGCGGGCTCAGCATCAAGAGGTGGCAGTGAATAACTGTATTTCCAGAATATTCCTGGAATATTAAGAATCAAACCCAATCCTCAAATGCTTCACTGGGTTGGAATTGTTCTGGCAGGGCACAAAAACTGAAAGACCAAGTTGTCTACAGAGAAATCATTAACCAAGTTCCCTCTGGGATATGATAATTGCTGGAGTGGCTGACAGCTTTTCTTGGCGTCGGGCACTCAAAGACGAGGCACATTATTTCAGAAACATTAAAGGCCAGAAGAAAGTCCTTTGATAAATGAGTAAAGGCCATTCAAACGCTGGGACAAAGCTCGTTTATTTCCATGGTCCTTTTTATTTCTATTTATCCTATGCCTCACTTTTCCTTTATGGGTTTTGTCCTCGGCAACCTCAGCTAATGTAAACCAGCCCTGGCGAGTTTCTGCCAATCAAGGTTTGTTGCCAGTGGCTTTTAGTCCATGAAAACAGATGGTTTGAAAGCCACATTGTGCCACCGTGCCCACAGCCAGGAGCACAAATATTTAGTCAATTACAAGGGGATTTTCCGAAGGCACAAATGGGAATTAGGCACACAATTCCCATGGATTTCCAGAGGGAGCGGAGAGCCCCGGCTGCCATCAAAATCTCTCCTTGCTAATTCAGCTTGTGAAAGGTACCAGCCTGCCCTGAAATCAGATTTTTCTCAGCTATTCCCAGGATGATAATCATGGACAGAAGCAATAGGAACCTCTCTGAACCATTCAGGATTTAAGACAAAACCTCCAGCAAAACTGCTGATTTCCTTGAGGTCCATAAGTGACATTTGGAAGCCCTGGAAAAGATGGATTTCAGCTGGAGGACTGAGGATCTGTTCTCCCAGACAGTGTAATTAAGAGAACTCAGCCATCTAACCACAAAAAGGCATCATTAAATATTCACATTTCCTCTGAACACCTCTCTCGACGTGACAGCTCCTGGCTCCCCACCACCAACATCCGTGTGGACCTGGGGCTCCACAGGAAATAGCTACTGATTTATGGACTGGGATTACCTCAGATTGTGCCAGCATTTTTCCCAAAAAGACCCAAAACGGACAAGGAAAATCTTTGCTATTGCAACACGGCTTCAAAAACAGACCTTCCAAGCCGGGGAGCTCTGGCCAAAAACGAGTGAACATCGCTTCATGCCCGGGCCCTGGGGTCTGCTCACTGCTCTCCGTGTCCCCAGATAGGATCTTCCCATTGCAAGCGCTCCAGAGCTGGGATCCACACGGCTTCACACACCTTCTGAGCACTGCTCCTCCAAATAACGATGACAAAAATAACAGCAAGGGTCAGAAAGCAGAGCACGGCCTGTGGATGAGTCACTGCTGGAGTGTTGCGGCTCTCTGGGTTCCTTTGAGACAGGACACAACAGCGCTAAAAATAGAAGTCAGCACTAAACTCGAGCTGAGAACAGCCCAGACTCGGGGTAAACAAATACTACTTGGGTTAATCTGCCAACATGTACCAAAGATGAAGTCCAGCCTCACCTTCTCTTTCTGTCCCTGCTCACTCATGGCAATTCTTACAGCGCTTCCCACGAAGGCAAACTGCCTCTCACTTATTGAAACGGTGCTCCTTAAATACAGAATAATAACATTTTTACCCTCAGCACAGGATGATGGGCTCACAAAAGCCTTCCCTGGGCACTGGAGCCAGTTTTGTGCCCCCAGAGGCAGCGATTTAATGCACACTTGGATCGGAACTGTGCTGAGAACGCTCATCACACGTTCACACGCACACACATGCCACCAGCTCAGAAATCCTTCCCCGTCTCTCATCAGAGACTCAAGACTTCTCACTGCAGATATCTGAGCTCCACAAGTGAAAAGAAAAGGGAGGGAGGGACCATCCAGGCTGCAGGTGAAGAAAGGGAGGCAGGAGGAAAACGCCTGGGTGAGTGCAGAAGGTATTGCTCATGTTAAAGGTTCTGTTTATCAGCCTCAGTGGCTGAAATCTCTGCCAGTTCATAGCACAAAAGCATCTTACCTTTAAGCTGCATTAAGCAGCTTCCCCTCGTGTTTGGTGCTGGCTTTAGAGCCTATTTTAAACCCAGTGCACCTGTCTGCACAGGTAGGCATTTAAAACCGGCTCCGAACACGCTGCTGCTCATGTTTACATTTACAGTGACCGATTTGGGGAACCCAAGGAGACAGAAAACGTCTTGAGCCCACCGATAAATACGTTTTCATGCTTTACTCTGCAATAAAAATGCCAGCCAGAGACAATGGTCCAGCAGAGGGAATTGCTACACTCGAAATCCAATGGACATGGTGGCTGAGCAGGTATCATTTCCGCCTGGAAAAATGGGGAATAACTCTAAAAACCAGATTTCCAAGCACTGCAATGCTTTCAAGGGAAAACAGATAGAGCTAAAGCTTCACACGTGCTCCATATCACTACGGCAGCAGGTCATGAGCTGGGTATTATTAGCACAGAAGCAGCAACCTTTTTCCAAAGGTCTCAAGCAAAGATTTCCTTGATGACCAGTGCTCCAAGAGAACTGGGATTTGCTTCGATGGCAGAACGAAGGACGGGAAGGACAAACAGTTAAACGAAAAACTTCAGGCCGGGAGTTTGGAGGCAAAAATCAAACCAAATCATCAAAGCCCATGATTTGGAAAGCAAGAAAAAGCGAAACTTCCCTTTTCTTTCTTATTTTTTTTTCCTTTTTCTTTCTGGTTTTTACCCCCTTTCTCTCTTGTTTTTACTCCCTTTTTTTTTTCTTCTTTTTACCCCTTTTCTCTCTTGTTTTTACCCCTTTTCTTTCTGGTTTTTACCCCTTTTCTTTCTGGTTTTTACACCTCTTCCCTCTTGTTCTTACCTCTTTTCTTTCTGGTTTTTACACCTTTTCTCTCTTGTTTTTCCCCCTTTTCCCTCTTCTTCTTACCTCCTTTCCCTCTTGTTTTTACTCCTTCTCCCTCTTGTTTTTACCTCTTTTCTCTCTTGTTTTTACCTCTTTTCTCTCTTGTTTTACCCCTTTTCCTTCTTGTTTTACCCCTTTTCCCTCTTGTTTTATCCCTTTTCCCTCTTGTTCTTACCTCTTTTCTTTCTGTTTTTTACCCCTCTTCCCTCTTGTTCTTACCTCTTTTCTTTCTGGTTTTTACCCAGTTTCTCTCTTGTTTTTACCCCTTTTCCCTCTTCTTCTTATCCCTTTTCTCTCTTGTTTTTATCCCTTTTCCTGTTTGTTTTTACCTCTTTTCTCTCTTGTTTTTACCCCTCTTCCGTCTTGTTCTTACCCCTCTTGTTCTTACCCCTTTTCCCCTCTTCTTCTTACCCCTGTTCTCGCTTGTTCTTACCCTTTTTCCCTCTTGTTCTTACCCCTCTTCCCTCTTCTTCTTACCCCTTTTCTCTCCTATTTTTACCCCTTTTCTCTCCTGTTTTTACCTTTCCTCTCTCCTTTTCACGAGGCTTTCTCTTCCCCCCGAGCGTGCTGTCTGGGGGAGCCGATGCAAACTGCTGAGGCACGTCGGCCTTGTTGAATTTTAATGTTAAGCTGGGAAGAAGCTTCAAGCAGAAACGTGCCCTGGGCCGGTTTCTGCACTGCTCAGGTTCTCTGCTGACACAGCTTGCCAACCTCAGCAGGAGGGCTCAGGCCCTTCTGAAGAGCCTTCAGCTGAGCGCTCACACCGAAAAATCATCTGTCATTTCTGAAAATCTCATCTCATTACATTTCAAACAGTCGGGACGGACAAAGGCAGCGTTATTAGCCTCACTGTGCACGGGGGAAATGAGGCGTAGAAACTCAAATCTCCACCCCAAACCGCAGCAGCAGCCTCTGGACGTGGCGACAGCGGGCCAGGCTCCTGCTTGTGTGCCCTGTTTGGGGGTCCTCCTGCCCTCCCGGCTTTCAGCCCTTATTTCTAGGGGCAGGACTAAGACCAGCAGCAAGGGAAGGACTAAAGCCAGTCCCAGCAGCGAGAGCCCAGCCCTCTTTGTGCTGCAGAGCCCATTCGGTCTGGGGCGTTGCAGCTGCTGCCGACACGAACCGATGTCCTCATGTTGCACTTATTAAATAAATCTAATCTTATTAAACTGCATTACAAGCTTTTATTTCAGAAGTCTGTGTGCCTCCCCGATCAGGCAGAGAATTAACTCCTGCCTGGACTCTGCCTTTCCCCGCTGTGGCCTTGCAGAAGGGACTCCTGGCAAACCCAACATCCCTGCGATCCCACTGCAGCTCGGAGCATTGGGATGGGTCACCTGGGGGATGGAAACATCCAAGGTGCTGCTTTAACACCCCCTAAACTTGGTGCTGCTCTTTCAAAAAGAGTACAAGTTGCGTTTCCCTCCAACATGTGCTTTATACACAGAAATATTTCTCTAAAATCATCCAAAAAGCCTGAAATCCCAGGGTATCACTAGCTCCTGGAGGGGAGCAGGACCACGAGGTCGAACGCTGTGACATCCTCTGCAAAACAGCCTTTCCTGCCCTGGTGTGCTGGGATTTTGTTTTAATCATCCGAGGTCAAGGAGAAACAATTTGTTAAATAAACTTCAGTGAATCAAAACGTAAAATTTCAGGCTTCCATCCGGTAGGAAACATCCCGTCTGGGGGCTGAGCAGGGTTTGTTGGTTTTTTTTTTCATAAAGTTGAGTTGTAGTTTTTGTAGGATCAAAGGAAATATTTGCGTAGAAAGATGTTCTGACTTCAAAATGAAGGACTGCACTTGTTTAAGATCGCTATGAATATTTTAACCCTTTAAAAAAATTCTCTCTCAAGCATTTTGACAAAGGGCTCAAATCCATTTTGGCTCAAGAGAGAGGTTTGATATTCAATACATACATGTGAAGTGCTCAAATCCATTTTGGCTCAATTCATAGGTTTATAGTCAATATATACATGTGGATAAAGAATATTCCTGCTTTCCAGGATTTAATGCTCCACACTCCCAAGTCTGAGCCCCACAACAGGCAGAATCCTCCCCAGGTCCATTAGAGCCTAATTAGTTTTCAATCTGGGTTTTCCCAATCTTCCAGAGATAAAGCAAACAAACAACCTCCCTCCAATTACTCCCCCTTTTCTTTCTCCAACAGGAGCCAAGAAATTCGCATTACAGGGGGAAATACGCACAGAAATATTTCCTGTTTGCTCGGCAGAGCTGGGCAGGGGACTGGAATCTCGAGGCTGCTTTGGCAGGTATGTGAAGTACATACTCGAGTGAGTCTTTACAAGCAAACCACTCCCCTTCAGCAGCTTATTCTGTTCCACCCTGCACACCAAAGCCTGGCAAGAGAAGCCTCAACATCACTTGTTTGGGGAATGAAAACTCAGATTCCCTGCCTGGCTTCACAACTTGGTGACCTCTGGCACCATCAACTGCCTCCACCTGAGCCTAAGAAGTGCCAGAAATATTAATTACCTGCAACTGATAGATTCCTTAATTCCTTAATGAGTAGAGAGTTATTTCAGATGTGGGGATCAAAGAACAAAAAGACACAATAACGAGATGAAACGACTCAGGAAGCCTTCTTGCACCGTGCACTAATTAATCAGCATCTCAACGATCAGGTTCAAGAAATACGAGTGTTAATATTTGCTAATAAGACATGTGCACAGCTTAGCACCAAGCACAGTGTTCCCATCATCTGAGAATCCAGGAAAGTCCAGACAATTAGGAAAAGCGGGATTTTAAAGCCCAGTGTTCCCATCATCTGCAAATCTGGGAAAGTCCAGACAATTAGGAAAAGCAGGATTTTAAAGCCCAGTGTTCCCATCATCTGCAAATCTGGGAAAGTCCAGACAATTAGGAAAAGCAGGATTTTAAAGCCCAGTGTTCCCATCATCTGAAAAGCCACAGAAGTCCAGTCAATTAGGAAAAGCAGGATTTTAAGCACGTAATTTTTCAAAGGATCTCTCTCAGTTCAAGGCAGGACACATAGAATATATTCACACTCTCTAATGTTAACAAGCAAAACTGACGGTAAGGCAAACCTTGAAAAATGCTCCACCAGCACCTTTGAGGGGGGGATAAATGTTCAGGTCTGGTAGAAAAGATGCTCTAACTGAGGATAAATCTCAGGCTGCTGGGAGGAAATTGTCACCACTAAGGAATGGAAATGGTCACCATCTCTAGGAATAGTCACGTTGGGAAGCTGGTTTGATTCCTGTGTGGGGACACCAGGAATGTGCTCTCTGGAAACCTGTCTCCTCCCTGGAGGTGATTCAGACTCTCACCTGCGACTGTGCCCCCTCTGACCCTCCTGCGGTGGTACCTGGGCACGTGCAGCCTTCAGAATTTGGTCGTTTTCGAGGTTGTGTTCTAAACAAAGGCTGTTGATGTGCCTGCAACCCCGAATTCCTGAGCTCCTTCCCCAGTCCTGGGGGAGCCCCCACTCCCTTAACCTGGACGAGCCACTTCCCTTCCGTGGGGCACTTCAGTGGCAGAGACAACGGTGAGCTGCTGCTCCCCCTGGTTTCGGGGCAGACCTGCCTCCTGTTTTCCATGTCAGCAGCAAATCCCAGGGGGAGGGCGTGCTGGCAGGAGGAAAAGAGCCGCATTGTGTCTGGAGAGGGGATGCCTGGATCGCGATAAAGGAGCACAGAGTCAGCCCTCAGAGCTGCTGAACCCACCGGGTCTCCTTCACCTTCCACTCTCAACTCCCACCTCCCCAAAATGCCCGGCTCCCCGAAGATCCAAGCGTTCCAAGCTCCCGGTTTCCCCTCTTTGGGTGCAGCGCGCACACGGCTCGTTGCTGGGAGCACGGAGACAAAAGGAAGGGAGCTCAGGCTCACAAAGGAACCCCCGGCTAAAAAGCGCCGTCCGCTCAGGGGTTAAACAGGAAAGCGAGCCGTGAGGATGTTTGGAACAGCAGGGCATCAGCTGGAGCCCGCACGGAGCCGTCCCCACCGCCATTCAGAACAGAATCAGGAGGCAGAAAGTTACTATAGCAATGGGAGCAGAAGGCAGCACTTCAGAGGGCAGGGGGGCCCGGGCAGACAGCGGGGCTCTGCCTGGCACCCACCAGCTCCGCTCCACCGGCACACACTCCCCCCTAAGGAATTCTCGCTGCCCATCGCCGAATTTTAGCTCAAACAACGCTGAAAGGGGGCCCAGCTGCAGACAAAGCGCGACCAGCCACCCCTCCGCTCTGCAGGTGCTGAAGCAGCCAAAAAGCTGCACGACAAAAAGGCTGGGCTCGCTCCGTGTGGCAGGAGAGCTGGGCAGTGAAAACGCCCGAGGCTGCGGACCCCTCCCCTAAAGCCTTTATTCAGGCAGTTCATCAGCTTCGGAGCGGATTTGGCCCGCTCCCAACACGCGAAAGCTCCGCCGGTGGGTGGATGTGACAAGGGCTTGGCAAAGGGATTCTGTCGAGGACCAGGCTCAGGCCTTGCCAGGAGGGTCCCTGCAGAGCTGGGCTCAGTCACCGGCTCAAGCCCCACGGATGGATTGGACACAGCTTCGGCAGCTCCCGAGCCCTGGACGGCGTGAAATCAAGACGGTGCTGTCGGTTCAGCTCCGGGGACCGCAGCTCCCGCATGTTCTGAGGCAAAACTAAGCTCATCCCTCGGCAGATCTGATTGTCCAGGCACAAACATGGAAAAGCCCTGGGGACTACTGGACCAGAAGGACTGGCTGGGAACAGGGACCAGCCCCCTGCAACTGTAGGAAACCCCCCGGACGAGGTGTGGTTCAGATGCATCCCAACAGGATCCCCTCCCTACACCACAGAGCCTTGCCTAAAAGCCCAAAATCACAACCTCAGGATCAACCCGGAGGGATGCTGAAGGGATATCAGGTGAAGAGAAAGAGGCCACCAGCCAAAGAACTCTCCAGTGTGGATGTAAATGGAAGCAGCCCTAATACCTGTTAACCCCAGGTCGTTTAACAGATGATGGGAGCACAAAAGTGGTTTAAGACACTCCCTGGGTCTCCCTCCCGTTTATCCCCATGTCAAATCGAGCAGTTAAAACCAGACCCACGGGAATTGCCCCCTTCAGGGCAGGCTTTGAGCTACATTTGCCCCCTCTTATTACAGCATTGGAGTCTGAGTTGTGCCACTGAGTTGCAGTGTAAAAGCAGAGCACACTTGGGACCACTCTTACCAAAAAAATTGCCCTTTCAATCCCTGTTTTCATTCCTCGTGGGCCTGCCTTTGCACTGGGATGCAGCACCACCGATGCCTTTGTTTGCCTCACCCATCTCACCTTGTCTTCCCGAATTTTCAATGCTGCCCAGTTCCCTGCATGAACTGTGGGGCTGCAGCAAACTCTCATTTCAGAAGAGGCCTCGTTGCCTTGGTTACCCATCACCAAGCCTGGGCCTCCGCAAGCTCTGCCCAAAGCTGCCTTTTCCTTGGGTTTATCCTGCTTTTCCTACTAACTGAGGGAATTTTTTTTTTGCTCTCAGACAGCTGGATTTGGAAGAATAATTTAGATTTAAAAATTAACTAATTAAGTACATTAAATAAATCAAATAAATTAAATAAACAAAAAACATGAGGGAAATGCCCTCGGATGTGCATCGGCCATGAATTCTTGTACAAATCCCAGCAAGAAAGAGCAAAACCAGCAGCAGAAGACATGAGGCTGTATTAGGTTAGCCACAAAGCAGGTTTCAGAGCCCACTAAGCTCAGCCCAAGTCCTGAGGAGCTGGAGCTGGCACCACCTCTGCTGTCAGTCGATGGCAGGGGGACAGAACTGGGGCTGTGTGTGCCCAAAGCCCTGGGCTGTCCCTGCCCCACAGCCCAAAGGTGGCAGGGGAGGAAGGAAATCCTGCTGGGGCCGTTTTACAGAGCGGGAGCAGCAGGATTTTCCAAGAAGATTGGCAGGTTTGGAGGCCACACAGGTGGCAGGCAGGGGGTGGGGAGTGCTGGGCACCTGTGCTCACAGAAAGGGGGCTGAACGCTCCCCCCCACAGCACAGACCAACACTTACACACAGAGATCCTGCAGGGGCTGCTTCTGACAAACAGGAAAACTTTGATGTGCCAGTGGATAAATCTAAAGAAGAAAACGAAGCCAAATCCAAGGAAAACGACACTGACTGTTTAAGTGTCCTCCGGTCCCTAAAAATTAGCTATTTTCTCTATCCGCTATGACACGGTTAAAAATAACATCTGATTTAATTTTTCAGCGCTGTCTGGGAGAATTGAATCAGAGCCCACTAAAATGTTAACACATACAGAGAAAGGTCTCAGCATTCTTCTGTGGAGAGAGCAAGTTAGATTTGGTTAATCCCATTTTTGGAAAGAACGCGCCACATTCTCAGTGCTGCAAACTCTCAAAAAAAAAAATCATTCCCATCTATGTTTATGATATTTCTAATTGTCACATCAAGCGAAAATCATTCAAGGATGTGAACTAAGTAAGATATCGGGCAGCTCTCCTGCTCCACCTACATTGAATTGCAAAGGCCACCTCTAACTCTTTCAGTGTTGGAGCTTAATTGGATCTTCCAGACAGAAACAATCCCCTCCTCACACAGGAGTGCCAGGAAGGAGAAGGAAAAAGGGACAAGGAATTTTAATTGCGCTGTAATCCTTCCAGTGAGGTTTCTTGCAAACACCACATTGCAGGGACCCAACAGACTAGAACCAAAAGCAAAATCCACCATGAGGAACCTCTCAAAGGAAACACACTCAAACAAACGTGACCTGGGGGACCCAGAGATGGATCTCCAGGCACTTGGCCACGCTGTGGTTTAATGTAGGGAAGTAATGTAAATTAAACCGCTTGTCAGGCCTAACTGAAAGGGGGAAAAGGGCCCGATTTGTCAGTGGATTTGGCCTTTATCACCACTGCTGCGTCCATCCTCCCTGCCCCTCCTCGCCCCACCACAGGCCCCGGCGCAGGCTGTCAGCAGCTCTCACACTCAGGCTTGTGGCTGAGGAAACGCTCCATCCCCTAGCTCATACATCTTGATGAGAGGCCTATAAATAGACACCATTTTCTCCCCCTTGTCCCTGTGCTGTATCCATCACCCTCACAGCACAATTACCTTTCAGCACTGCATTAAGCCGATGGTTCTGCAGTGCAGAGCACTGATGGCCACGAGGGGAAGAGCCCCCCGAGCCCCCCCTGCACTCTGAAATACCCTGCAGTTCCCTCAGGAGCTCCAGCAGGGGATAGAAGTGGTCCCAGTCTCCCCAGAATATTCCAGGTCGACAACAGACTGCCAACCCAGCTGCTGACGACACAGCCAAAGACTGGCCAAGAGGACTTGAGCTCCAGCTCCCGTTTTGTGTCTGTGGTGCACCAGGCAGGGCTCTGCTGTGCACCAAAAAGGGTTGGCAGGATGTGGGACGGTGTGGTTTTCTTGGGGAGTGATTTTTCTCTGGTGTCACCCCTTGCCCAGACCCTGCCAGAACCTCCAACCCCAATTCAGTTTGGCAGCACCTTATTCCAGGCCCAGATTATGGACCTGTGCCCTTTTGCTACATCCTGGAATGGTTTGGGTTGGAAGGGACCTTAAAACCCATCCAGTGCCACCCCCTGCCATGGGCAGGGACACCTTCCACTAGCTCAGGCTGCTCCAACCTGGCCTTGGACACTTCCAGGGATCCAGGGGCAGCCACAGCTTCTCTGGGAATTCCATCCCAGCCCCTCCCCACTCTCACAGGGAGCAATTTTTTCCCAGTATCCCATCTAAATTCTCTTTCAGTGGGAAGTCATTCCCCCTTGTCCTGTCCCTGCAGGACATAGTCTCCCTCCATCCTTCTTGCACCTCCTTCAGGTCCTGGAAGGCCACAAGGACGTCACCCCCGAAGCTTCTCTTCCCCAGGCTGAACAATCCCAGCTCTCCCAGCCTTTCCTCCCAGCAGAGCTGCTCCATCCCTCTGACCATCCTGGTGCCTCCTCTGGACCCTCCCCAGCGGCTCCTCCTTCCCGTGGCCAAACCAGCCGTGGAGAGGCCTCCAAACTCTTCCCGCAGCAAAGCTTACAAACCTCTCCCAGTTTTGCCCATAGAGGTGTCCCAGCAGAGGTCCCAGTACCTCCCCAGGCAGGGGCCTGGCAGCCCTTCTGCAGGGCACCCAGGCCCAGGTGGAGCGGTTTAGGTGTGCTGCTCTCCCAGGATGGGCTGACCGGGGACTTCAGAGGGGCTCTGTGTGCACGTGGGGGCGTTTCGCAACCCCGGTGAAAATCAAATGGCATGTGCCCGCTGTGCTTGTCCCTGGCTGCCCCAGTTAATGAGTTTTTAGTGCACTGAACCCTGCTTAATACATTGCTTAATAAAACGAGAGTAATTAATCAATTAGCCAAGAGGGCCCAGCTCATGATCGTTCTTACGCACTTATCGCACCGGGCACAGTCCTTCCCCCAGCCCCAGCACCACGGATCAGCCCTTTCTGCTGCTGTTCCAGGCACAAAGAGGGACCTCTCTGCTCCAGGAGAGCTGCAGGCCTGGTGGGATAACGTGGCTGCTGGCCATGCTTTGTTCTGCCGGGTGGGCAAACACTTGACCACGCGCCAGTTGTCCCTGGCCAAGCTGCTCCCAGGTGGGGACTGCAGACATCCCAGTTTGGGGTGGACCACGCCGGACAGGGACCTGAAATCACCTCATTCCACCCCTCTGCCATGGGCAGGGACACCTTCCACGGGACCAGGTTGCTCCAACGTGGCCTGGGACACTCCCAGGGACGGGGCAGCCGCAGCCTGTGCCGGCATCTCCCCATCATCCCACATCTCCACTGAGGACAGATCTTCTTCACCAAACCCCGCTGAGCTGCCTGTGCTGCCAGTGTGATACCCACCCCTTCACTGCAGTTGTTTGCACTCCAGAGGTGAAGTGCAAGCCCACTGCTCTGGGGGTGACAGTCCCCAGCGCTCCAAACCCACCCCCTAAAACTGTCACTTGCTTCAAGTCCTGAAATTGCCGTTGCTGGCAGAGCTCCAGGGGGTTCTGCTGCTTCCACTTGGCTCTTTCTCCAGACTCTCCTGCTGCTCTGTTGACCTTGACAGATGCCAAGTCTCTCCTCCTCCTTCAGCCCACCGAAGCTTCCAGCCTTCTCACACTCTTTAACTCCAGCTGCCCCTCTTTGGTGGCATCACAGCAGTAAAACGTTTGGAAGTCATCCTGAAAGAGGAACAACTGTAAGTGGCCACACTTCGCTATTTAAGCCCCAGAACTGAGGAAAAAAGTCTCTTCCTTTATCTCAGAACTAACAAAAAGAACTGGTGCTCCTGCAGGAGCCCACCTGGGAGTTAAAAAAGGATTTCTTCCACCTTAGTGACAAATATTGTTTCATCCCAGTGGAGAAAAAAAAGGAGAAATACTGAGCAACCCTGTGAAATCACCCAAGGCCTCTACACTCCTTGTAAGGTATTTCCAAAGCTCTACTGAGCTCCACAGGGAACAGCTCTGGGTGCATTTATTTGCCTGGGATCTTTCTGGGTGCAGAAAATACGGAGGTTTCTTTCTTTTGTGGGAAGATGAAACAGCCCCTGCATGGCCATCTAACCTTAAAATTTGCTAAAACAGCCCCTGCACAACCATCTGACCTTTAAAAGTTGGAAGGCAGGAAGGGAGTAAGCCCGGGAGAGAGTAAAGGAATAGAAGGGACTTAAATATTAGAGTTCTACTGAAAAAAACCCCTCGCCCTAACTTAGGCCAAGATGATCACAGAACTCCAGACCATTCCATTTCACTCAGCTATGCCTGGGTACCTCTGAATACATCAGGGTCAGGCCCTGCCAGAACAATTCATGCAGACTGTGAGTCATTGTGCTCTGCCCTCCTTCCCCTCGCTCGCAGCCACAGGCAGGGCGGGCTCTCAGCTGGCTGAGTCCTTGGCAGGAGATGGGAGCTGAAACCTGCAGCTCTTGGTGATTCCACCGGATTCAGAGCCGAACAAAACCACCCTTCACCCCTGAATTAACTCATGAGCACAGACAAATCCAGGAGGAGCCCAGCCCCAGACACAAGTCTGATCAAGGGGAGAGGAGCAGAGCAGGCTGGTGCAGACAGCCCCGCATTCCAGACTGGGTGGATCCCGGTGACACTTGGGAAATACCGGGTCTGACAGCCCTGCAGGGCAGAGACTCCTGCCAGGCTGCTTGGGACTTCTGAACCAGCAAACTCGGGCAGCTGATCCCAGAACTAACAGCTGGGAGCAGCCCAGAGCTCCCCAGCACTGCCACCAACAGCTCCTGCGAGGATCCTGGTGGGAAAGGGGCAAGGTGCACAACAGAAACCCACTGGCCAGGTGCCCATCCCAACGGGAAAAACCCTTCAGTGTTTGCAGCCGGGGATGTCTGACGGGCTCAGCAATTTAAGATTCCCAACTTGAGATGTCTCACAGGGGCCTGGACTATGAGTGTGCCTGCCCCCAGCAAGATGTGCATCCCATTTCCTGGCACGTGGGAGCTGGGGGATGTTCCATGGCAAGGGAACAGAGATGTGGATCAGGGAAGGAAGCAGGTATTGCTTTTTTGTCTTTGTTTATCTACTCATCCTCTTATTAGAAGGCTGGAGCAGCTCTGCTGTGAGGGAAGGCTGAGGGAATTGGGAGTGGTCAGCCTGGGGAAGAGAACGCTCCAGGATGACCCAACTGGAGCCTTGCAGGGCCTGAAGGAGCTACAGGAAAGATGGGGAGAGACTATTTATAAGGGCCTGGAGGGATAGGACAAGGGGGAATGGCTTCCCACTGACAGAGAGAAGATTTAGATGCGATATTGGGAAGAAATTCCTCCCTGTGAGGGTGGGGAGGGGCTGGGATGGAATTCCCTGAGAAGCTGTGGCTGCCCCTGGATCCCTGGAAGTGTCCAAGGCCAGGTTGGAGCAGCCTGGGCTAGTGGAAGGTGTCCCTGCCCGTGGCAGGGGGTGGAACTGAACTGTTTTAAGGTCCCTTCCAACCCAAACCATCCCATGATCCCACAATTTGTCAGATAGAGACCCTGAAATAGGTACGAAGAAGCCACTAAAGAAGGGCCTCACCTGCAGATTTCCACCTAGGGCATAACAGCTTCCAATCTATAGGAATATATCTATATTTTTTCCTATAAATTCCCGGCAAACTGCCTTTCTGATCTAGAGGTATTTTATAGTCAGCCAGTGAAGGAACAGCCCACAGCAAGCTCAGGGCATTAATTGACAGAGAAGAGATGCTGCTTGAAAAAACCTGGAAAAGCACACAAAGGAAAAGCTACTCACTTAAATCCAGGGACCTCCACATCCCTCTTGGAGCAATGCAGGTGCTTGGAGTGATGGAGGTGGGAGGATAAAGACAAGAGTAATTCCTTTTGCAAGACAAACAGGTGGAGGGACTGCTGCCTGGCCAAGGAAAAGCCAAGGGAGGCAGAGGCACCACAGCTCCCAGAGTTTAATGGTCACCAAGGAAGGGGCTGAAGGGGAGAAAACAAAGGCAGAGCAAACTCAGCTGGGTTTGTCCTGGGGTTTTACAGTGCTTACGTGCACCCAGACCGCCCTGGGAACCTGCTGGGATCTGCTCCAGCTGGCAATCCAGGCAACTCCTGAATCCCAGCCTCCCTTACACCTCCAGCTCAGCTGGCCATTGCTTTCTCCTTGGATTAATCCAAAATTATCCATCTACCAGTACTCTGCAAGAAACTCCAGCTCAGCACAGAGACAGCTGCTGGAAGCTTCCTATGTATAAACTGCCTTATAAAACTCTGTGTTACCCCACCCTGCTGTGTTTGGAGAGGAAAAAATACACACAGATAGAATAAATAGGACTAATGAGGAAAACATAAAGCTGTGCAGGCTGCTGTCAGTGAATGTTTTACAGAAGCATCTTTAGGCTAAATCCTGGTCCTTGTTTCCCTGTCTGAGCCTGATGCTCCAAATGTGCAGCACACCTTCCTCCTTGCTCTTATGACCATTCAAAGGGATACAGATTTTACTCATTTTATGCCCCTTCATCTTGAGCCAAATCTCCTTGGACTTACCCTCAAAGTGAAACACAAAGTAGTCTGTGCATCCAGGGAAATTTTCTTTTATTTCAAAGTATCCCCCCTCCTCCAGCAATAAAAAAACCCCAAAACCACCAGAATTGCAGACTTCCTTTTAAACGTTTCAAATAGGAACAGTAAAATACCTCTAACAGCTGTGAGAAAGTAGAGTCAGTTTTACCCAAGTTGTAGCTGATTTTTTTTTAAAAAAAAAACCCAGTTTTTAAAATGACAATGTGCTCTGGCCATGAGACAGATGTCGGGTTTCCTTCTGGTGTTACACAGGATCAACACATGCCAAGGTCAGATGACTTAAAATCAGTATCCACTGATTGAATTTTTTTTAAAAAATTGAATTTTTTTTAAAAAATTCAAGCTGGGAGGAGAGAAAAGTGTGGTTTTCCAGGAAAGTCGCTGCTTTATCAGCAAGGGCTGCAGCAGCTCCTGGTTAATCAAGCTGCTGAAAGGTTAATTATCCATCAGGATCCACGTGGGGTGGGGAGAAATCCCTGTGAGCAGTTGCCAGGGAGTGGAGGTTTTGGGAACAAAAGGCAAGCGGGTGCTTGGGGCAAGGAATCCTCATCCCTCTTTTCCCAGAGCATCTCCTGCATCCACAGCTCGGCTTTAGGCCTGGCTTAGAATAATCTGCAGTGCAGGTCAGCGGCAAGTCTTAATTGCAGCCCAACCCCGAGCATCTGGAGGCAGAGGTGGTGCAGCCTCAGAGCTCCGAGAGCCAAACCCTGCTGCGGGCTGGGAGTGGGATCACCAACAAGGGACAGGAGGAAGAGCTCCCAGGGTGGACTCTGCTGCTCTGTCCCTCACCCCAAAGGCTGCAGAGGACACTGCAAACACTCAGCCCGGCTCAGAGTCGGGATCTCTGCCCAAATACGTGGCCGTGGCAACCCTGAGTTACCAGGGGAAGAGCTCGGGCTCTGCTCCCCAGGCCTTGGGGGTTCCACAGACCTGGACTAGGGTCTGGGCAGCTCTTGGGTCCCACAAAAGGAGGTCTGTGCAGCAGGAACCTGAGCCACTTATCAGCCCAGCTGCTGGGTCAGAGCTGCTTGGGTTTCATACAGACGTTCTGCAGAGAACAAACCCCGGCTCAGCGACTCCCAGGGAAGGACGAGGCACAGACTGGAGTCACTGGAACTGTGATCCAGCCAGCCCAGAACAATCCGAGTCACAGGGTTCCAAGAGACAGGCTGGGAAGAAGATCTCTCCTCCTGTGCCTTTTTTCCATCTTTTTTTTTTTATACTTATCCCATTATTTATTCCCCAGTGCTCCCGGTAATTTCAGTGCATTTGCCTTCCTCGTGTCTCCAGCAGTGTAAGGATTTCCGGCAGCTCCTCAGAAACCCGTAACTCTTGTGCAGAAGCACTGAAATCTAATCCCCCCATACACACTAATTTCCCATTAACTTGGCTCCCACTGCAGCGCTGAGAGGACGCTGGTGATTTATAGGTGACAGGAGGAAATGGAACAGCACCTTCAGCATCTCCTCCTCATGCTTCACACCAGTCCTCTTCCGACAGATGGAAGGACACTGGGAAGCATCCACTGCTCCTCCAGGACCCTTGAAGGAACCTGGTGTGTGGCCCAGCTCCAGGACGCTGTCACAAGGTGACCTCTGCCAGCACAGCGGTGCCACAGGCTCCAGAGGGCAGGTCCTGCGGCCAACACACGGGGAAGTTCAGCCTCCCTCCACGGACAGCTCAGCCTGGTGCGCCGGGCTGGCAAATCCAGGCACAGATGATAAAATCAAATACGTGCAGCCAGCTTTTAGCAGCTTGACCAAAAAAAAAAAAAAAAAACCGCAGAAACTCACTTCAGGGAAAGGAAAAAGCAGCTCTTGGTCGAACATAATGGAAGTTCTAAGGGAGAAACCAGAGGTGCCAGCACAGGGCACAAGGACATTAATCAAGGCCCATTTCTCCCGGAGTCAAAACACACAGATATTCAGTGGTGCCTTGGAGAAAAGCCTTCAGGAGGCTTGGATTATTCTCTCCAACCAGTATTTTAATGGCTCTGCCCAACCCCTGGAGATCACCATTAGGTTTCTGGCTCACTGCCCCGCTGCAGGGGATAAAAGCATTCGGGGCTCACCAGCGAGGTTTTCATCAGGGAAGGCTGGGAAGGGCTGGGAAGGCACCGGATTGTGCCTGGGAAGGGCTGGGAAGGCACTGGGTTGTGCCTGGGGAGGGCTGGGAAGGCACTGGGTTGTGCCTTTCCCATTTCTTTGCCAATAAAACCAGGGGGGAACAGATCGTGTAACAGGTTCCGTGTGTGCACTGGGAGGGAAAGGATCCCAATGTGACAGCATCACTCATCCCACTTGGAATCACCTACAGGCTCCAGAATTCCAGAATTGCACACAGCAGAATCTGGCACAGTCCCAGAGTGGTTCACACTAATAAATAATCCCTAATACACACTAATAATAACACCCCCAGACCTGAACACAGACCCACCGCTCTCCAGCGAGGCTCCACATTGCCAGTTCACAGATTTTCAGGTCCTGAGCCTCGTGGTTTACCCACTTTACACAGGATTCCCGCTGCCTGATCCCACTGGACAAACGCAGTGTTGTGTTGTGCTGTGCATGAATTATTCAAATTACATTTTATCTATCAAAACCAAGAGATTAAAAATACTGCCACTGACTCAGCATGCTGACACATCCAGCTCAGTAGTTTAAGATTAAAGACCGTCAGCTTGTTATTTCACAGAGATAGGGCCCACAGAACCAGCCCATCCCAAATCATGGAGCTCCACACAAATCTGAATCTCAGAAGAATGTTCTTCCATAGGAATATCAATTCAAGTAATTGCTTCCTGGGTCATTAAATGGGTCTTATAAACCAAGACAGACACAGCATACAATCCAAACCTAAAGCAGCACAGGTCAGAGAGCCACCATCAGCACGCAACTGGCTGACACTCAAATTATCTCCACTGGCTGAGAAGCTGGAAAAAATACCTTTGGTATCTGAGATCATCAAACAGAAGTATTATAGAAATCCTCTGCTTTGAACTGACGTCATTAACACCTTCTGTGGCTGGTTAATATTTCCATTTTACAGATGAGCACTGAGTCACAAGGACTTTCCTACAGCCACTATTAACTCAGTGGCACAAAGGCAGCTGCTGCTTGAAGTGGAAAACAAACCCACAATTCCTGTTTCTAGCCCAGTTTAAAAATAAAATCCTTAACACTCGGAGAAAAAATTCCAAGTAAACCACATATATTTAAAAAAAAAAAAATTAAAAAAAGGACAAATCCAGCAGAAGGGGTTAGGCAGTAAAATAAACCAGTAAGAAAAGGGTGCAAAGGGTGAAGTTGTCCAGCCTCTGTGGCTTGGCTTGCAGTGGGTATGTCAATTATACATGCAAATTAGATGCTCAACTAGGTGTGCACAGCAAGAACAACATACAAGTGCTCTGGGGCAAAAAGGACATGTTTGCAGCATCCAGTGTCACCAAACCTGAGCCAGAGGGTTCCAAGAGACACAGGCAGGGAAGAAAATCTCTTCTGTTGTGCCTTTTTTCCTTCTATATTTTTTTTTACACTCATCCCATTATTTATTCCCCAATGCTCCTGATAATTTCCGTGCATTTGCCTTCCTCGTGTCTCCAGCAGTGTAAGGATTTCCGGCAGCTCCTCAGAAACCCGTAACTCTTGTGCAGAAGCACTGAAATCTAATCCCCCCATACACACTAATTTCCCATTAACTTGGCTCCCACTGCAGCGCTGAGAGGACACTGGTGATTTGTAGGTGACTCTCACAGGAGGAAGTGGAACAGCACATGCAGCATCTTTCCCTCTCTCTCTCTCTCTCTCTCCCTCAGACCCGTTTGTGCCGGGAAATAAAAGGCTCCCAACCACAATCTCACATAAAAGGCTCCCACCACAGCCTCGTGTGGAGCTGCCAGGGTGACATCACACATGGTACCACTGCAGCACCAGCCAATTGGGGAGGGCCCTCGCTCTCACCTAGAGCAGGGAAGCCTATAGGAGAATGCTCCACATGGGAAAGGACCCCCTCTTTTGTCGGCGCTGATCTTGCCACTCCTCCTCCGTTCCCCCTTCCCACTGCGGCCAGTGCCCATCCACACACACCCAGGGAGCACAGCCCGGGCAGAACAACCCTGCCCAGCCCCAGCCTGTGTCTGCCTCTCAGACTTCTGGCACTGATTCCCACAAGAGCTTCCTCCTCCTCCTGCTGCTGCTGCTGGAGATCTGTATTTCTGCTCAGCGATTTCAGTGGGAGGAAGAAGCTTCCTCCTCCAAGTCACTGGTGGTTTTAACTCCTTGTTGTGCCACCGCAGCCAACAGACTTCGTGTTTCTGTCCCAGAGACATTAAGAGCAGCCCAGCCGGGCCTGCAGCCCTTCCAAAGGACAGCTGGGAATTTAAAGCCAGGGCTCAACAGCCTCAAGCTGTGCCAGGGGAGGTCCAGGATGGACATCACAGGGAATTTCTTCATGGAAAGGGTCGTTAAACATTGGAAGGGGCTGCCCAGGGAGGTGGTGGAATCCCCACCCCTGCAGGTGTCCAAGGAACAAGTGGATGTGGCACTCAGGGCTCCGGTGACGATGATGGTCTGGGAGGGCTTTTCCAACCTCAGTGACTCATTCCATGATCCTGTGATTCTGTGCTCTGCTTTTGCCTGGATATCTGTGAATTTAACTACCTCTTAGGACAGGGAAGCCAAGGCCAACATCAGACCAGGGCAAACTGCAGTGCTACAAATCAAGGCTTTCAAATGCACTCCGTGTTTCCAGCAGACACCCCCCCTGCAGCTGCCGTCTGGGAGGAGACACAAGAGATGGGCCAGAGAAGCTGTTTTGTGAGCTGCAGCTATTAAAGTAATTTGTAGGAACCCCAGAGGTCTCTCCTACCTGTCAGACAGTGCTCTTAGAGCAGCGGCCCTAATTGCCTCTTGCTTCTTGCTCTGAAATAAAATGCCAATTGGTACACCCTGGAAGCAAGTCTGTGGTGTCTCCTGGTCGTGGTGCAGCTTTCTCCCGTGAGAGGAGAGCAGCCAGGCCCTCTGGGAGGATCCAAGAGGAGACTGTTGCACTCCGGAGTAAAACCTCCAGGCAGGCAGCTTTAAACCCAGCTAACTCGCAGCACCTAAAAAACCCAACAAGTTACCAACAGATTTTTATTTCACCTTCATCGCGAGAATATCTGAGCACTGCTCCAGCTCCGTGTAACTCTCACACACTACAAGGCTTTCATTCTGACTTCGCAAAGATAAAGCTGAAAAATCCACCTCCGGGTCCATCCTGATCTTACTGACCCTGACAGGAACTTCTGTTCCCACCTTATCAGCTTTTACAAAAAAGTATCGTATTTTCACAAAGATTCCTGCAACTGGAGCTGACTGGATAAGCCCAGGAGCAGGAACACCCCGTTCCTGCCCAGTCCACACCAAACCCTGCAGCGCCCACAGGGACAGAGGCTGCAGCTCCCTCAGACCTCCCTGCTGTGGGAAAACGAGCTCCAAGAAACTGGGACGGAACACTGCTCACAAAGCATCCTGCAGGCCCTCAGCAGGACCTGTCAAGGCAGAAAAGTCCAGAATATGGTTCCACGTTTGGAATATGGAACCACGTTCCCTTTTAGGCTGCAGGACCCTCTGACCTAGAAATGGGACAGAGAATTTCAGAGAACCCCAGAATGGTTTGGGTTGGAAAGGACCTTCAAATCACCCAGTGCCACCCCGTGCCATGGGCAGGGACACCTCCCACTAGCCCAGGTTGCTTCCAGGGATGAGGTAGCCACAGCATCTCTGGGAATTCCATCCCAGCCCCTCTCCACCCTCACAGGGAGGAATTCCTCCCCAGTATCCCATCTTATCCTACTCTCCTTCAGTTCAAAGCCATTAAAAGCAGTTTAAGGAATTTCCTCCTATAAATTCAACAGTATCTCACCATAATTTTTGGTGAAATTTCTGCCCAATATTTAACCTTCTCTCAGTCTGAACCCCTTTACTCCTTGTCCTACCACTACAGTTCCTGATGAAACTCTAAACTTCCTTCATATCCCACTTCCTTGGAGGTGAAAGCAAACACCCCACTTTGGGCTGTGCCAGCTCCAATTAAGCCACATCAACCATAAATTAAGGTCCTGCAAGAGCTGGAGCTCTGCAAGTGGCCTCACACCCACCTGAGGGAACTGCTGAGCTCCTGGAACCAGGGAGTGCTCAACAAAACAGGGCAGAGTTTTACCTCAGTAACCAAAACTCCTCATGACACAGGTGGGGGGCTCGGAGAGGCTCTGCTTGCTCACGGAATTTGAGCAGAAAGGGGAAGCAGAGTGAAAACACGAGGAAAAGAAGGGAAAAGGAGCACCCCCCCAGAGACAGCTGGGAGGGAGTTCAGCGAGGCGAGAGAGAGCAGAGGCATCCAAGCAATGAACTTCGTGGGGAATAACGCGAATAACGCAAAAGCAGAAGAGGGTTTGAGCCTGCAGGGAGCTGCAGAGGAGGAGGGTTGTTCCAGCTGCTCCCTCGGGATGGTCCCACAAAGCTCCCGAAGGACACACACGCTCCCTGCTCCCGCTCACAGACCCAGCAGGAAGAACCACGAGGGAAGTCGGCATCTGGAATTCCACACGTGCAGCGTTTACACGCGGCTTGGTCAAAAGCCCATGCAGCACTTTTAATGGAAATAAGGAATTTTTATTGTTTATTTTAAAGAAGAGGGGTCAGAAATATGCAGCACTCCAGATTTTGCACACACTTTTTTCCCGTGGATGAGTCCCCCCTGTAGTTAGATGCAGGTTGCACGTGAGAAATAAAAGGCCGGGAGATTTGTCTTAAAACACAGAGATTTTCATTAAAACACTTACTTCGAAGATGCACCCGAGATCGAAAGGCTCCTTCATCTACCATGGGAAGGGATTTCCCGTGGCTGAAATTTAAAGTCCAAAAGAAGGTGGAAGTTGAAGGCTGTGACAGCTCAATCCAAGGGGAGGTCCAGCACCACTGACCCCTTCGCAAGGACTTGGCCTTTTGTGACCTAAATCACACACCTTAACTGCAGCAACTTCAACAGCTGTAGGATTCTTCTTCTCTGTTGTTACATACACCAGAAAAAGGTATTTTCCGGCCTTTAAAACTCATTAATTTCTCCTTAGACGACAAACAGCCAGTCAAGCAAAGCCGCACCACTACAAAAGTCCCTCCACACAAACTCCCCAGTCTTAGCAGGAAAAAGTGTTAGGAAACAGCTTAAAATAGAAAACGCCTCTTCCCATCCTCTCAGTTTTCTGGCAGCAGCTCAAGAAGTTAAGTCATGTTTACTCTCCTTAATGGCAAAGCACCCCTCGCTCTCCCCCTAATGTCAGGACCAAGCCAGGCTGAGGGAGCCGGGCTCAAACGCAGGGGAGAGCGACCTGAGGGAAGGGAAATTCCTTTGGCTTTCTCCTTTCCACGTGCATTATTTAGGCAGCACGAGGTTTTTCAGGAGTTACTTCCAGGTTTTAGTGTTGTTTCTAAAGTGCTGGTTGAACTACAGGGCCTAGCTGAGCAATCCTCGTGGTTTATTTTGGGGTTTAAGACCCAAACAGAGGGGTTTCTTTAAGTACAAGGCCAAGATCCTACAAACATTTGCAGGGCATCAGGACTTCATTTTTCGAGAGGCTTTTCACGAGTGTGCGCAACACAAATGTACAAATAATGTTGCGACAGTGAACTTTTCCCTAAAACGGTTCAAATTCTAACCTTTCGAAAGTAAACTTTTTCCTAAAACAATTCCAAATCCTAATTTTTTGATTACAGTTAAGCTTGAAACCAGAGTAGAAGTAGGACTCAACATCCCATCAGTCCCATGGGAACAGTGAACACTGCACCTGGAGATTTCCCTGAGGCCAGGCAGAAGGGAACTTTCCCAGAATTGAAGGGGAAATCAAACTTCTTGGTGCTGATTGCAGACACACCACGGAGCTCATCTACCCCCCTAGAGCAGATAATCAATATCACTGAGCTGCTCTAAATCAAACGCACAAATAAATCCCTTTTCTTCAGTCTTCAATTGAACGCTCCCGTACTGGAATGAAAAGGAACTTGAAGAGTCCTCAACTCCATCAAAATGTGATTTCTAATACTAATGATAATAATCCCATCGTGGAGAAACTGCTGCCTTATGCAATATTATCTTGTATTTATTCTTAATTAGGTTTTGAAGCACAGAATGGATTTTTGTCCCCCCTGCAAAACTAATAAATAAATGTGTTTATCTCAGCTGGCTGCCAAGAAAGAACCTGCTCAGCCCCCCCCAGCCCTGCTCAAAATTCAGGCCCAAGTCCCAGACACTGCAACTCTCTGAAAGCAGAGTTTATAACTTCATCTTATTCCTATGAAAAAAAATCCCATTCTCACAAGGTTCTGGATTTAAACATTAAAACCACGTAAGAGAGGAACTAAAATGGGCAGTACTGGGATCAGAACGGGGAAAATTCCCACCAGGAATGGACCAGTCCCCTCGTGACCCTCCGGGGAACAAGCCCTGGAACCAAGAACATGGAGGCAGATTAACAATCAGGGTTTACGGCCCTTACTCTTTAATCTGCAAATTTAACAGAATGAGGGAACAGAAGAGAAATACAAGGAGTACAACAGAGTCCACCCGTTACACAAAATCTCACCAATTCCACTCCACATTTCATTTGCCACCAAGAGTATTTTTGTTTCCAGAGTTTTCCTGGACAAGGTGCTGGAGGACTTGGCGCAGGAACCAAGGCCAATATTTTTATGAGGTGCTTCAGGAAACGAAGCGGATGATCCCAGGTCACTAAAAATAATAATAAAAACCCAAGCAATCTTCCAAAAAAAAAAAAAAAAATTATTCCAAGTCTCTAAACCGCAGCTTCGGTGTCCACATAACCCAGAACATAAAACATGATAGGAAACAATCTTGTAAAAAAGAAAAGGGAAAAGAGGAGACAGAAAAACCAAGGAAGGCGCAGCACGAAGTGATTTCAGACAAGCAGTTTTTGTGAGAGCTTTAATGGCACAAAATGTTTATAAGCTACAACTTATACATGTAAACTGTAGGTAATGTTACAAAGTGCTAACTAATTTATGAAGAATGCATAATCACTTTGGCTCAGTTAACTCCGATGTATCTCAACAAACGTCAATTTAAAAAGAAAACCAAAAACCACAAAATAAAACGTTGAATGGCTAACAATCTTCAGCTTTTTCACTTCTGAGAACAGTAAGGAAAGATGCCACTTGCTGCAGTTAGGTCAGCCTGCTGCATTTCTCATGTGCGAGTTTATGCATTTCGTTTTTTTTTTTTTACCTTGATCCTATTTACAAATACTCGAGGCCAGTTTTCACGGAATGTTAAGAAAAATGAAACCTACTTGGCGTGTTTTTTTGTTGGTTTTTTTTCTTTTTTTTTTTCTTCCAAAACTGTAAACAGGTATAAAGCTTTTTTTTTCTTTTTTTTTTTTTAAACAACGTTTATATCTTAACAAAACTTCCAACTATCGGTAGTTGAAACCCCTTTTTCGAATGATACAACGCTGTGCTTCTGCTCACTGTAAAAACCAGAAGTTGTGGACTTCCCTCCAGAGCTTATGTAGGGTATCAATAAATACTGCATTGTGTCCCAGTGAGTGTTACAGTGACCTCAGCTCTAGTTTGCACAATTTTTTACTTCTTTTTTTTCCTTCAAATCTCACCAGGGGTGTTGATACTCCAGCCACGAGCTTGCCATGTCATTGAGCAGATACCCTGAAGAATTACCTTTTAATTCAGAAATGGGTAATTCATTGGTTTTTTTTTTTTTTCCTCTTTAAAAAGTACTCCCTGCTTAGTAAAAATCTGTTTTTCCACTGCTCCGATTTCCACACAAAACAAGGTGCTGCGTTAGAACTGAAAAGTGTTTCGGCCTTTCTCCCCTGCCCTGGTTTTTTAGGGCTGTAAAAATGAAGTGCTCGGTGCTCTCTAAAACACCCTCCAGCACTTCCCCCTTCCCTCCCCCACCTCTGGGTGAAACCCAATCTCCAGCCGGGAACAAATACACAGTTGGAGGCAACTCAAGTGCCACTGAAAGGGAAAAAAAAAAGCAGATTATTCCAGAGAATTTGTTGTTGGGCTGCCCTGTCACCCCGAAAGCATTGTCTGACAGCGTTCAGAAATAGAGAATAAAAATAAATACACTTCAGCAGTGGGCTCATACTTCACTTTTTTTACTTCCTGGGAGCTAACTAAGTTTCTTTTAAACCACATCTCAGCTGGGCTTTAGCTTCTATGCATCAACTGGTTCAAGCAATCACTGCTCTATCAAATAATCAACTTATTATAAAGTCTGATGCAAGCAAACAATTATAGGTAGCTGTTCTCTCCAAACTGGCTGACTAGATTTCTTTATCTTCTGCAGGTCAGCCAACTAAAGTTTTTATTTAATTAAGATTTTTGCTAGTCTTAAAATTAGCACTGGTTCCCTAAATACTTAGTATTAAAGTCTATATCATATTTTTTTTTTAATATATTCATATATATATAAAAAAAAGAGTATTCTATCCTTCAGAGTCATGCTACATGTTCTGAACTCCAATAAAATCTATTTAAGGACGCGAGCGTCCCAATGCTTCGTAACAATTTGGTACTAAAGCTTCACATTTCGAAAAAAAGAAGTGTCACTGGAGGAGGACAAGGCTTAATGTTCCCTAAGGTAAAAGTTCAACGACATCAGTGAGAGTCTATCTAGGATGAGACACCACGGGCCGACTTCCAGGTTTCCAAGTATCCCCAAAAAGGAGATTGTACAGTAAACGACGAGAGAGGAATATCGAAAAAAACTCATTTGCAGAAGACATTTCAGAGCTTCACGACTTCTGAACCTTCTAATGCACCCGCAAGATTGTCCCCCCCTTTAATGAGAAATCAACGACCGAGAAATCAAACATTTTCTTGCTGAAACTGCCATTTTCACCTCGGTTGTAAATGGTTCCACAACAAACAAAGTCATTTCCTTTTAACACTTAAGAGCTTAACTACACCTACAGCTGTTGGGTTTTTCCTTAATTTAAAACTACTTTTAAAAGGAGAATTTCACATTTAAAATTTCCCCTTAAGAAAACAGGTTGAGGAACAGAAAAAAAAAAAATCTTTTTTACATGCAAACAATGCAAATTTTTTTTTTTTTCCCCTAATATTTCCTAGGTATCAGACGGGTTTTTCCTACAAGGAATAAAGGAGCTGACTTCATAGAAAAGACAAGATTACAACAATCACCCCTTATATTAAAATACGCCGATGGATTTCGTTACCCTACTTGAAAATTTACGCAGTCTTTGCCTCCTGCAAATCAAATTGGTGCTTGCGAGCCAACGCAAGGGGCCGAGTAAACTCCCACCCGCCGCCACACGCAAAAAAGCTGATTTAAAACTGGGGGTTTATTTATTGCCAGTGATTTGGTAAGTTTATTCCACAACCGGCCGGGAACGACTCTTGGCCACTGCGATCTTCCTCGCGGAGTTTGGTCACCCACTCGCGGAGTTTGGGGCCGGGAGTCGGGCGGCGCCGAGGAGGCCTCAGCGGGAAGAGGGAACTTGCTGGTGGCGGTTTGGCGCGGAGAGGAGGAGGAGGAGGACGAGGAGGAGGAGGAGAAGAAGGAGCCCTTGCGACACGGAGAACTCACCTCGGCCGTGCCCCGAGGGCCGCTGAGGGGGACACACGGGGGACAGCCAAACACCTCAGCAGAGCCCCACGGACACAGGGAATTCCGGGGGGGAGCCGGAGCGGGGAGGGAGGGCGGAGGCAGGGCATGCTGGCAACGGGCTCGGGTGGGACTAGAGGAGCCGGGGACACCCCGAGGGGGAGCCGGGGACACCCCGAGGGGCGCGGGGCTGGGGGGCTCCACGGCCTCAGTAGGTGCTGGCCGAAGGGGCCGTCAGCCGCTTCCCGATGTAGATGCTGCAAGGAAAAGGACAAGGAACGGCGTCCTGCTCAGCAACGATCCCTGGATTTCGGGGGGTTTGAAGGGGTTGTATTAATTCGCTGCTTTTGGTGATTATATAAGCTTGTATATTTGTATATTGTATAAGCTTCTATATATAATATAGAATATATCTATTATATTCTTCTATATGTAATATACATAAGCTTGTATTTTTAAGCTGGAGGTGAGAGAAAATTTAAATTAAGTTATTTTGTATAAATATGTATTTCTAGATTTAGATGTATATTTAGACATATTAAAAATTTTATGTTTATATATGATATCAAAATATATCATTATATTAAATATGTAATACTTAATATATTCATATATACTATATAATTTTAATATAACATATAATTTTAATATAATATCATTTTAATATATTTTTATATAATATATAATTTATATACAACATGTTTTATATTTAAGATAAATGGATATTAAATATAATAAACATACATTTTCATAAATTCATTTAATATATTTAATGTATTTCTATATTATATTATCATAGATTATCAACAATATAATAATATATTTATTTTATTTATATATTTATACATTACGTATATTATCCTAGAATATCAATAATAGCACAATATATTTTATATACTTATTTTATATATAGTTATATATTATGATATCATAGATTATCAACAACATAATAATATATTTATTGTATTTTATATATTTATTTCAGTTATATATATTTACATATTCTATTATCATAGATATCAACAATATAATATTTATTGTAGTTTATATATTTATTTTAGTTACATATATTTATATATTATATTATCATAGATTATCAGTATAACATATTTATACACTTATTTTAGTTATATATATTTATATATAATATTATTGTAGATTATTAGTATAATAACATATTTATACACTTATTTTATTTCTATATTGTATATTATAGTACATTATATTATCAATAACATCATAACACATTTTATGTATTTAATTATATATTTATATACTACAATAGATTAGCAATAATGTAACATATTTATATATTTAATTTATGTTTATATATTGTCTATTATAATATATTATCAAGGATTATCAATAATATAACATTTATTTATATTCTAAATTATCAATATATTTATGCATTTATTTTATTTACTTATCTATTTAACAAAAGTACATAGTATATATACGTTATATACGAATATAAATGAACAAAAATAAATAATAAAAAATAAAATGGAATTTAAAAAAACTTACGTTTAAATGAAATAAAATTTAAATTTTAAATGAAATAGAAATATAAATTATTTGACTAATTTACAGTAATTGGCCTTTTAAGTGAGTCTGAGGAGATCCTTATATATTCCTCCCTGTATCTTCCCCTAAGTTCTCAAACCCTGACTTTCAGGAACATCCCAGCATCAAATCAGAAATTACAGGGTGTGTGTCACACACACACACACAGCTTCAGCACAGTTATTTGTGCAACGTGGGCTTTGCAATTCTGTTCTTATTTTAAATTCCTCGCAACCTGAGGCATTTTTAAGGCACTGATAATCAAAAGCCACAAGTTACAACGGCAAAGATTATTTTCCAAGTTCATTTTCAATACAAAAATCTTGCTCTTTCGGAGAAATAGAACATATTAATGGCTTTTTTCTGAAATTTTTAATTTTAGTTTTTTTGGTTTAATTTTATTTTAGTTTTAACTGCTGCCAAGTTTTCCTGCTTTTCAAAAAAGAGCACCAAGCCTACCTTGAGTGAGGGGCAACAATCCTCTGGCTGTCCTAAAAATACCTCTTTTCAGCAGGACCTGAACCTCCAAACAAAGTGGGGAAAAGCAAAGGCACATGCAAAAGTTGAAGGGAGAATTAGTTCGATACTTACCCTAATCCCAGAGCCAAAACATGAGATATGAACAGAGATGGAATGAAAACTTTAAGAAACTCTGCGGAGAAAATGCCACCTTTTTTCATTGCTCCACTTTTCCTCATACTTAGAGACACGGAACGTTTGGGATGTCTGAAATGGAATTCCCTGGAAGAAGAAGGGGGGGGAGGAGAAACTCAGCAAGATTCTTTTTGGTTTCCTTCTGTGCACAGATCTTTGTAGGAACATTTATTTATTTATTTTTATTTTTTCCTTCTTAAAGCACAAAGAGCTAGAGATCAAAGCCCAAAGACCCCTTACACGGAGTAAGGAATCAAAGAGAATTATAGGAGGGATTGTGGAGACACCACTTACACAGACAGTATAGACACAAAGGGAGCAGGAGCTGCAGACAGAGGCAGGTCTGAGAGAGGGAATTTCAGGATCTGATTTGTTAGCAAGAGCCTCATTTTTTTTTTTTTGTTCCAAACAGAGATACAGAAGTCTCTATTTTAATAAAAAGGCTTTGCACTCAAGGAGCTCAAGGTTTCCCCTTCCGCGGATGAACATTACGTATTTTACATAGAAAGAGAAAAAGGGACAGAGAATTTAGGAGACTTGCTCAACACTCTTCCATTCAATAAGCCAAGACTAAATCCCACGAATCCCAGCTCCAAGTACCCAGCTCTCCCAATAATTGCAATTTTGTCAAGAAACCTTGCTGCGGATCTATGTCACTTTCAAGTAATTCTGTTGCTATTAAGATTTTCATACTTCATTGTTTTGACTTCCTGCAGCCTCCCCAAAGAGAAATCAATCTTTTCCTAGGATGAACTTGTTTGGAAAGCCAAGAGTAACTCCTCTCCTTCCCACATTCCTTAGAAAATATTAATATTCGTTAAGAAAAGCAGAGTTTAACTCACTTGGGAGGAATGTTTTCAGGCCTACTTGACCAGTCTGACACCCAGTCTGCACTTTTCTTCAAAACTTCCAATTCTTTCTCTCCTTCTACTGCTTCTTCTTCGGACTGAAAACACACATGGGACAAGCCTTTTAACACTCAATTAGCTCCTCCTCGGGGTGTTGAACTGAGAGTGACAATAACGGTGGTAAAATGATAAGAACCAAAGGGTGGCACCCGATAAACCACCAAGTGTTCCTGGGCTGCTGACTGTAGAGAAGAGATTTTGTTTTGCCAACAAAAGTCAGTAAACCACAAATTTTATTACTATATCCAGGATTTCCACATCATTGCAAGCTGTTCAACTAACAACAACAACAAAAAAGGATTATTTTACCCCTAAATAAAACAGAACTAAGCAAAACCCAA
Source organism: Cephalopterus ornatus (assembly GCA_013396775.1). NCBI lineage: Eukaryota > Metazoa > Chordata > Aves > Passeriformes > Cotingidae > Cephalopterus > Cephalopterus ornatus. The sequence goes on along the minus strand of VZRE01013823.1, from coordinate 101,935 downwards.
TTATTTACAAATGGAAAAAACCTTGAGTTGATGGCGTTCCATTTAAAGCTCACAGAACGTGCCTAAAGCACAGAAAGCCAAATAAAAAGGTTTCAGAACCAGTATTTTGACTTTTTAAATGGTGCTATTAGTAATTTGAAATTTATATTACTTGCAACTAGCAGCTTGTGCTGAATGCAGTAGGGAAAGGCAAGCACTCACTATAATTATATGATCCAAACTCTTAACTTTAAATCATTAGATGCAAATGTTACCACGTAGGAAAAAACAATAAATTAAGAAGACTAGGGAATGCAACGACTTTGGCACAAACTCTTTCATAGTATGAAAACAATTTGCTGAGTGACTCTTATTAAAAGAAGATAAACCACTTACAACGTGAAGTGGGAACCACAGCAAAAGCAGAAGTACCCAACTAGGGCAGTCACAAGTGAGATGCAGAGCTCACCAACACCTTCCTTCGGCTCGTTCTGGCTCTCAGGGCAGAACTGCACCAGGCCCAGCTCTTTGGCAGAATTAAATGCAAGGTTTCACTCTTCCAGGAATGCTTTTTATTTATACTGCTGAAGACAGCAAATTCTACGACACGATCAAACTAAGAGTTCAGCGTTAGTCTCCTCTCAGTTTGGGGTGTGGAGATTACTCACTGTCATGTGAGGGAGTGCACAGCAAGCACTGAACACCCTCCAATCTTGGGCACAAATATCGACATTTAAACCCAGGTCTGACACCCAGTGTTGCACAGTAACAGGACTGCTGTGAAAAAGCATTTCTCAGCTGCAGAGATGGAGCCTTGTTCTCCCCCTCGCTCCAAAGCTATTCACCTCTGAGTCGAATTTCAAATAATACAAAATCTACGTCTTTTCACATCACAAAGACCTTGCTCTATCCCTCAAGTCTACGTCAAACATCCACAACTTACAAATATATATTTAAAAGTGAGCAAATTTTAAAAGTTAATGAAGAGAATACCTGAGAACTACTGTCTTTACTTGTGTGCATTTCCACATCAAAAGTTATCTGTCCATCATCTTGAGGTGAAGGGCTGAAGAAAAATTGATTTCGTTACGTCATTTTGTCAACTCAGGAACCATCAGTGCAGATAAACGTCAGCTGGGTCACTCCCACACGCCCCCCTGATCACTGCTGAGTTACAGACCACACCACCCCTCAGACCCCAAACACCAGTATCAGAAAGTCTTCCAACACCCCCCACCTCTGCAGGTTTGTTCCTATTTCCAATCCTACCTTTCTCAACAGACCGAAGGAAAGCAAGCACTGCCCAACATTCCAACATCCACAGAAAAGCTGTATATCCCTTTGTCCTCTTAGGGAACACTGCCAGCATGGTGAATTACACCTCTTTTCGTGGAGGTGGAAATACCGCAGTTACCACAAACTCCTCCGAACGCCGGAGCACAACAAACATCACCCTGGGCAAAAAGCTTCGCATCCACGGGACCAAAAGAGCAACGAGCAAACACTCCTTTACCTGTCACAGTGGGAACTACCTCTTGAGCTGCTCTGTCCTGACTCGTGCTGGGCATCCAGGAGGATCTTCTCCATGTCCCCATTGTGGATGGAGGAGGAGGAGGGGACGTGCTCCAGGCCCCCGTTCTTGCCGTTGCCGTTGTCGGTGCTGTTGCCGTTCCCGTTCATCTGCAGCTCCACCCAGGAACCTGTGGGGCACCGAAAGGTCACCTCATTAACGGCCCCACCTCATTCACTAAACCCATCTTCACTTTATCGCTCCCTCCCAGAGGGACCCACGGCCGTGCTGCACTCAGATAACACACGCCGCCCTCGCAGAGCTCATCAACATGTGCCAGACACAAGAGGGACACGTTTCTTCTTCTGTCATCAACAAAAACACCCCCAAAAAGCTGTTCTGGTGCTACCAACCCCTGCAGCTGGTCACCAAAATGTCCCCTCTCTCCTCAGTTATTAATACTTCCATCAGCCACGTTGGTTGGAGCTTCAAGTGTCTACATATCACTAATTACGGCACCCCACTCCCCTGTTCTATATCCTCTCTGACACTAGATTTTCAGCCCCATGTGCAGCTTTATATTCTCCTTCCTCTGCTCCCAAAGGCCCTGAATCAACCTCTGATTTTTATGTAATATCACTGCCATTCTCAATATATTTATATACTGCTTTGCCCCGGCCCAAACATCTCCCACCTCTCCTGTTCCGCCACCACATTAATTCCATTCCCCAATTCCAATCGTTGGAATTCCAAGGAAGGGGTTATTTCCTCACCCGGCTGTACGACATGCACAGTAACATGACATTAAAGCATTTCACTGCTAATAAGGGAAAGCTGTACAACCTAAAAGCTATATAACCTAAAAGCTCAGATTTACTGGTTTCCCCCCCTTTTATTTTAGCCATACCTATGGAATATCCATGTGAGATTCCACAAGGAGCAAGCATGTATCATGGATGACAAGAGCAGCTGCTAAAAAGTTCACATATTCTGTAGTTGAGTTGAGGATTTTTATTCTTAAATGTCTTCACTTGTATTTTATGTGCAATTAACTAAGTGCAAGACTATACACATTCATCAGTAATACCTTTCAGTGGGAAACAAACATGTTTTACAAATATTTTTAATTTATAAACACACTATTTTATTATCCTGAGGGGTAAGAACAGACTTCTACTGCTCTGTGTATTCCAAATATTTAAATACAGTCCCTATCCAACTGCAATTCCAACCTTCTCTTTAAGAATCATTTGACCTTAGAGCCATGATACAGAGGGAAAGACTCCCAAGTTCTTATTCTGTTGCCAAAAGAATGTTATTTCCCTCATCAAATAATGATTTCATACATGTATATTAAGTCATCATAACTCCTGTGTAATTCAATTTATGCCACCTAAAGGCAGGCGCTTTCAGAGTTGGGGTTTTTTTTGTATTTGGTTGAGTATTTAATTTTTTTCAGTTTGGAAGTCTTCATTACTGAGGTAAAAATCGTCAAAAAAAACCCCCAAACTTAAAGATACAACATCTGAAACTACTTTTTAATCATTATTTGTACCAGTTATAACTTTAACACTGATTTTTGACTTATGCATGATGCCATTACACTGTGGACCATGCTCTGAGGAGCCCTAGAGGTTCACAGCCTGGTTTCCCCAGGTTGTATCCACAGACAAGGAATTTTGGGAGCGCACAGTCACACTGGGCTTTTCAGATAATCAAGTGTTAACCGGGAAGAGGCAGCTTTGCCCAGTCAGCATCACCCAGAGACCTTGTTATTCCAGATTCGGGATGAAGGCTGGTGCCTACGTTTCAAAATAAAAAGGCCAACCCAGAATCAGGAAGGTTGATTTGCACCTTCACAGCAAGAGAAACACCTTCACACCTGCAGAAAAGCAGGTTGGTCAGAAGCTGGGTCAAAAAGCTCTATGTTCCCCATAACCATTTTGGGGCAGGGAGAATTAAAAGGCTCAGGGTCTGCAAAGCCACCTAGGATTAAAAATGAGCAGCGAGTGATAAATAACGTGAGAAAACAGAGGGCAAAGGGAGATGATCAGAAGAGGTTACTCTGATCCGCAGCTCTTCAGACCCTCCGCAGCCCCTCAGATCCAGCACAAATAAAACCTTCATGAATTTCTCCCCTGCCCACGCCTTTCTCTAAAACACACCGTGGCCGTGGCAGGAAGAAAACCCAAATTACCCTGCGAGTAAAGAGTTCCGAGGGAGCAGGAGGAGCTGACATGAGGAGCAGCACGTTCCCAGCTGACCTCACCGGGAATGACTCAAAAGACACTCAAGGAAGCACAGTCTGACATCAGGCTCAAACACGCTCCTACTCCCACTGGCACCAGTCTGGAAGAGGGAGCCAGAGAGCCCCACCAGCCTCAAGGGCTGACTGGAGGGACACAGAGCCCTGTTTCTTTAAAAGGATGGGCAGGAATGTGTATGGGAATAAAGAGCCCAACTAAGAGAGGGTGGGTTTTGCCCCAAGCCTTTTCCAGAATTAAAGAAGTTACTTTAATCACTCTTAATTTACCATATTTCTACTTGACAGTACAATAGGAAATGTGGTAGAATTAAGAGGGGTAGAATTCAGAAACATGGTGGCATCTCCTCCCTTCACAAATCACATAACACACACTCTTTGGGGAAAAAAAACAAACAACCAACCAAACAACTTTTTATATGAATGGTATTTTTCTCCAAAGTTGTTTGAATTTTGTCCGTGCTCCACGGCTAATTATTCCACTATGAACTGACAGACACTGACTTAATTCCACGTTTTTCTATAACTGGTGACCTGTTTAAACAACAGGAGCTAAACAAGTTGGGGCAAAAGGGTCTCATTGTGTTTATCCACTCTGTGATTTCACTTGGGTGGGTGTGGTGGATATATCACAAATTACACTCCTGTATACATTTTATAGATATAAAAATTTTCCAAAGCAGTAGCTCACAAGAAGTCTGATGCATGGTCAACCTGCATAAACTTATAAATATCACTTTTACAATGAAGTAGAACATTAACAAAAAACCCACAAAAAACAGAGGGAAAGAGGAAGGAAGCCAATCAGATTCCCACAGTGGTAATTATTAAGCAGATTTTTCCATGACAGAGATAGATGAGCCCTTGTCTATGGTGAGATTTCTTCGTCTTGTCAATATGTAACAGAGCTTTATAATAATTAAAATACAGGAAGCATCTAGAACTCCAAGAACAAGCAGATTTTTTTCCCCCCTGCTCTGTGAGCACAGGTTATCAGTTTTATTCCCAGCCCTCTTGCCCTCCGAGTGCTAAGGGATCTTTGAATAAAAAGGCCCCAAACACGGCACAAATGACCCGGGGAGCACAAAATGAATAGGTGTCTGAGCTCATTAGCCTGAAAAGGGTCACTGAGAAGCTGAGATAATGGCAGAAAAGGCACCTCCGCCACCAGAGCACTGTGCAGCGGCTGAACATCTGAAAGCAGCGCTAAGCCTGCGTGGGGCTGGCGGGGGGCGTTTGTTTTGTTCGGGGGGCACAGACCGCCAAACATCTCCTTGTGCTCACCCCCTCCAGCAAAGCACTGAGCTGGGGGAGCCTCTCGGGCTGATCCAGCAGCAAAGATCTACGCGGGCACATCCAGCCCCGGCTTAGGGAGCTCTGGCTGCTCCCATCTCCCAGCAGATGAACGTGTCCCACGGACCCCACACACCAACGAGAAAGGCAATATTGAAACGCAGAAGCGCATTCGAACGTGGCAACTCCTAAAGCACGTCACAGCTTTGACAGAGTAATTGTTGTTCAAGCGTAAGAGGCCGGAATAATTTGCCAGAATACCTGTTTGACTCAGGTAACGCTGTTTTAGCTGCCACGGTTATCACGAGATGTTAGCGTTACCACAACACAATGGCAGCGTTACGAAATGGGCACACTTTATTCCCCCTCTGTACAATTGCCTCTGAGTTACGGAAAAAAATCAACCAAAGCCATATATTTCGTGGTCAGTTTAACTTCATTGTAAACCACGGCGGTAACAGTTAATCATTAATGCTATTTATTCACCTCTTCGAGTGCGGTATTCTTAATAATCGGACGGAAGGACACGTGGAAAGAGCTGCTTAAAAAGAAGGGAAAGCATCTGCCAAGTAAGTAGCAGAGCCTACATGATGTGCCTCGCTGGAGTTATCCCGGGAACAAAAGGATGCAGCAGAGCAGCTGACAGAGACGCCGGATATAGAGGGGAATAGCTCACGTCAGTGCTATTGACTCAGCCACTGAATAAACTCATTCCCACAGCCGAGCTCCTCCCCCTACCCCGCTGTATCCCCATCTTCGCTGCTCGGGTGAACTCCGCGGAGCCACGGGCCGCGCTCGGGGGGCGGGGGGGGGCTCGCTCCC
>VZRE01013823.1:53507-95251 GCA_013396775.1 Cephalopterus ornatus | reverse complement strand
GGAGGGGGCGGCGTGAGGGGAGCGGAGGGGTGAGGGCGGCGGGGAACGCGGGAACGCGCGAATAAAGAGTTGTTTGGGCTGGAAAAGCCGCCCCAGGGCCGTCGCGCCCGACCTGTGCCCCAGCCCCACCTCCTCCCCCGGCCCAGGGCGCTGAGCGCCGCCTCCGGTCTTCCCTCGGGCGCCTCCGGGGGTGGCGGGGACCCCAGCGCCTCCCTCGGGCAGTTGCAGCCTTTAAGAGCCCTTCCCGCGAAGGAGTTTCCCCGACATCCAGCGGTAAGGTCCATGAAACACGGTTAAGACGCCCCGAACTGATTTTAAGATGAATGCCCGCCCGAAACGGCGCCTTTAGCACACGAACCGCCCTGGAGCGCGGTTGTTTCTTTAATCACCGGCGGCGAAGACAAGAGGTGGCGTTGCCGTAACGAAATCGGACTTCTTCCAGACAGGGGGACGCAAAAACGAGCCGAATTGCGAGTGTGCGTTCGTTTCCTTTCCATGTGACGACGAAGGGGCAACCTCAGGTGGTTTGCTGAGGAGTGACATTTGAATTTCCGTGGAAGAAGCTTTAAAAAACGCGGAGAAGTAGAGGCAGACCCCGCTGAGGTTCCTTCAGGCCTTACACGAGCACCTTCGGTACCTGTTACGCGCCGCGAGGAGCTTCTGCGAAATTATCGTACCCGGAAAAATGAGGTCCTTCTAAAACGACTGGTTTCGAGGGATAGTTTTGAGTCGAAAATCAAGGCAGGCCGATTCCTCTGGGCAAGGGTGACTTCCAGGTGCGGCACCGGGCAGGTTCTTCTGCTCCTCGTCGCCTTTTTTTCTGCGTTCTCTGGCAAAAGAGAACCAACTAGCGTAACTTACTCAAAGGCCAAGTTATTTCATTTGCTTTCACAGCTTGAGAAATCATCAGCTTCATTCTGCTTGACACCACCTCAACTTTAAGGTTTATTTGGAGGCCTAGAGTGTTTGTGGTGGTACTTCGTAACTTAAGTCCCGTCTCAAACCCCCACGTTATATTTATTTATTTTATGTGTAAATATATATATATAAAAAAACCTTTTGCTTCCAACAGCTGTAAAAGAGCCTTTTATGCCACAAACTCCTCCCATCAGCACCCACGAGAATATAAATTGTGTTTTTTTAACGTTATGGTAGCCACAGTAGGGAGTTCAGTAACAGCAACGCTGTCAGACTGAAGCCACGCAGGTGCAACTCCATTAGTGTTCTTCACAAAGAACTGCAAAGAAATCACTTTATTTCTGTGTCAGAACCATTTCAAGCTAGAGAAAAAGCCTGTATGCACAAGTGTCACACTCGTCCCTGTACTAGAATACCCATTTCAAAAGGTTTTTATCTTCATCTCTGCTGATGCTGGACATTTAAAATCCACCTTCTTCAACACCGCCATTTCTTCCCAATCTGACTGCACGCCCTGAGTGACAACAAAATATCTTGTGGAAAATCTGGATGTCTCTGGGATGTCACTGGGAGAGAATTAGCCACATGTAGTAAAAAAGAAAGCAGTAATTAAAGCCATTTAATAAAACCTGCTTACAGGTGGAAGGGCCACAGATACATCCGAGATTGGAGTCAGAACAATGAGCTACTTATGATTTTCAATAGAAAACCTGCCCAGGTAACCCAATCCCACTTTGCAGGCCTAAAATCACAGGCTAACACGAGTATTTGTCACCTCCCTCATTCAGGAAGCGTTTGCCACAACACTTGTGGCATGAATATTTATCAGTCAAGTGGGACTATTAAAATTCGTGAGTCAGAAATAAATTGATCAAGATTATAGAGTGAGTCACGGCAGAGCCAGAAATAGCATTCACAAGGCCTGACTTTCAGCCCTGTGCTCGAACCACTCCATGGGTTCCTTGAGGCATTTAAACGATGTAATTAATGTTTGTAAAGTAATTTGAATCCTTGGATGGAAAATGCTGTGACAATAGCAGGGTTGGAGGGACAGAAAACCACACGTTAATAGAGGAGAAACAGTGGCCATAAATTCCTGGGAAAGGCTTTTTGTACTCGAGTGCAATAAAAAGGTTTTTCTTCCAGAAAAAGAAAAAAAAAAAAAAAAAGCCTTTAAGTGTATTGAAATCGAACAAGTATTAAGGCAGTTTATTTACCTGAGCCAGGCTAATCCCACTGTTTTATCCCACAGTTCCAGGGTGTTCTAAACGTTTGAAGCAATTTAAATAAAGAAGAGAAGCTGTCTGTGGCTGCCCCATCCCTGGAAGTGTCCAAGGCCAGGTTGGAGCAGCCTGGGCTATGGAAGGTGTCCCTGCCCAGGGCAGGGGGGTGGGACAGGATAACCCTTAAGGTCCCTTCCAACCCAAACCATTATAAAGTCTTAATCACGCCATTTTTACTTTTATTTTCTTCATTTAGCGCTTCTCAATGCCAACCTGTTGCACCCCAGCAGCTCCAGGGCCCTTGGCCCTGCAGACCTCGGCTGGGCTCTTCCTGCTGTGATAACTGCGCCCTGGAGATGCTTTTCTTGGATTTGATATTTTCTTGGATTTGATATTTTATGCCAGTGTCGATTCCGGAGGTGACTTCAGGGGACAGCGGCCACACCTCACCGTGAGCGCTCGCGTTTTTCAAGCCTCCACCTCTTTTTGGTAGCGTTTTGCCTCCTAGTGGAGATTCCCCGGCACAGAAAACCATCAGGAAAAAACCAGCCAGTGCTGGTTTTTTTCCTGCTTGCAAAGGTTGAGATTATTAAAACGTAAGGGTGAAAAATTCATTGTGTGGGGAAACGGAGTTCACAGGTTTTGTTCTCTCAGCTGCATCCCTGCAGAATCAAACACCGTTTTTATTCCAGCCACGGCTCTCGTTTTTACAAACCCGAACCTTTCCATAGCAGGTTAAACGAGATGTTTGCTAAGGGCAAACACAGACAAACAGCTCCAGACACCCAGAATCATTACACGGCAGCCTCCTTCCCACCTCGATCCACTACACCAACCCTTCCCTTCACAATTCCACGGGAAAGGGCAAAAAAGAGGCACCTTTTATCCAATAAAAGCAGTGTTCGATGCGAGTGGGGAGGTTTTACACCTCCACAGCCCGAGGGGAAGAGCTGAACAGCAGCACACAGGAAATTACTTCCCAGCTCTGCTGTACCCAAAACCAAGATGACGACAAAAAAAAATCCTAGGAAAACATGGGTATTCCATCATCCTGCAGCCCTTCTCCCAGAGGGGGAAAACTACAGGTTTCTTCTGCTGGACAGCGTTACCTGGGCTTGTTCCCATCAGGCTGGTAATAAAAGAACAGGAATTTAAATAATAAATGCTGCAGTCCTGCCTCAGCAGAGCAGGAGGAAAGCCGCTGCGTATCCAGTGTTTTCCAGGCAGTTCCCAGCAGGGAATGACAAATACAGCCGAGGGCAGTGACCCAGCACCTCCTGCCAGGGACAAGAACAAGGGGCACCGTTCCACAGGCACAGGGAAGGGACCAGGCCTTTCACAAACACCCGTCAGGGAGGAGAGGAGAGGGGCAGGAAAGGGGATAAAAAGCATCCCGACAAAGCGTATTCTCTGCAGACTTTTATTAACAAAATAGACGATTTTTACAGCACGGATCAGTGGACAGTGCGCTTAGACAAGTCTCTAGCTGGATATTGTGACACCACAGGCAGGAGCTGGGTTTGGGGAGATCAAACCACCACCAACCCCAGCCCCCTGTCCCAGGCTGAGCCTTAAACCACCCCACCAGGCCCAGCTGAGGCCCCACAGGAGTGTTGTACTGCAGTATTGCTCTAGGTGATGCCACTCAGTCACTCTGTACCATCTTCGGGTCCCCACGGCCGCTGGATCTGTGCTAAGAACCATCTCAGTGCATCCTTTGGGACACGGACGGCACAGGAGCCTTCATGCCACGACCCTCATCTTCCCAACCCCACACCCCGCACAGAACAGGTGAATTTTGCCATGCAAAAGCATCTCATCACCTCTTCACCCTCCCGCTAAGATAAGGAATAAACCTTGGCCCTGAGCTTGTAAACACCTGTACACATGATTGATGTTACTCAACAGATTGTTTCCTTAACTATTCGTAAGTCTGGTTGGAGTAAAATTAGTCACGTGCAGCAGGGCCCACGAGTTTATTCACCCTCTGGAAAACAGCTGCTGTCCCTGGGGCAGTTCAGTTGCTTGTACAAGGCTAAGAGGTGAGAAAAAAAGGTAAAACCCTTACAAAGGCTCATGGTCAGGAATGCACGGTACAAGACAAACACTGTATTTAAGAGAACCAGATTAATAAATATCAGAATTTTTACATTTTCAAACCACCGCACAAGGACTTAAAAGAAATTAAAAGGAGTGATTGCAAGAGGAGTCTTATTAACAACCTCTAAGCCAGCCATAATTTTACAGCAGAAACAGTATCTCAGTTGACCAAATCATAAAGGCATTTTAATAACTACCTCTAACTAAGCCACAGAAGTAATTCAATATAGGTAACTCAAAAGTGAAAATTCTCCCAGTCAAGGTAAGTTCACTACAACTTTATAAACTTCACTGAATATTTTCCAGGAGGGATGAGTAAAACCTAAAAGCACAATTAACAAAAGCACCTAGAGGTTAAAAAAAAAAACCTCACGAGCCTGATAAAGCATCAGTATCTAGTTCATCTTTGGGTAAGCCTGACGTGCGGAGGAGTTCCAGTCTCTCACACCACTACGAACACTGATCTCATGCAGCCTCCACATCCACACGTTGGGATCATTGCACCAGCGACCGTTTCTGTGAGTGCAGGACCTTGGCAAAGCCAGAAGTGATGCCTGAATGGTTAAAACTACATTTACACTCAGTGCTAGCAACAAAATACAGAACCTGGAGCAGCAGGAGGCAGCGCAGTCGTCACCTCCGAACCACGCGGTGCTGGTTCCACGGGACATCCCACGGCCACACACGAGCTCCGGCAACTTCTCCCAAAGCCACGGGGGACTCGGTGCTCTAAAAACAAGGCATTCAAGGTATTTTGGTCCTAAGAACAAGGCATCAAAGAAACCAGGGCGAAACTAAACATGAAGACATCAGTCCCGTAACACAGGGATTTTAAAACCTGAAGGTTCTCTTCCCGTTCTGATTCAAGCAACAGTTTAAAGGAAAGAGCCTTCGAGGGCACTGGAAGAGGAAGGGAGTGCTCAGATCAAACACCTGACAGCAGCTGGTGGTGCTGAGATGGAAGTGCTCACACACACGGGCTGGTGTTCTGGTCGCTCAGGAGCTGAATGCAGGTACCTGTGAAATCCCTCCCCTCTCTTCGTTCCCAGGAAAAAGAATTAATACTGGTTAAAATCATTACAAAAAACATCATTTTATTTTCATGCATCTAAGGTAAAACACAGAGTATTTGTATAAAGAGGTAGATTAAAAAAAAAAAAAAAGAAAACAGATTCTCCATTCTTTGTCACTTTTATTCAGTAGTTTTGTTTTTTTTTTTTCCTTTTTTTTTCTTTTTTTTTTTTTTTTTTTTTGGTGCCAGACATGGCAAGGAGTGATTACAGTCAACTGTTTATTAAAACATTTGTTGCAACACAGACCCCCTTTACCACTGACCCCAAACGGACCCATTTTATGTGCTTTATTTTGTTGGTTTTTTTTCTATACACCACCACCAAGGCGAGGTGGAGGGGGACGAGGGGGGAGGGGGAGTCCAGGAGGCCAGAAGGAGGAGGAATGCTACAAGCCACAGCAAGAATGAGCTGTATTTAATAAAAAAAGGGGGCCACGAATGATACAGTAATGAGGTTACACAATTAAATCCCATAGCATGATTGAAGGCTTTCCCTGTGTCTGACGTCATCACAATGGAAGGCATAAAAAGTGGAGTAAACCGATGTTGATACAGTCCAGTCTAGTCCATTAGGCAAGATGGTGCAAGTAGTCATTTAAATTAAAAAGTGCCCTATCCTCACCTAAATGGCTAGCAGGCATGGAGACAACAGAGCCACAGAGCCTTCTCCATGGAGCTATAAAAGTGTGTTGTCATATGGCACGTTTTTAAACACTGGAAAGGGGTGCCATAATGGACCTCACTCGCTTTTCCTTACAGGTACAAATGCTAGAATTCAACTATTTCAACTATGCAGGAAGTGACTCTTCAGTTAGGAATGCCAACCCTAATTCATCTTGTCTTGAAATATATACAAGTTGTTTGTGGTGGCTACGGCGATGATGTTCTCCTTGGGGTGCCAGGCCGTGTGCAGGATCTTCTTGTTGAAGTCCAAGCTGTCGACGCTGATCTCGTCCTTCTTCCTCTTGCCGCTGGCGCAAACCTTGCGCGGCTTCAGCACCGTGCGGGGCTTGTTGTTCTCCCGGGACGCCTCCAAGGTGATGTCCCGCTTCGTGTTCCTGTCAAACATCCTGAAGAAGTTGTTGTAGGAGCCTGTCATGACGATGCTGCACGGGGAGGGGAGGAAGAAGGGAAAAAGTCAGTGGGAATGGCGGCTTTTAGCGAGCCTGAGGGTCACACACCGTGTTGCACACGTGGACAGGAGGCGCAGCCACATATACATATATTTTTAATACATATATTAAAAATAAATACATATTTAATATATAATATTGTATACATTTTATATTTATGTAATATATTATTCTAGGTATCATAATATATAACACATGTATTAAAATTATATATAACTCTATAATTATATTACATTCTATACTTGTTTTAATTTATTATATATTACACTGCATACCGTATATTATATAGTATATTATTATTTTTAAAAATATATTTTATATATAGAAAGTCCTGCTTTTATCAAGCCTGAGGGTCCCCACTCGGATCACACCTTGTTACACATTTGGAAAGGAGGCACAGCCACATATACATATATATATAAAATAAATACATATTTAATATATAATATATACATTTTATATTTATGTAATATATTTTAGTATTCTACATATCACAATATATAACAGATGTATTAAAATTATATATAACTCTATAATTATATTACATTCTATACTTGTTTTATTATATATTACACTAAATACTATATATACACTTACTATATATAATATACTATATACGGTATGCTATATATTATAAAGTATATATATTATATATACACTATACTATATATAGTAGAGTCTGCATATATGCTATACTTTATATATAACCAAGTATAGAATGTAATATATATATTCTATACTATACAGAATATATATCTAGTATATAGTGTGTATATATATACACACACTATACTATATACTATATATACACACTATATATTATATAGTATATTATATAATTATTTTCTAATATATTTTATATATAGAAATTCCTGCTTTTATCAAGCCTGAGGGTCCCCACTTGGCTCACACCTTGCTACCCCAGTGGAAAGGAGGCACAGCCTCACCCACACCTGCTACAGCCACAGGGAATGTTTTAATATATAATTTATTATATAGATTTTATATTTATTTTCATGTATTATTGTGTAATATTTTATATATATCATATATAATTTTTATTATAGAGATTTTACACTTCACATCTGTTTTCATATATTATTCTATATATACACATTATATATGATTTTGAAAATTATATTAAAATAGCTGTAACTATATATAATTAAAAACCATTTACATTATATATAAATATATATTATATTGTTTTGACGAGGCAGCTTAGAGGGGAAACACACACCTGGCTTCCCCAGCAGCTCTGGGGCAGATTCTTACAGAGCTAACGCACGTGCCAAAATCTACTGGAGGACTAAAAAGTTGTCCAGGCCAGTCCATGAATTAAAGCAGGTATTTGAAGTCATGCTTCAAGTTGCCTGCTTCAAGAATAACCTGGGAAGACCTGGAGTGCAATGGGGAGGAGAACTGCACTTGCCTGTCCAAGCCGTTCCAACAGCACTCGAACTTGTCAAAGATGCAATCGTTCTCGTAGAGCGAGCAGAGTTTACTTCTGAGGTATTCGTGCACCTGGAAGAGAGCGGGGACACCACCTGAGCCACCTCTGACTGACACACCGGCAAAAGAACCGCCCCGGGTCTCTTCCCAGAGCAGCCAGGTACCTGGGGTGCTCACAAGAGCTCTTCCTAACACATCAAAGAACTTCACAGGGGCAGCTCAGAACATTCTCTGCCCAGGAAATGTTTCACCTCCTGGTTTCTCCAGGAAATAAAGTCAAGTGAAGACTTGTCACGGCCCCCCCGCGGCTGGAGAACCCCCTTCCACATTCCCACTGTGTGAGGGGGAGGCTTTGTCAGCCCCAAACATGGGTTTGAGCTCTGCAATCGCCCTGTGAGTACCCAGATCCTTCAACAGGATTGTGGGACCCCCAAATCTCATGGATGCTCTGCCTGGACCTACAGACAGAAATGGAACTTGGCCACCCCAAGACCATCAGCAAGGCTCAGCCTCTTTCAAGGTTTTAATTTCCAGCCTACATGATCTTCACCCCGTACCTGGTAGGTTTCCACAGGTCTGTTCTCCATATTTAAATCCCAGATCTTCACTGACAGATAATCTCTAGTCATCATATATCGACCACTATGGCTAAATTTGACATCAGATATGGAAGAGATGATTTCGGAGAAGAACGATCTGTTGCTAGGATCTTCTGGTTCTTCAAACACTGTGTGAAAAATGAGACAGGCATTTCAAGAGTGAATTTGTGTCTCTTCAATTCAAGATACACCCAAATTAGATTAACGTTTTCTCAACAAGCTTTCCACACTGGGCTACTCTGTGTTATATAAAATAGCTTGGAGGGACAAACCCTTATAATATAGTTGCCATGCTCTGAAATTTGTTTCACATATCAAGGTCAGGTTCTAAACAAGTGAATTACTTGCTAATACGTGGAATCTTCACTCATTTGTGCAAGATTTCCAGCATCAAGCACAGAGCACGTGGTATTTGACTCTGAAGTCTGCAGTGTCTCCACAGACTCACCAGCTGAAGCTGCTACTCATTTTATTCACTACTTTGGCCAAATATGAATCTAAATTTAAGATTTATTTAGGTTTTTATATACCACAGAAACCCAGTACAAACACACACAGACCCTCCAAGCGTTTAACATCCTACAGAACGCTTGGTCTGAGCCAACAGCGAGATGTCACGCTGCACACGAGCCACGAGAGAGGGGAGGACAACTCACACTTTGAATGCCTGTCACAGAGAGCCGATGCCCTCATGTCACAGAGGCGGATGGTGCCTTTGCTGCTGCTGTACACGAAGGTGCTGCAGCTGTTGGGGTGGAACTCGGCGGCTGTGATCACCTCCGTGAGCTCCTCCATGTTGGCAGGCTTGATATCTACAATGTCTGCAGCACCCTGATAAGGAATCTGCTCTGCTCTCTGCACAAGGGATTTGGGATTTTTCGATTCGAAATGTGTTCAAGCAAAGCTTGTCCCAGCGTGAGGAACCCAGTCACGAACCGGGTAAAAGTTAACATCAATTTGCCTGGAAAGCAAAATGGTAACATCACATTCTCCATCAGTTTGAAGTGGATTCTTCTAACAGCAAAACCTTCTTTGTTTCTGCTCCACTTCAGCAGGAATTAGTTCTATGCTACGGATTATCACCCAAGTTTTTCATATAGAACTTAATTTTGCTTAAATTCTAATTACACTATTACATTATAATTAAAAACGTAGCACAGGTTGCCCAAAGAAACTGTGGCTGCCCCATCCCTGGCTAGGTTGGAGCAACCTGGGATTGTGGAAAGTGTCCCTGCCCATGGCAGGGGGTGGAATTAAATAACCTTTAAGGTCCCTTCCAACCCAAACCATTCCATGATTTCCTTGTGCTCTCCAGAAGCCCTTACAATTACTAAGGAGAAAATAAAATCCCACAGTTTTCCCTTATTCCCATCGCCCAAAACAATGGCAAAAGGATACTAAAACTCCTGTCCGTGATTTCTAGGTGCCACAGGTTGATCCGCAGGTCGTCTGCAGACAAATATGTTTCATAATCGCTATTGATGGAGATGGAATTGATGTGATACGTGTGAGCATTGGCAAATATCCTCCGGGGACTGGCTTCGACCATGAGGTCCATGGGCCTGAACACTGGCACCTGCAACACACACAGCAAGGGCAGGGTGGGGGTGTGAACACCCCACAAACACCAGCACTTCAAATCACAGTCCTTCAACACACCGAGCTGGCTGAAATGACTCAAAAGCACCTCAGGAGTAAAGATTTCTGTGGTATCACAGGAAAATTAAGGATCTGATGGGGCAGTTCCTCAGTGGTCTGTGCTGGGGGAGGGAGAGAGAAGTGACCCCAACGTGGCTGGTGCAGGGGGAACTACTCACCCGTAGTGTTGTAACTGTAGTAGGATCCCTATACCGTCCATCTTCCTCCTTTAAATTATAACCCTCTGGTCTTTTGTCCCTTTCACTGATTTTCCATAACTTTATTGTTTTATCTGAAAGGAAAACAGCCGCAGTTTTAAAATGGGAGCTGTGGCAGAGACACTAGTTGTCACCGCTGATGCCTTCGAACAAGACAAGGCCGCCCACGAGCACCAAAAAAGACAAAAATGCTGCTTGGGGAAAACAAGGCAGGATAAAAAGCATTAAAAAAACCTCCTCCACAGTTTGTTCTTTTTATAAAAGAAGTTAGAGCAAGCTTCAGTTAGGACAGGGATTGAATAATGTACGCTCTGGCACAGGGACTCACACACATGAAGGCACTGAGCGGTGCTGGGTGAAGCCCCTGGGCTATAAAAAAATCCCAAATCCACCAGCCTGTGCCCAGGGAAGCCAGAAGAGCCACATCCCCAGATACTTGCATTTAAACCCAGCTTGACTCCAGCCTTTTGGAAGTGGAGAGGGTTAGACCAAATCCTAACAGCAAACCCACGTAATAACACACGACCGCCACAAACGAAGTCACAACTTACCGTTTGTAGACAATAAAAACTGAGCAGCATTTTTCTGGGGTAACCACCTAATTTTGTTGATCTTCTCTTCAATTTCTAAACTTTTCAAGTAGTCAAACTCTGGTTCATGGCTTTGAAAGGTACTGTAAACATTGTATTCTCCCCTACTGTGAGACTGGGTTTTGTTCTAAAAAGAGAATTAAATGATTAAGTTACATATGCAATGGACAGAATATGATTTGCAAGGCTGCTGGGATAGAACTTCATTTATTTTAACAAGTCTCTAGAATAGACAAATACAGGATTATCTCTCTTGCAAGAACTTGATTAGACTTTTACTACTTTGGCTGAGAAAACACCAGAGAAGAAACAGTTATTGCAGCAACTTCTGATTCCTAAAGTTTCCAGAAATTCCCCTGGGCCACGTGAGTATCTCCAGCAAGTTCTCACATTAATTCCAAGAAGCTGAATATAAAAACTACTTTGCCTAAACATTTTCTTTAAAAAAAAAAAAAAAAGAAAAAAAATCTTTATTATTCTCCGATCTTTAATTTTTCCACCTTTGCTTTTTTAAGGAGAATATTCCTTCCTCTACTACCCAGACACACATATGGCAAATCTACTCAGTGAGTACATTCAGCTTTCCACAGGCACACTATGGAAATCCCACATGTCACCTCTAAATTTGTACCAGCAGCTCCACTCTTCTGGTTTATAATCCCCATGTTCCCTGAGAGCTTCTAAACTGCTTAAGAAGCTTTTTTCTTCCTCATTCTAGAAGGGAAGAAAACCTTAGCACCTCTGCTGAATACATCTCTGACACTGGAGTCACCCCTGCGGGGTGGAAGTGCTTGGAAAACTGAAGAGCACCCAGATTTGCATGATTCCCCCTCCCCAAAAGCTGTGTTTTAGACTGCGCTGCATGGACTGAACCTTCAATTCCCTGCCACGGGTGACAGAAAACCAGAGCCATTTCTGCCCCAGCGCTGCCCACGTGCACCTGAAATGGTTTCAAGCTGAATTCCGGGATTTATTCCCGCCCCACCCACTTCAGGGATTGCACCACCAGATGCCTTTGCTGTGATATATGTTCTTGACCGAGGACTCTGCTCCTTCCTTCTCCTGTGCCTCATGTCCTCTGCTCCTTTCATCCCTCAGGACCTCACCAAAACACACCTGATACAGCCCTGGCTGGCCCACATTTGTCACATTCCTTGCATCATCCTCTGGTGCTTCATCCCCTCACACTGGGAGCTGGCAGGAATTCTTACACTTCAAAATAAGCTGGGGCGGGGGGTGGAGGGAAGAAGTGGACAAAAATGCTTGGAAATCAAATTTGGCACTGGAATTCTGTACCACACCTCTCCCTTCCAGGCTTTCCCACCCTGGAGAACGGAAGGGACTTTGTTCCAAGCCTCAGTTAGAACTAACAAGTGAAGCTGGGTCGCTGCAGGGAAAGGAAATCCATTGTGCTGTAGGAAATGCCTTAGGAAATTCAGGCAACTTTCCTTCAATTCCATGCTTCCCATAATGATTGAGGCTTAAATAGTCTGTGTGTGTATTCTAGTAAAACTCTACAGGAGGAGAATAATATATAAACGCAATCATGTATGAAATAATACATGAAATCCATCCTGGGGAGCAAAGCGAAATCTAAACCCATCTCAGGGTGCTCAAAGCAAAAAATAAATCAAACCAAGGAGAGGTGTTGGCCCAAGTGCCTGATGTTAAAATCCAATTTAGGTAATTACAAGGCTGCCCACGCAAATTCCTGCTCAGTTTCTGTGAGATCCAGACTCATTTCCTGCCTGGTGCTGCTCTGATGTCACTGCCTGCCACATTCCAGCCCGGAGGTGGCACCAGTTTGGCAGTGGGTGAAGTCCCACAGGTTTGTACAGCTCTGTGTTGAGTGTTGCAGGTGTGGCCTGCAAAGCTCTGGAATGCAGCTGCACAAAGGGGGGCACATAAATCCGAATTAAATACTTGTATTTGTAGGTATTTTCACATATAAAACCTGCTCCAGACAGGTGTGTGTATGGCAGAACTAACTACAGGCAATCAAGTCCCCACTGTCCATTCCCTAAAAGCCCAGAAGTCAAATTATGCCAAAAACAACCCTGTGCAATTCAATCTGCCAACCCAGGTGCTTCTTCCTACAGCTGGATCCCAGATCAGAAGGATGTGAGCCAGGGGTTGTGCACCAATAAAACAAGGAGTCCCTTAAACACAGCTCACTTAAAGACAATGAGCTGTTACAGCTTTAAGTTACATTAAAGGAATCAAGCTAAAACTCAAGAGTTGAAAAATAACTAAAAAAAAAACAAAAAAACAAAACAAAACAAAAAAAACAATCGAAAGAAAACAACAAAAAGCCACCAAATGCCTCCGGAGTTGGTGCCAGAGGAGCTGGGCAGAGGCAGGGCAGCTCCCGCTAGATGTCACCACTGACCGAGGGGATTTACTGGGACCGGGAAGGTGCTTCCCACGTGCCAGCAACAGAGCAACTTGTTCTGGAAATTCCTGCCGTTTGGGATTTTTGGAATCGAAATTGAATCGAACACTAAGGAAAAAGCAGCAGCCTGATGTTTCTGGGCAGGGAGGTGACATCTCCCCGAAATATCCGAGATTATCCCCTCCCTGGAATACATTCTAACCAAAACGACTTCCAGCTACAGCTTTAGTTGAAAAAAACCCAGGCACTCCCCAGCTCAGCTTCCCACCTCCAACATGGGATTAGAGCCTGAAGACCAAAAGAACAAGGTTTAAATGAGAGGATCCCTTTGCTGTTACGGTTCTGTGATTTTACCTGACTGATATGAGAATGGAAAAGGACATCTGAGGTCACAGCCACACACTTGCTTAAGGGCAACTTTTAATTTCCCCAGCTACAGTGAAATCTGAAATCACCATCCCAGCCAGGCAGAGTCATTTTAAGAACCAACCTCAGCTCCCTCAAGGCCTTTCCTGTCCTACCTCCACTTTCTGGTTTTCATTTTAAACAGTCTTTAGATCACATTAAGAGTGTATACAATAATTTCTATCAGTGTCACAAAGTTCTCATTAATTTCTTTATTCTTAAATGTCGTTATTTTCATCACTTCTAACACAGACGTGCACTTTGTGTAAAGTTTTTTATAAAAACCTGCTCCTTTTCTTTAAAAGGGGAATGGATAAGAACAGAACACTTAATATGGTGTAATTAGGCAGACTCACCTCCTGCTCCTGCTGAAAGATGACAACTCTCCCTCCCTTGTCTCCCGTTGCTAACAACTCTCCAGAATGGTTAAATTCTACTGTAGAAATTATATCCGCTGCAGAAAAACAGAAAAAAACCCCACGAGTTCAGAATTCTTCTCATTACCACGTAAACTCTGACAAGTGTAAAAGAAAATCCATACTTGGGTTTAAGGATATTTGTATTATAAAATGCAACGAACTTCCTTGAAAATACAGCAGTCATTTTTTTTAAACTTTACATTTGAAAAGCAGTTAAGAGTTCACCCTGCCAGAGCCAAGGGCTCAGTGTCCTGCATTACTTGGTTTTTAAAGGTTTTATATCGTGTTATATTTTCTGCTATGACTCTACTTCAGCTGGTATAGACTGTACCAGCACAGAGAAACTGTGTATGTAAATATTCCTACCTTTATTTTCCCAATTATTCCTGATAGAGGATTTAAATACAATCATTACCCACATGATCTTAAAGCATCTTTTTTTTTTTTTTTTAAGGATTCTGTACACATTTGACAACTTAAGGGCAAAAGGTATCAGGGTAGAGAAGTTCAGGCATCAGTGTTTAAGGAATGCAAGGAACAAACAGGTACAGAAAATTAGGAAATAAACTCATCAGTCTCTAAAAAACATCAGTATTTCTTCTGGATGAGGAAGGTTTGCACGACCACAAGTATTTTTGTAAGCGCTAAAATTAAATACACAGAGAAGAAGAGCAATCCCTAGTATCAAACCGAGCTGTTCACACAGCAAAAAGGACAAGTTACAGTCACAATTCCCATTTCCAACTGCACACGTGCCCCTCATGCTCTCCAATACAGAATCAGCAGCCAAACCATTTTTCAAACACCAAATTGCAACACAACAATATAAACCTAATTTCCTGCAGGAGACAGTACCTGAGAGTTTTACACGTGCAAATCTTCAGGCTGTTTCACTCCCACATCAGTCAAACGGAGATGAACAGTATTTTCTACGGGATGCTTTCCTTATTCTCCAGTTTATAACATTTCATTCACAGCATTTTAGAGTTACAGAAGACTGAGATCTGCTCGAATTGGAGCTAAATCACAGCTCCACTGTGCCCTATTAAAGCTTAAACTGCCCCACAGACCACCCCATCCACCTCCTGCCGTGGTTACCTGGCTCTGCTCAAAAACACGGGCTCAAATTCCCCAAGAACACGGAGTTAAGGACAGAAATGTGATGTCACCTTGTCCACGGATAAACCAGGGGCCAGATGTCACACAGAAAAACCTGGATTTGGGTGCAGATCGTTTCCCCCCGGAAGGCAGTGGCTGCTTCAGCCACTCCTTCATTTGTCATGTGTCTGTGCACCAGAGGAAGTGGTTTATCTCCCACCTGTGAGGCTGCAAACCACGCTGCTGAAGAGCTGGCATTAAATATGTACCTTTCACAGGTGAATGGGGCATAAAGAATTAATCAAAGTCAGCCAAAGAGTGAAGTGCAAACCAAGCAATCTCATTTTAACTATTCCACACATTCCAACCGCATCACTGATGGGAAGAGACCGTCAGGAAGTTGTCGATTAATTGGGGAAAAACAAGGCAACTCAGCTCTCAGCAGCGAGAAGTACACAGATTAATTACCATTGTGAAAAACCCTGAACACTACAAGCCTTGGTAAGGTGGTAAGATGATACAGCAAGTTATCAGCAGATCCCATGTGTCCATGGGAAAAAAGAGCAAAGGAAAAACTGCCTTAAAAATCTTATATATCCATCTAGGAATAGATGGATAAATTCATCCTTGTACTTATTTGGTGAAGTCATGTAAAAGTTTCACAAGGTCAAAAGCCTTATGATTAGAACAGGCAGCAACAACAGCCAGATGAACCTTAAATTAAGGGTGAAATCTCCATTTTCTTAGGAATGATCATATATATTCTGTATTTACTAATAACACAAGTCTCATAGATAGCAATTATTTGTAGTTATCCCAGCCATTAACATTTTTTGCATTTATTTTAACTTCCAGGATCATCCAGGCTTTCCCCCAGTGATCTCCAAGCTGATACAGGTCCTGCTTTGTCACAGCCTCAGCTGCACAAATGAACTTTCAGCACCAACATCCCACATTTTTAAAGGAGTCCAACAGGCTCAGTCAGCGGTGCCAAGGTCCTGAAAACTCCCCAGCGCCTGATGGATACCCTGCACATCATTTCAAGTACTTGGATCAGTTTTAAATTTAAAAACAAAATACATTCCTTAGCAGCAATTGCAATGGCAAAATATTAATAAGTTTTTAAACTCAAGATAAATCAATAAATGCCATGTGAGTGATCTTGGATTGTTCCCTTTCCAAGGACAAACCAAAATGTCCTAACCAAGTGGCAGAACACAAGATTTCTGTTAAAGCAGTCCCAAAGCAGGGCTGAGACACTGAATTCACACAGAAATCAGCACGGGAGAGCAAAACAACCAGTGGTACATCCAAACCCAGCAACTCCCCCTTTGGAATACCACATTCCCATACCTTGGGCAAAGACAGAGCCGGACGTCAAGGCACTGGTGGTGAGCTGGGCAGGTTTAATGGTGCTGGAGGACGGACAGGGGAAGCATTTCATGTTCCACAGGGCACTGATTCGCCTGGGGATTCTCATCTGTGTTAATACTCTCCTTGCCAAAAGAAACGATCGGTCTTATATCCTCCTCTTTTCCAGTGGTAAGTGTAATTCCTGTAGGATTATCTGAGTCCTTCAGCACCACGACAGCAAAGGAGCATCCCCAGCCTTGCTGCCTCCTCCCTGTGTCCGTGCTGTTTGTGCTCCAGCCTCCAGGGGGGAGCTGCTCCACGCGCTGAGACGCGATCCTAAATCATCCCTTCCCAACGCCCAGAGCGCAGGGGAGGGATATTTAAGGGAGAAGCAGATCTGCAGCGCTCCGCTGTCACCAGCCCACGGCCTCTGGAAACGCGGAGCATTCATTTCAATGCCCTTTTCCCCCCTGCAGCAGCATCGGAGATAAAGAAGCACTAACAACCTCTTATCTGGTGCCAGCCCCTGCCAGGACAGGGTCACACAGCCCCAGGTGCTGTCACACCGCCACAGCTCCCCGTGTCCTGCCCATTACAGCTGCCCCTCAAATCCCCTCCATCTCCAGGCATCTCGGGCACCAAGATGCAGCCGTGACACTGCAAGCGCTGAGCCTTTGAAGCACCACAGGGGCAGCAGCAAAACACACAAAAATAAGGTATGACTCTGACAGAAACAAAAGCCAGGACATAAATGTGTGTCTCAGTTCCTGCAGTGCACCTGCACCAAGTTTCTCCCTCTTGCATCACTTGGCACACACAGCTCAGGGGTTACTACAGCACTTACAAGTACTTCTTTGCACAGATCTATACATTTGGCCTTTAGTTCCACCTAAATATCCCTTTATAGCACTTACTGTTGTAGAAACACTTCTGAGACTACTAAATACTTGCAAATAATGGCTTTCAGTGACCTGAAAGCGAATGGGTGGCGGGGTGGGAATCATCTGCACAACCTGAAATCCATTTGTGAGGGAAAATGTTTTGCTGCAGGTCGAGCAAAACACTATGAAAACACAGAGCTGCTACACAGCTGTACCCTGACCTCAAAGAAATGAAACTCTACAGCCAAACCAAGCCACTGATCCCCAAAATCTCAAACTGCCAAGAGAGGCTTTGGTCCCTGAGCCATCAGCACATGGAGACAGGGCAGAGTCTGCTTTCCCTGGAGTCATCCAAAGCTCCTGACAGCTCTCCCAGACACAGCAGCTGCAACCCAGTCACGGTTTCCTTTTCTTCTGCGCATCATCTGTGTTTTCACAACCTGCTCTAAGGTTTTTATGGATCCCTTCAGTGAGACACCTTCACTTTTGAAGTGCTCCAACAAAAATCAGAACCACCAGCAAGGACTGGACGCCTCACTGGGTTCAAGCACGACTGGATTTTTCCGTGGTAGACACGGAGATGGGAATCTGAGGAACCAAAGGAACCAAAACAAGGGGACAGGGAAAGGGAAGAGCTGGGAAGACACTTATCTCAAAGCTTCAAGTAAGGCCTTGAGGCCATGGGCCAGTCCAGTGGGAAGGTGACCAGTTCAAATGAAAACCCAGCAGATTACACTGTTCAAAGGCAGGTGAATAAAGGAATCTGACAGATCTCCAAGGCCTCTTCCCCTGCAAGTAGCCATGTCTGAAACAAGAAAAACTCAGCGACCAATATTCAGCGACCTTCCACAGTGCCCGGTGAACGCAGAACCAGAACCACACCGGCACCAGCAAGTTCCCTGAAACATCACAGCAAGGGTCGTGCTGAAGTTTTGTTCCATGGAAGAAGGGAATAAAACAGCCCCATCAATCCAACCAATACTGTAATCCAATGACTTCGTTCCAGAAGGCCCATCACAAACCTGAAGAGCAATTCTGTATTAAATTTGTTTCCAATAATAGAATAAAAGGGATTTTATTAGTAGAGAAAAGGCTATCTATTTTAATGTACCATGAACTTTATATAAACTCTGCTTATAAAACATGCTTGGTAGGCAAAACATGTCACCTACTCTCCAGCAGCGAGTCAATCATGGCAGGAACAAAGAGAGTCTTTATTCCACCAGACCTAAAAGGTTTCTGTGCAAGTTTTGGGAATCGTGTTGATCTGCTGCCTAAGCAGAGGGCAAGTAAATCAGCGTGTTTACACAAGTGGAGCAAACTCCTGATGTTTCCAAGGACTGAACAAAGAATAGTAGTATTTAAAAAAGCATTTTGGTAACTTCTTTCATTGTTTTTACACATTCCCAGTGGCTCAAAATACCATTTCTGGAATTTTCCAAAGGAGCAACTCCAATCTCATCCATAATGTAGAGAAGTTACTTCCTTAGGATGGTAATTCTGTCCTGAAAACACAATTCCCTGGCTTAAGGCAGAGCCCACTTCCTCAGTTTCCCAGCTTTAAGAGTAGAAGAAGCTACTTTGATCCAACTAAACATCGGCTGATCATTCCAAGGATACTCCAGAAACTGTATCCAATGGGAAACATTAAGAAACCCACTTTTAGGATTACTGTTAAAATCCAAGGAAGCTCAAAAAGCCTCAGATTGAGGAAACGGCACAGGAATGGATGAATTCAAAGCACAATTGCTGAGCACAGCTGAGCCATTCTTCCTAGACTGTCTCCAAAGAGAACAAGAGATCTCTCCAGGAGAATTTGCACACCTTAAGTGCCTGGAAATCACTTGTGGATTGTTTGGTCCTTTCCAATCCAGGGCAGAAGCAAAACCTCCCTGCTTCAGGCTACTGAAGAGATGCAGCTTCCAAAAACTCCAGGTCAAGTCACAGCTAATGACAGAAAATGGTGACTTTTGATTGGACTTTCTTGTTTCCAGTGGAGATTTTGTTTTGGAGCTACATACTTCATTGTAGGGGGGAAAAAAAATATACAATGAAAAACACTGGAGAGAAAACAAAAGCTCTTCCAAGGCTTCAAATATTTTAAGCAGCTACACAATGCACTGAGTCATCCCACCAGCACCCCATTGTTTGGGATTTGGATTTACTACGTTTATCAGGAGCCCTGATATATTGTGTATTAATCTCTGAAGGTAGACAGTGAAGTGTTAATCTCCAAGTGAACAGGAAGGCTGGTTAAATAAGATAAAGGACGAGTGACCACACATGTCTGATGCAGAGAAGAGCTGCCAGCCCAGGGTACCATGAGTGCACGCTCCCCGCGAAGGGCAGGAGAGCGAAATGGCAGTCACTGCTCAGTGCTGATGGCATAAAAGAAAGCACCCCCTGCATTCCAGCCTCAGCCCTAATTTATGTATGTGGGGAGGGGGAAGGGAACACAAGGATTGTGTGCTTCAAAGTTACCATGACCGGTTTTACTATTGACTTCATTTCCCTTCTCTTCATTCACTTGCAAGAGCGATTCCCTGCATTCATTCCGGCTCTCCGAAGTGACTAGGCAACAAATCCAAAGGCAGCTGGGATAAGGCATTCCTACTGTTCAGTCTACTGCTCAAGAGTCGCTCCAGAAGGCCTTTAAATAGACTCCTTCTCTACCAGGCAGGGCATTAAAAATATATTAATTCCTCACAAACATGGGGATGGGAAGAAATACACAGAAATACAGAAGAAAGAAAGGGGTTATTACCCTTGGGGCAAAAATCCTCCCTCCTGTGCCGTGAGGTTTTGCCAGAGCCAGCTGGCTACTTGTGCTCTCCCAGGTCCCAGCCCTGGAACTGTGCTGCAGAGCTGCCCTCCTTACCAGGGAGGGGAATTTGTGTGCTGGCCAACTCTGTGCTCAGAGCTGCGGGCCCTGCCAGGGGCAGAGCACAAACACAGGGAGCGCAGGCTGCAGCTCCGGCAGACAGTAATTAGGCTGGCTCTGCTGGCCTCTGCGACTCGGGGAGACCTACAGGGAGGGAGGAAGATTTACAGACTGCTCCCTGGCCTGCACGTTCAGTCCAAGAGCTCCAGGCCCTGGGATGCTGAAAGCGAAAAACACCCAGTCACGATAAACTCTCATGTAGTTCGTCTGGAAGCAGCTGGTGCGGTTTGGTGAAGATGCACTTCAGGGTTGGGACTCTCCCAGCCCTGGTCACATCCCTATCCCTGTGTCACATACACCTCAAATTCACTGCATCAACTACTCACCCAAATAACCAAATACAAACACTGTCAAGCAGGCCTAACCCCACCCCGCTTTCCCTCTATTTCCTGGACTTCTCTATATTCCCATTTCTGTTCTTTTATTCACTTTCTTCTCCATGCTCCAACTTTGCCAATCTTTGAGAAAAGATACCACTGGTCAAGTTCTAGTTCAACTTTGGACTTGAAAGGCAGAGTGATTTACTTATCATTATTATTATTACACATTTTATTTTTAACTTTTTATTTAGCTCCCTAAAATAGAAGCTGAACACCTCTTAATTAAGCTTTTCCTGTCACTTCCTAGGCCACATTAACATGCCCCCTGCCCTCCTCGCTCCCAGGTAAGCAGGGCTCTACTCCTCCACGGCCAAGCAAGGCTCAGGGTATCCTCAAGTGCCACATCCTTCTGGGATCACTCTTTGTGCTGCCACATCCATGTATTAGCAATGACAGCAAGAACACACTGTTATCAACAGCCTTCAGAAGCAGGAGCTGCAATTCAGTCACTTTTTCATAGTGGAAGGAGGAACTGGAGCCAAGGGAAAGAACCAGCGCTCCAAGACAACTATTCCATAGGATTTACAAGTATTAGGATGGCTTAGAACTTACAGATGCACTTACAACACATTCTTAGATGGTTTAGAGATAATGCAACTTAATACTAAAGTTCAAAACAATGTCATTTAGTGGGTCTGCAAATTCACACAAATCACCTTTTGCTAAAGCCTCGTGACTTCCTAGAAAACAACAGCAAACTTCCATCCCCTCCCACTGCAGTAACACAGCAACACCAGCCTTAAACCTTGTTGCCATCAGTTTTATGTAATAAGGCTGGTAATGCTCCTAAATAGCTTTACTGGGCTCAATGCTCAGAGCAGGATCCAACTCCCAATCCACCTGCCCCACGCAGCAAAGCTGCTCCTGCTGCAAAGCCACGGCGAGGAGGGGGAACTGCAGAGAACAGGATTAGCACTGAAGTGACTCTCAAAACCTTTGGAGGTTGGGATAGTAACAAAGTATTTCACAAGGTAATAGTAAAGCTGGGAACAGAATCCTCGTCTGGGAAAATCTCTCATCTGGAACAGCAGCTCCTCCAGCCTCCAGAAATCTTTACGGGATCTCAAGTTCACTGTGTTATCAAAGCAACTTCCTCATTTAAACAAAGAACATATAAACATATAAAATAGAGACACAGAACATATGTTAAACATATAAACAATTCATAGAAAGCGCAATCTATGTTCAATATTACAATCTAAATTGTGCAGGGAGTAGCACACTGAACACTGTAACTCCTGCTTGGCAAACAACTGCTGTGCATCACTGGGCAACCGCTTCAAACATCTCCACTCGGGTCATGTTCCCACCACCAAATTCACCGTTATTTTCCCCCGTGGTCCATTTCTGGCCCAATAAACAAGCGTGCAAGGACAGCAAACCTCAGAAGTAGCAGAAATCACTAGAGGGAACACTCTTTTGACACGATTGACAGACACTGCCACCACCTCAAACTCCCGTGAGTGATCCCCACTGCATTTCAGTTCTGTTAAGCAATTTGGGTTTTGCTAAGCTACCAGAGCTCACCAGGGCTGAACCAAAGGCATTAGATGAGCACATCTGCTGGGGGAGGCAAGGAACAATGCTCAGGAGCAACCACATCTCCAGCCAGCACAGCTGTCTTTGCAGAAGGCAACCAAAAAGCCAATTAACTGCACTTCTGTCCGTATGTATGGGCTCCACCAGCTCCCACTTACAACAGTTCCCTAAACGAGGTCAGAACTGGGCTTTGCTGGAACAGAAAGGAAATGGATTTAAACCACAGACCACTGGCTTCCTGCCTCCTCTATAGTAGGAAGCCCAGTCTGCAGCACACAGGACTGTGAGACACCTGTGGTGGCAGAGGGAAACCGAGACGACAAAGAGCAGCGAGTCAGAGCCCTCCGCAAACAGATGTCAGGCACTGATGTGAACTGCTCTGTGCTTCCCACCACCGGGAGCCACAGAAAACTGCCCTCAAGTTTGACCTCTGTGTAAAGAAAGCATCCACACTGAAAGACAGTGGGAGCTTGGAGAAGGAAGGTGCACACCTCAAATTGATTTGACTCTGATCCACCTTGCAACACCTGTACCACAATTACTGTAACCGCTGGGCTGCACCCCACTGCAGGTTTTATTCCTGCTCACCGAGTCTGGCACTGCATCCTGTAACTCCTTTTATGACAAATTCATTGTAAACCTACAGAAAAACCCCACAGGGCCAGGATGAGTTGCATGGGAACAGTCCTGAACTGGCCCCTTGAAACCACTTCATCTGACGAGACAATGATACAGTTTTGGGTTTTTTAACCCCAAATAAGTTATTAATAAGTGTTTCCAAAATTACTGTGAAAAATCCCCTCATGTTAAACTCATAACAACAGCAGACAGAAGAATGTTCTCTCTACACAAACAAATGCAAAGCTGTTTGGTTTCTGGATAGAAACCATTAACCCTCCTCACCCTGATTAATTACTTTCTATTTTTAAACCTTAAGACAAGACATTACTGCAGTTCCTTTCAGAACACATGCACAGGAAACCAGCAGGCAAATTCCCTTCTTCCACCAGGTGAAAGAGAATAAATGGAATTAATTTAGATCACAAGAAGCTGCAATCCAGAGTTCCCAGTACCTGCCTTGCCCCTAAGCTGGACATGATGTAGCTGGGAGAACAGAGGACGGTGCAGGAAGTCTGAGCATGTTCAGAGAAGCAGGAAAACAAATACACTTGCAACAGAGCAGGTACAAATGCCCCAAGAAACTCCTGCTGACTGGGCTGCCCACAGCCAGGCACTGCATATTTAACTAGTAAAGCTTAACTTGGCTCCAGCATCAGGTGATGTAAAAAACGCAACACACTGGAACCAGTTTTGGCCTTTGGTGCAGTTTCCAAACCCTCTGGGAGCTGCCTCCACCTTGTCCTACACCAGGACCTCTGAGGGTGTATTTTACACAAACACCTCAGCTGATCCATCCCATGATCCTGGAATCGAGGGTGGGTGTGTGTCTGAAGCTCCTTCCAGCCCTCCACAACTCCAGGGGCTGCCACCACCCCAGGAATTCCACGTGCACACTGCTGCACACTGGGGACACGGCCAGCTCAACACAGAGCCATTCCTCAACTCAACACAAGCTGGATCAGCCTGGAAATACCTCAAACTCAATAACTCAATAACAGGGGATTGTTTAATACCTGACAAGAATTTCCTCGAGTCTCTAGAGGCATCCTCTGCCTCCAAACCACAAACAGCACTGTCACAGCAGCTCAACCTCCAGCTGCTCGGAGGCACCACTCAGTTATTTTGTTTGAGCCAAACAGTTTCTGGTCTTTGCAACAGGCCTTGAAGTTTTCACTTGAGGAACAAACCAGATTAGGAAAGCAACAGCTAAGTCAATTCCCCCTTTTTAAATCTTCGTTATACAGGTTTAGAGAGTTTTCCCCCTGAAGAATACTGGAAATAATCTGTTCCAACAAATGGGATTGCACCTGACTTTGTTAGCACCGCAAACACATTTAGGAAGACTTATAGAGATGTACACATACACACGGGGCATTTTACCAGGGACAACAAGCAAATGATGAGCGTTTAGCTCTCATCTCTTAAAACACACGCTTCCCAAACCCAAATATTCCTTAAAACATGACAGGAAGTGCCTATTTGCTTTTTCTAGTCACACTAATTCAGGTCTATTGTTGGCTGAAACAAAGGTCTTTCAACCTGCATCACCCGTTCCCAGGACATTTGACACCAGTTTATTAATATCATAAACATAAGAGGCCTGAGTGGCAGAAATCCAGCCCCAGCCCTGGTGCCCAGCTTAAATAACCTCAGAAAGGAGGGTGAATCTCTCACAGTTGTGGAACTACAACATTTATCCACAACTAGGAACGAGAAGTTGAAGTCACAACTCCTCCCTGAGCCTGTTCTTTGCAGCTACTGCAATATTATGGAACAATTATAATTTTTTCTAAAATAAGTTTAATCTGTCCACAGGCTTTCCTCCTTCCAAGAACTGTTCTGCTTTTAAACAAAATAAGTAACCAACAGCAAATCCAGCATTTTTCAATGCCAACCAGCTGCTGGATGTGAAAGCCACCACCGCAGGGTTTTTTTTCTGAACATCACAAAATTCAGCTGCTGAGAGATTCCAGCCTCTGAAGCTTAAATCTATTTTCAGGTGGGGAAGAGGAAAAGAAGAGTGGCCTCCTACTGAGGATGTGTCACACTCAGCATTGCATCAATTCCCTTTCAATCAC
This sequence comes from Cephalopterus ornatus, assembly GCA_013396775.1. Taxonomy (NCBI): domain Eukaryota; kingdom Metazoa; phylum Chordata; class Aves; order Passeriformes; family Cotingidae; genus Cephalopterus; species Cephalopterus ornatus. The sequence continues at coordinate 70,201 of VZRE01013823.1, read as the reverse complement.
AGTGAAAACTCCTCTTCACTCAGGGTTTAGGATTACCAAAAAAAGCCTGGGAGCAGTGGTTACCCAGAGGCTGGATAACATCACCTCCAGAGGCAATGCATCCCAAGCAACCCCTGAGGAAGGATGCTCTGGATGTGAAACAGAAACCAAAAGGATAGAAACAGGGAGTGTCTAAAACACCCAAGCAACATCTGCCTTAAAAACCTAAATGCATTGTAATTCTTAAGTTATTCGTTTTCAAAGCATCATCTATTAGATAAAAAGCCATCTGACATTCTGGATACCTGGCCTCGGTTTGCTCCTGTCCCGTTCTCATCACACACCACATCAATTCCACTTAACCTGGCAAATTAAGTGTCCCTGTTTAGAGGCAAACAAAGCAGCCCAGAACCTCAGGCTTCCCTCAAGTGCCACCGTATTCTGGACACCGACGAAGTTTTTAACAGTCCCAGAACCAAACCCTCCTTAAATCCGCTGAAGAAGATCCAAACACGCACAGTGTTCTTTGGTGCTGCAGCAATAAAACTCTGCCTAAAAGCAAATTCCTTTTATCCCCGAGTGAAATCTCAGCTAAAAGGTAAGAATATGAAGTCTGTGGTTTGTTTGAAGGGGACTGGCAGTGTCAGGGCTCCACAGTTTGTAATACAGAGTATTAAGTGTTACTGCAGACAGGGAGATAATTTGAGTAAATGACACAAGAAAAAGAGCTTCCTCCCCTTGGAATTTTCCCATTTCAACCACACATTATCCCCTTAAACCAAGTAACTGCCCTAAGCAGTAGGTACACAATCCACACCAGAGCTCTGTTTCTTTCAGAAAGATCCATCCTATGATCCTCCTTTTCCCTTTCTTTCAGGAACATTGTTCAGCCAGCAAAACCTACACTGATTTCTGGCACAAAGATGACAGAATGGTTTAGTTATATTTGTATTGTGCAGAATTTAGTTTGGGAGTTACTCATCATTTCTGTCCTTTGTACAACTGCATACAGATCATACATATCTAATTATAGGGGAACAAAATTAACTCCAGCAGGAACTTCATGCCCACAATTGCTTCATCTGAGATCCCCTCAGGTATCTGAACGTTCTGTCACCATCACTCACAAAACTGAGGTACCTGTTGAGCAGTATGAAAAGAACTGAGGCAAAAACGCTTATAAATAACACATCTGATTATCTCTCCTCAAACACAGCATTTGTCTGGTTTTTAATACTCTGGTACATGACTTGTTCCAATATATTTTCTGCTTGCAGAGCTTTAATTTACAGCCTATCATTAATAAAGCTACAGCAAAACTGATTTTGCATATCTAGTTTCCAAGAGAGTAACAACTCAATTTAAGCACTGCTGAAGGTAAAAAATTCAGGTTTACTGGTTTTCCAGAATAAACTCCATGTTGGAACAAGAGAAATTAAATGTCTATTTGGGGAGAACAGCACTGCCACGCTGAAGCTCTTGAAAATGTTCCTGCTGACCTGGAGATAAAGGACATCCTATAAACCCATAAAGATTCAGGAGACCACGAACTCCACCTCAAGCCACTGCTCCCTGGAAAACTTGTATCCCCAGAGCTAAGTCACAGCACATCCTCACCAGGCTCCTCAAGATTTATCCATAATGCTACACAAGTGCTCCATAATTCTCCTAAGCCACGCTCTGAAATGCAGGTTATACAGAGGATGAGGATTCCCCAAAATGCATTAAAAGAATTTGACTCAGTTTTATTCAAGCTTTAGAGCTTTTTTTCTTCTCCCTGTGATAAATATGCGAGCGATGGATCTGCTTTCCAAACCCAGGCTCATTACCCCTCGGTAGCAGAAGTGCTTTGCTGGATTGCTTGGCTGCTTTATTTATACTTCCATTTTCTTAGGGAGATGCTCTCAGTGGGCCTACAAGGGATGAAAAAGAATGTTCTGGAAATTAAAAAAAAAAATCTCAACAAGGATTTAAAAAGGAAAAGTATCAGCAGTGAAGCTGTTCCCATCGAAAGAGATGGAGAGGGACTTGGGACAAGGAGGTGTAGTGCCAGGACAAGGAGGAATGGCTTCCCACTGCCAGAGGGCAGGGATAGATGGGATACTGGGGAGGAATTCTTCCCTGGGAGGGTGGGGAGGGGCTGGGATGGAATTCCCAGAGAAGCTGTGGCTGCCCCATCCCTGGAAGTGTCCAAGGCCAGGGTGGAGCAACCTGGCTAGTGGGAGGTGTCCCTGCCCATGGCAGGGGGTGGCATTGGATATCCTTCATGTCCCTTCCAACCCAAATCCAGGATTCTGCTATTCCAAGTTCTATCCAGCTCCCAGCACAGTCAGTGCCTCGCAGAGGGATCAGAGCTGATCTCCACTGCAGACTTGTGTGCAACTCACACCCACATTTCAGGTGCTCCTTCACCAAAGGTGACTTCAGACATGACAGAACGAGGCTCTGGGTATGAAGCTCCCAGAGACCCCTCGGAGACTGCACCAAGGGTTCTAATAAACACCCAAGAGGAGCAAGAGGGGGAGCTGAGAGATCTATACGTAGAGAACACAGCAAGGAGCTCCCCAGGCCCTGTGGGCCCTGCTCTCAGAGCCACCAGCCCCAGCCTGGTGTGACAGCTGATAAACACCTTTGCTGGGACGACCAGGGGCTGAGGACACTGAAGAGTCTCCACTCAGAGCAGGGACTTCACAAATGCCAAAGTTATTTTTGTGCTCTTTGACTGCCTTTAAAAGGGGGTTTCTGCTTTGTTAAAAAAGGTTTATGAGCAACAGGCCTAGCAGAAAAGCAGCCCTGCGATCCAGGCAAGGCATAGAAGTATTTATTCCCCTCTTTCTTAATTCGCAGAATGTTTCTCCTCAAGACTACAAATTACTCAGGACAGCTCACACCAATTATAACTGAATATACTACAGAAACAAGATGCCCCTGAATTACTTACTCAAGAGGGTGTTCACCTGCACAGCACTGAAAAACCTGCACAACAGAACAGGCTGTGTATTAATTCACATAACAAACATCTAATAAGTACAAATTTTAAAAGGATGCTTAATTTGGATACCTGTTCATTCAAAGAATTAATCATTTTTACTTCAAGTTGTACTTACTTGAACCATAACCTGATGCTTAAAGTCCTTACCTAATGAGTTTTATTTTGAAAAAAAAAATAAAATTACAATATTAAAAGGAAAACCTACCTGCTTCTGCTTATATTTATTCATGTTTATTATTATTTTTGTCCTGGGCTCAATACAGGTGATTCACGAGTCCTTGTAACTAATGTGATTGGTAATTATTTATTTCTCAGTTGCTGCTGGCAGCCCCCACGTCACCCTACAGAAACATTCCTCACATCCAGAACGTATCCACCCCAAGTCCACACTAACAACAGGCTGAACAGCCCCTCAGCAGACCTCACCTCAGATCTTTTCAGGGTTTGTTTGTGTTCCCAAGTAGTACAGAGCTATTTATGGAAAAATCTCAGCTGGAATCACAGCCAGAATTTCAATAGGCTGCGCGGCACAGAGCAGCCAGGGGTTGGTGTTCTGTTTGCAAATAACAATATATTTGGAAATAACATACTGGGCCATTGTTTTGCATGTACAGAACAGAAGCCTCCAGGCAATGCCTTTCTTGTCACTGAGAAAGCTGCAGAGCACTGGAATAGCTTCATTTTCTTGCTGAAGCCATTCCAAAACATACCCTGCAAGTTAAAAATTAGTAGCAGTATTACAGAAAAATAAAATGCTTTTTATAATTAGCATTCTGCGACTTGGGAGTGCATTTGTGTTGTAGATATAACAAAAAAAAAAACAACTCCTCTCAGAAACTACCCTGCTGTTTGAGCCTCTTCTCACACATTCTCTGACCAAAGCTCTTATTTCAGGCTCAAAAAGCTCAGGCCAAACATCTCCAGGCTTTTAATCTCCGTGTGCAGAATGCAGAAGACTGTTGTACCTCGGAGAGTGTGTGAAGTGCCTCCTTCCAAGCAAGGAAAAGGCCAAGAGAAATCCCTCTTGCCTGCCCCAAAGGCGGGGAGGGAGGGCAGGGGGGAGGGAGGGGCACTCACCAGCTGAATTTCGGGCAGCTTGCCGGGAGCACAGCGCCTGTGAAGGTCACAAGTACAACTGAAGTTTCCAGCAGAGATAAATACACAGTTCTATTAAGTGACAGCAGAAGAGAAATCTCTGATTACTCCCCTCACTATGGTCACTCGCTCACTCATCAGTTCATTTTAATACTTGATGCATCTTTAGTGGCTCTTGGAGCCCTAAAGAACAGTCTTCCCTTTACCAATGGCCTTTCTTCTTTTTTTTATCCCACTTGGCAAGTGTTTTCCTGTGTTTCTATTCTGGCCCCAGCATACATGCCTCAGCTTCTTAAAAAAAAAAAATGATTATTAAACAGAGGCCAATGTTAATTTCTGGCCTGGACTTTGAGATTCCTGACACTCGCTTCTCTGAATGATGCAAAATGGAATCTTGACAACTCTAAGGCAGACACCTCTTAAAATTATATATATAGTCTACTAATCTGAGCAAAATACCAACTTTTATTTTTAAGTGGCTTATTTTAAATCTCTCACCACCTCTATTTTTAAATTAGGGCCTTTTCTTTGGATTTTGGAAGAGTTGTATAACAGCTGAAAACAAGACAGAGAGTATTAAGTAGTATTACTGCCCTGCAAGGATCTCAAAGATCCTTAAAAAGCTATCAAAAGCTTTGGAACTACATCTGAGGAAACAGGCACACTGGTCCCAGACAGGGAAAATAGAGCAGGGAGAGGTTAAAATGACTTGGTGACCCTTCCAGAGGAAACAACTCTGGATGGTTACTTCCAGTTATCTCCATTTCTAGTTTTCCATCGGTTTCCATAATTATCCCCTGGGATAATGAAATTTAAATCTCAACCTTTAACTTGGTAAAAAGTAAAAAAAGTGGTTAACAGGTCTGTAAGAAACCAGAGGCTCAGTCAAAAGACGCTGGTTAGAACAAACACGAACTGGAAGGTGCCACACATCCCTGTAAAACCTCTGCACGAAGGATTTCAGTGCACACATGGGGTTTACAAGGCCAAAGAGGGCTGTGTCCGTGATCTTTCTCCTGACAGCTTCTCCAGAAGGACAGCAGGAAGGCAGCACAGGGTGCAAGCCCTTAGTCCTGGCAGTTTTTAACCCCATATTTGCTCCTAACCCATGTTAGAACGCTGAGCATGACCTGGGAGCACAGCTGTTGGTGACAATTCAGAACATAAACCCCCCCAATTTTCACCAACAGCGGAAAGATGAGAACCCCCCAGCCTGTTATTCCCAAGCTTGGCATGAGCTTCCTCAGGTCACGGTGAGGAAAAGCATCCACAAGCTCCAGGGAGCCAACGAGCTCATGTGCAGAGTATCCCAGGGATTTTGTTTTGTTTCAAACGCTCTTTGTCTTCCCACTGCCCTTTCCTCTGAGGCATCTCAGCACTGTGAGCCACGAGCCGGGCTGAGCACAGCATGTGTCCTGCTGCAGGAACACAGTCCTTATGCTGCCAGCCCCTGCTGCTTCCAGGAGTGGGCTGTCACTTCCAGAGGGGGCTGGAGGAGAATGGAAGACCCTGGATACTTCTTTAACACGTACCCACAATAAGAAAGTAAAATTCAGCTTTAAAAAACAAACAAAACCAAATCAAAACAGCGGCACGGAGCTGCGAGAAGAACAGACTGAGGAAAGGCAGAAGGATGATACAGAAAGTCTTAAACCTTTGGGCAAAAAGCCACTCCTGCCAGCTCCACATTCCTTTAAAGCAGATTATAAATGTCTCCCTGTTACCTCTACACACAGTGCCATTTTCTCACTGCTGGACTGTGCCACGAACAAGTCTGGGGGCTTCGACTTCAGCTGCTGTTTGTCCATACTGATCTATGCGGACAAACGTCCTCAAACGTGGATCTCAACCCCCTGGAAGCAGAGTTTCCCAGGAACAAGCACGTATCAACTGGAGCCAGGGAAAGGCTGAGGCCGAGTTGTTCGCAATTCCCCAGCTTCTCGTGTTGCCTTCAAACCACCGGCATCTCTCCAAGAGCAGTGATCCCTCCATTCACCTCTCAGCCCGTTCACCACCTATTCCACCACCAACACTTGTCACAGATGGACAAATTCAGTCTGGGCAAGCTGACTCAGGATAAAAATCAATCTGAGAGCAAAGCCAAGCCCTGTAATTTTGGTTTGGGTCAGTTCCCCCAGGGACCCCCCCAGCCCAGTGACCTCCTGTGCCAGCTCCAGGCAGTCACCTACCTGAAGTGACAGCGAACCTACAGGCAAATTGGGATGTAACTGGAATTCTAATTCTTCTTTCCACTTCAAAACAAGCCAAACTGGGTAATCATTCAAAAAATAAATATATTTTTTTTCTTATCTTCGGTATTTCTATATATTATTCCCTACACAACAAACCAAGAACAGTACCTGAGAAGTCAGGGGTTTGGTATGTAATTCCATTGGAGAATAGTCCAGGAACTCTCAAACAAGTGTCTTTGAGAATCATTATATATTTATGAGAGCCAAAGCTAAAATCTTATTCCAGTTTGTAGTTCTTTTCTGCTGGACGAATTTACTTGACAGTTCTAAGTTATTTGAAAATAAAATAAGACCTTCAGACTACATTTATAAGCACTGTACACAAACTCACACAGGTCATGGCCTCTCAAAACATCATTAACACCAGCACCAAGACCAGATGAAATCACTGGTTTTAAGAATCAAAGAATGGCCACTGAAATACTTTTTATATTCATGAGGGAGGGCAAAAAAGGGAAAATACAGTTACTGGGATTCAACAGGCAAGAATATATTAGAAATTACTCTGTATTTAAATAAGTAACTATAATATGAAGTCTCAATTACCTTAACTGTTCCCGAATATATGCAATTATCTTTTCTCACATTCTCAAAACCACAGTGCCAAGCGTGTGTGTTTGGAGATCACGTTATTCCCAGAGCATTAATTTAAGGACTGCAATTGAAAAATGCAAAGGGAAACATTTCCACGCCAAACGCATCCTATATACCTGGGAAACCAACCTTCCTCACGATACAACTCTTTTAAACCCTCTTTTCCTGACCCTAAAAATTTTCTTCCCAAATTAGATGCGAGCAGAGCTGCCTCGGGGGGTTAACATGTGACCTAAATATGCTGCTTTTCTTCCCGGTGTTATCACTTGTGGATCACTGAGAGGAAAATACACTGGGAGAAAGAATGGCTGACCAAAGGAATAACTTCTCCTCCAGTGCTCAACAAAAGAGCCGTAACTCAGGAGAGGGAAGGGAGCAGCTTCCAGCCACTTCTGTTCCTGTCACTGGATCAGTCGTGCACAGAAGGCTCAAATGTGTTCAGGAATATCGACTCAGCCCACAGCAGAACCTGATGTGGGGTGCTTCGTTTTAAAGGCAAATTAATGAGCCCAAAGCTTCCAGTCACGACAGAGAATGAGGCAAGACCACCCTCGTGTCCCACCACACTGCCCAGAGCAATGGCCCACAACAGGCCAAGGTTCACAATTCCCCAGCTTCCCCTGCTGCCTTCAAACCACCAGCGTCTCTCCAAGAGCAGCCATCCCTCCACTCACCTCTCAGCCCATTCGCCACCTATTCCACCACCAACATTTGTCACAGACGGACACATTAAGTCTGGGCAAGCTGACTCAAAATAAAATCAATCTGAGAGCAAATAACCCCGAAGCCCTGTAATTTTGTTTTGGGTCAGTTCCCCCCAGGGACCGCCCCAGCCCAGTGACCTCCTGTGCCAGCTCCAGCCACTGATTGGGGGAGGTTCTAGCCAGAAAGTGAGAACCAGTACATCCAGTCAAGGAAATCCTGCTATAAAAATCATTAACGAGTGCACACACACAAGGTATCAAATCACTAACAAGGTATCAATTCCCTATCTCTTAAGATAAGACTCATTTTTAGGCTTCCCCCATTTCCCAAGGCATAAAAGAATGACCACGTCCTTTCTATTCCCAGTTTACTGACACACTGACCTTACAAAAGTAGTATTTGGGAGAGTACAACTGAGCTACAGCAGTGTAACAAAGCTGTAATTAAATATGTTCCACTCGAGCTTAAAACCTAGAAAACCATCCTGACACGGTTATTTTGATTGCAAGACCTTCTTGAAAGAGATTATTCTAAATTGGTTTGGATCAATAAATACTTCCTGCATTTATCTGCTTTCAATTTCATTGGAACACGGTTACTGTTGTCTCTGTTCACATTCACAAGCTAAACATGTACCTAAGCCAAGGCTTTTCATTCCTTTCAATCGCTTCTTTTAAAAGTGCAAACCTCAGTTTCACGTGATGACTGAACACTGACTTGTTCTGCTAAACTTTTCACTCCACACTAAAAATGCTGCAGACACAGTTATGGCACTGCACACTATAGAGCATTGAAAATATGAAAAAAAAAAAAAAGCCTGAAAAATACCCTTGAGGTAGATATTAAAACATCTTATATAATGCAGTTACTTTGAGAGCACAGTACGAAAGAACAAAGTGGAGCTTTAACGTGGTACCACCAATAATTGGTGTTTTTGCTGCAAGAGGCACAGCTCACAGCAGATTTAATTGCACGCACACTTAAACAGCAGCTAAAACAAAGGCAGCCTAATTCTACAGCATTTAATGCAAGACAATACACATTAGTTTAGGTGAAGACGAAACCCCAAACAAGGGATCCATTTTTCAAATCATATTAAGGCTGATAAGACACGATAAGAGAAGATTATCATTTGTCAGATTAGCTTTTAAAGTGCTTTACAGTAAAGCAATCAGTAATAATCCATCTCCCACTTAAGTGGTATTATTTTCTACAACAACTTCAAAGAAACTCCACTGTGCTGATATTAACAAGCTGATTTTACCAACAGAGCTACTAAACACAAAGCAAACCTCATTTCTGCCTGTGTGGACACAGCAGAAAACCTCTTCACCAGTACTAAAAAAATCTGTCACTCAGAATAATGCTGTTACTTAATTTGTTAACAGTAATTTGTTGCTGGCCTTCAGATCCATACTTTGAACATGTGCTATCTTGAACAGCAAAGGTTTAAAGTCCTTCCCAGCAGCTGATTTTACCATTTGCAGCAGCACAGCACGCAGAGATCAGGGGCTTGCACTGACTGTACACAAGTCCTGTAAAGACACCAGCCCTCTTCCAGAGCTCCCCGTGTCCCTTGGAGCCACTTGCTCACCCTCCACACTCTGCTGGCGTAGGCACACACAAGGCTCTTGAGAATCACACCAGGGTTCAACTCAGCCGAAAAATAATCCGGTCAAAAAGCCCAATTTTAGGAATTTTTCAGCTGGATCAGCTTCCCAAACAAGTTCATTGTGCAGTGACGTGAGCACTCCGTGCCAGCAGAGTGGGAAGGAGTGCCTCTTTAAGCAGAAATGCTGCCAAACATGTAGCTGTGGCCTAAATAGGCAAGTCAGGAGAGAACAGAAAGAAGGGAAAAAAAAGGCAGGCAGACAGTACAGGCAGGAACAGCCTTAACTCTTCCCTCAGCACTGCAGCCACTGCGAGTCTGCTTCATTTCGGTTCTTCCAGCATCCATTCAGCAGCTCCAGCTACCACAGAAAGCCATTCCTAGGGTAGAAATGCCCCAGCCAGCACCGTTTAGGTTGCACCTTTAAAGTTAAAGGCTAGGAAGGGCCACAAAGCTGCTCCAGAGCTGTAACCCAGCAGGACTGCTCCTGAGGACAAGCTGCACCCGTTTGTGCTGGGGAGGCAACTTGATCACTGTAACACCACGTTTTCAACACAACTCCTCTTCCCAACTCATTTTAAATTTAAGACAGAGATTCCAAGAACAGCAAAGCCTCACAGAACAACCAGAACAACACTGGGCAGCCTGACTGACAAGCTGAAGTGCCTCAACTCCCGAAGCCACCCCAGAGAGAGGACTGAATTACTTCTGGGGAGCTGAACAGCCACGGACTCTTTATCTGTTTGCTAAATGCTCTTTGTTTTGGGGGACTTCACACTCTAAATGCACACTCTAGTCCATCCAGACCAGCAGTTCCTAGAACACAGTAGCCTATTTCTCTCTCTAGATACAGACAGTCATTCTACAAACAGCTGGAGATAAAAGAGCTGAAATACAGAAGCAGACTCAGGAATACAGAAGAGGACTATAACCAGCGGTCTTTTTGTTCATCTACAGCCCATTTCAAACCACCTCTTAAAACCAAACTTATTACTAGTCCTTGCTCCTTGTACCTGATGATGCAGAACATTACCACAGCCCTCAAAACCCCAAATTAGCTTCCCTCCCACAACTATATCCCAATCTTTCCTCAGCAGTATCATCACAACCTCACACTGTCACTCCTTTTCCGAAAATTTTTCATCCTCTCCCATTCCATCAATCCCCATTAAAAAAAGCCCAGATTGTGGTAAATTGCCTTTTTTTTTACAGCACTCCTCACTCCTGGCTTCAGTTTTCCTGACTCAGAGGTAAGACTTTTCATGCACTGAAGACAAACTACTGCTGCTGAAGCAACAACAGTTCCCATCCCTGCTCTGCAATTTTGAAGTCTGTCAAACATAAATATCAAACGGCACTTGACAGATGTAACACACCTAGAACCCGATGCTGAAAGCACTCCTGAACAAGGGATTTGGCCTGTTTTGGCTCGAAAAGAGGGAACATGAAGCAAGTCACAGGTTATTAACAAAGCAGTTCAGAATGGTTAAACATCAGACTTCAAAATTAAGGCAGTAATTAGCACCGACAGCAAATATTCAGGTTCTTCTTTTAGATACATTTTGGGCATGATACAGTTAAACAACTTGTGAAAGATGACCCAGTAATTACTCAGGTTTAAAGCTTAGAACTTAAGTTCTTGGCTCCCAGCCTTGGACCTGGACTATCAGACTTTTACATATCTTCCAATTACACCTGAAAGAACATTTAGATACAGCAGCTTGACTCTCTTCCTTCTGCCAAGCAATTAAACAAATTTGCCTTAATTTGCTCTGAAGTACAAACTCAGTCCAGTAAGCAAGTGTCTAGTTTAGAGACAGTTTAAACTCACAATCCTTAGTTGTTCCCAACCACAGTTGCTACTATGTCACATCTCGGACTAAGAAAACATTCCATTACTTCTGGACAATTCCTTGCACTGAAACTGTGATGGCACAAAAGATGGCACATTAAGAGACACTTCTGATAAACTGATCGTTGAACTTGTCACCAACAATCACTCTGTGGTCTCCACTGGAGAAGTCCTGTCTGATCCAGTGTCCCGGCTCTGGAACACAGATACGTTGTAGGATCGGGCTTCAGCAAGGCAAATATGAAATTAAAAAGGGAGGAAAACCATTTCAGAAACAAATGCCAACCTTTGCCCTCATGCAATGGGCTGTTAAATCACAAAAAGGCAAACTCCTGCTACCAGTCAAAATTAAGGACCTCAGTTATAACGAAGCTGGCACTGAGATTTCAATTTATAACCTGATTTTCTGTGCTTAACTGTGACGTGATAGGGCCAGGCCACAGCTAAGAGCCAAGGATAAATTCCATACATACCAAGGGAAGAGAGGCTAGTTCTGCTCCTCACATTCATATTCCTCACTAGAAAAGCTGTGCCACAGCAGTGGCCCAGGCAGGCCCCAGACACAGCTCCACCGCCATCTTTCCCCAAGCTTTAGTTACAATTTTTCCTCCTTTTCCTTGTGTGTCACATCCATCCATCACACGGCGCTGGGAGAGCCAGAAAATTAAAAACTCTGTATCAGAGTTCAGGTTTCAGCCACCAAAGCCATCAAATATTGACTCTGTAAGAGCCAGCCACTCTGGCCTAAGCATCCACGGAATTACAGGTTATACATGTGATGTGAAGGCTGCAGGTCAGAGCTGACCTTAAATACACCAGGACTTACACAGCAGCATTCCTGACAAGCTTTTTACAGTTGCTGCCACTACTACTGGTTTAAAAGTGTTTCTCTCCAAAATGTTATTCCCCACTGGCCTGTTTCATAGACAACACCATGGAGAAACCACTGGTTTTGCACCCTACTGACTAACGCCATGAAATGCTGCAGTTTTCCTGGTTAACTCTGCCTTTAGCTTAGTTTAAGTGTAAATATTGCAACACTGATTTACCAAGGGGAAGGGAACAGAAAGCGAAACTCCCATTTCTTTTGGGTTTGTTTCCAGTGAAGTTGCAGCTCAGGTTTGTTTTCAGTGAAGTTGTAGCATTCTGGGGTTTAAAATTTGAGCTCCAAAGCCATTCAAAACCCCCGAACTACACACCCTGGTGCTCCCGTACACAAATTGGTACCGGCCTCACCACAGACATGACTGGAGTGCAGACCTGTTCACTGGCAGACCACAGTGGTTAAACAGTCGTTAAGAGTTTGAGACAGCCAGATTTCCTTCAGCTTTCACCCCGGGGATGCCACAAGAAAGCAGATGGAAAGGCAGGGAGGGAAAAGAGGTCCTCAGACTGCCCTTGGATCCACTGTCAACTCGGGTATTCCAAAGGACCAGAAGCTGCTGCTCCAGTCTGTGCAAGAACACACACGGCTCTGTGTCATAAAAGCGAACCTTAAAGCCAGAAAAGCAGCCAATAAAAGGAAAAATGCAACCAGCTTGATGCATCATGGCCCCTTGCAACAGACATTATGAAGCATAACAACTCAAAAGAGCTGCTTCCAACAACTTCCAGCGTGGATTGTGGGAACCAAATCGGCAGGAAGGGGAGAGAACGTCAACAAACTAATTACAACCAAGTATAACCCAATACAATAATACTTGGGACCTCTCTCCAGACAGTTGTTTCAGAAGGTCTTGCAGTATTTCAGGTTTGTACCTTAGGGCTCAACCCGAGTCAGGCGTGATGACAACAAAACAAAACCGCTCTTTGGGTCACAAACTCAGAATGGCCCATAAAATCAAAAATGGACATTCTCCCCACGGTTTGGAAACCAAGGTGCCTGACTGCCCGCAACTGAAGCTGCTTAATTCCTCCACAGGCCTCCCAGAACCCCACCCCTGTGACTCCAGCAGTCCCAGTGCAGCTCCCAACCTGTCAGCAGGCACCTTTCGTAACAGCAAGTGCAACCCTCCAGAACAGTTCAGGAAGTTAAGGACAGGCCATTTCCTCACTTCTGCTTTTTCCAGAGCCCTGTGAAAGCCACTTTTCTCTACATAAGTTCATTATTATCACATGCACGTCAACATGTCTGTTTTAACAAAGAATTATTTTGCAAGCACCTGCCACACAACCACAACTTCTTCAATATTTGTATTCAATTAAGGATTTACAAAGGTTACAGAATTTCAAGTCTTGCAACAAAAAAACAACACCACATTTAAGAGTAGTTTTGAGTTCAAGCTTTAAAAACTACTTCCCGAAGGATTTAAAACTAAATTTGGAGTTGTTACAGCTTCCTTGTTTCCAAAAACCATCTTTCATCTTGCAAACGACAGCAGTCTTTGACAGTACATTGTTTGCCACATGCTGCAGCTAATAAATAAAAACAAGTCACTCATGTTTATACTGGTCTTTTTTTTTTTTTTTGGCCTTTGGAAGCTAATTTGAACCACATGTCAAATGGGGAAATAATGGAAACTGTAGTTACTGCTTTTCTAAATATAACATTAATCTCACTTGCAAGTCAGAGCATTCAAGATATGTAAAAAAAGAAAAAAAACCCCAGGAATTACATAAGTGACAAGGCCAACTGCTTGCAAAAGAAACATTTTAACTCATGATCTTACAGGCTGCCTTGTGCAAAGGAGACTTTGTGGCCACAGAAATTCAGAAGTCAGAGGCACTTCCCTCAAAAGACATGACAGAGGAGATTTTGCTCTCCAGCACAGAGGAAAGGACCATTCCTCTAACGATCCCAAATCCAAGGAAAAGCAAATAGCCAGCAGAGTTTTTGCAGGGACAATCAGAGGCAGCCATCTTAGTGTAAGATGACACTTGTCACTGCCAGCTCAGAAAAGTTTTAGACAATCTCCAGTATCATTTCAAACACAAACCCGCTCTCTTTCTGCAATAAAGTAAGCACACACGAATATTCAGGTTTATTCCTCTTCTGCTTAACAGGGGTTGGAAAGACTGGGAAAATTACTTTATCTAGTACTTAGATCTTCAAAGAGAACAATTATTAATTAATTCTCACAACACCTCCCTGTGGAATGCAAGTATCACATTCCCCATTTTGCAGATTAGGAAAAAAAACACAAACCAAGAGCTGAGTGGCAGAAAAATCTTAACAATCCTGGAAAACAATTCCAGCAAAAATAGTTGGGAAGCCTGAACTTTTTTTACAAGTGGGCTCTCAAACCACGGTTTAATCCTGACTGGGGGTATGGGAATGCAGACTAAGTGTCTGTTTGCTTTGCTCAAGCCGAATGCAGCAGCACTGGGGCATTTTACCGAGTGCACCCACATCTCCCCCCTCGAGTAGTTAAAAAGTCAGAAAACGGCAGAAAACATCGCTCTTACCTTCTGCTACATCATCATCTACAGCGCCTTTCACCTGAGAAAAACACCACTGAATGTCATTTCCTCCTCCAGCTCCTAAAAAAAAAAACAAAAAAGAAAGGAACAATTGAAGAGCTGGGCCCCCCCAGCGCAGCCCCAGCAGCACACAATGGTCGCAGAGCGCACATTTGGGAGCCTGAGCACGCCCACTTCCTCAGCAGAGCCCAGGCACAATCACAACCACCCTCCCCACCTTTTTCCTTTGGATATTGTTTTTGTCAGCCTTCAATGCACCGTTTTTGTCGAAAACAGGGAAGCACAAGCAGCGTGAAAGCTCCTCTCACCAAAAGCTCGCTGGGCGAAGAACCAGCAACTCTGAATTTAAAACGCACGCATTTCCTACCAACCTTCTCCCTGCTTTAGCAGAACCCTCTAAACACACACGTAAACAACTTTAAATGTAAACCAAGCAACTTTAAATATAAATTATCAGAGAGGCACATTCTCAGAAAATGCCAACCTCCCCTTCAACGCAAAACCAAGCGCACGATTCATTTCCTCCTCTCCCCAAACCTCCTCGCTAAAGGCTAAAGAAAAAGAATTTTACCACAGTTTTAGAGTCTCTTCGCAGAGGTAACGAAAGCAATTATCAGCCTGGGAAAAATAATAATTAAAAAAAAAAAAAAAGGCAGCAAATCCGAGCAGAAAAGCAAACAAGCAATCGGATGGGAACAAGTTCTACTACCATAGAAAACGGATCGGAGAGAAAACTTCAGGAACATTACTGCCTCGGCGGAAGGCAGTGATTCATTTGAACCCTGCCACCAAAACACACACCAAAATCACCACCCATTTCTTTTGCATTTCGTTCTGAGCAAATCACTGCAGGGCTGAGGACATACAGGAAGAGACAGAAATGGGCTTGTCTCGCTCGGCTTTTTTTTTTTTTTTCCCCTGCCTTTTTTTTCCCCCCCCCCCCCCCGAAAGCCACTGTCAAAATGGAACTTTTCCTGCACACAACTCGAACCGGCTGAGCAACAGATGGCATTTCCACATTAATCCAGAGCTCTGGGAGGGCTCTGGAGATAACAAAGAATACAGGAGAGACTTCTTCCTAAGTTCAGAGGGGGGAGGAAAAAAAAAAAAAGTCAAGGAGAAGGAAATCAGAAGCCCAAAAATAATCTTTCCAGAAAAGACCAAGTCTCTCAGAATGAGAAGTGCTGGAATAGAGGGTGCAGTCTGCATTTTTTTGCTTGCCTTAAATTCTTCCCTGAAGGATTACAGATAACACAACCCAAGAAGGTGAAGGCAAGTATTTATGCAGGAGATGGCACAACGCCTTTTTTTATTTTTTTTAGTTCCACAATTCCCCCAAAATCCTACAACCCATTTTCTTCCCTCTCTCCCCCCCAGCCTCTTCATCTGTCACTCAGCAGCTGGCACCACGGAAGCACTTAAAGGGGACAGCCTGGAACGAAAAAAATCACTCCTCCTGCTACTTCAGGCTGAAATTCCCTTTTCCATACAATTTACTTGAACCAAGTTGGCACTTCCCCCCCTCTCCCTCCACGACTAAAACAGCAAGAGGAGGGTGGAGCATGTGCATATGGTGTAGGGGGGGAAAGGCAAAGCATAAAACCTCACAGAGCCTCCCATGCTCTGCTCCTCCACATGCCAAGCGCCGAAAAGACAATCCATGTGCAGAGGAGGGGGACGAATACACCTCCAAATGAAGGAATCGCCAGGAAAAGTAAGAGGGAAGAAATACCTTCCGCACCCACACTTCTGAGCTACCAACAGCACTTCGGGATGCAAACCGGGGAGCGAGCACGGGAAGGAATGAGGGAAAAAAAAAAAAAAAAAAGAGACACCACAGGAGACCTGCGTTACTTAATTACACCCTGTACCCAATTTTAGTCGCGTTTGCAGATGCTCAGAGGGTGCGACTGTTCCCTGGACACCGCCTGCACCTGGAAGCTCCCCGTGCACAGCAGCACAGCCCCGAAAACCGGGCAATAAACCCCAAAGCCTGGAGGGGGGAAACTACTTACAAGAGCCATGTAGTGACAGGGCGCGGGGGAACGGCTTCAAACGGCAAGGGGGCAGGCTCAGGTGGGATCTGGGGGAGGAATTCTGCCCTGCCGGGGGCGGGGAGGCCCTGGCACAGGCTGCCCAGAGAAGCCGCGGCTGCCCCTGGATCCCTGGAAGTGCCCCAGGCCGGGCTGGAGCGAC
>VZRE01013823.1:24073-47162 GCA_013396775.1 Cephalopterus ornatus | reverse complement strand
TTTTTGGGGGGGGGGGAGGAGGGGGGATGAAGAGAACAGAAGTATATTCATAATAAACCTCCCTTTATTTATCCACTAAATAAGTGAAACAGAAGCCTCAGAGACTTTTATGAAACATTTTTGCTTGACAAAAGCAGGAAGCTGAGAGCAAGTGTGTTAAAAACACTGCCGTCTATAGGATTTCCCTGTTATTTTTAACAGTGGGGTTTAGCATCTTCTATTTTAGATTCTTATACTAAGGCAAAGTGCTTTTATGCATTAATTAAGTTAACAAGCTATTATCCTTCACTGGGAGCTGGAAGAATTACCCCTGCACCAGGTGTGTTTCGAAAGGGAGACATAAATATAAGTTTAGCTCAAGCCCTGTAGTTATCTTGGTGTATCACTGGAGCTGTTGTTACTAAAACACACATAAAAAGCCAACTGATCTAAAAGGAGCAGGATCAGCTCTTCGGAATCATGGCTTTGTTCTTTGAAGAAGCCTGTAATTTTAGCAGCATTTTGCAGCAAGAAGTTAATTGGTAGCTCTGTGCGGTGCTAGCAGGGAGGATGAACTTATCACATCAGTGATCCCACTTAGCCAGGAGAAATGCTCCTTGAAAAACATGGATTGTGATTAAATATATAATTTGGAATAAAATGCCACTGGAGTCTTTCATCTTGGGCATTCCTGCTCTTGGTCCTAAGCTCTAGACAAGCCTGGTGCATTCAATCGGCCTCCCATGGTATTTAAAGGGTGTGAACACACTGATGTCCTGAGCCCTGGAATCATAGAAAGACAGGAGAAATTCAGCTGATATTTTTCCAGGAGTTTCTAGCTTTTGATTCCAGAGGGAAAGGTGAAAATGTGACTTATTCTAAAATAAAAACAAAAAAAAAAAAAAAAAAAAAAAAGAAAAAAGAAAGCAAACTCACCGAGCCTAAAGTTATTATCTCTTTAAAACTCTCTTGATTTTTAAGCTGAACTAGAAATTTACTCTGAGTAGTAACACTATCACTGTAATTTTGCTGAAGTCATGCAGAAAATGCCATGTGCAGGTAAGTGGCATGATTGGCTTTAGTCATTCATTAACTTACTCCTTGATGTAGGAGTTCATTTACCTTTTGGTTTCGTTTTTCATTAACAAGAGCACAATATTTTGAGGGTATTTTTGAAGCGTTTCGAGTTTGATTTGGCAAACATTATTCGAGTACTTGCACCCGAAATGTTTGTTCTGCCACTCTCTTTGCTCTCTTTGCTTTGTCCCCCAGTTCTTCTGGTACCAGGTCTGCAAGGACCTGGAGGTAATGCCAGGAGTGAACTGAGAAGGGAAGGAAGGGAGGCCGAAATAGCAGAATGAATTGTTCCATTCACATGGCTTTTCTGCTTGGGAATAAGTTCACATTGTAAACAGGAGAGAGGTGTGGTTTGCAGATCGGGCAGGAAATCCTCAGTTCTAATCCTTGCTGGGCTGTTGATTCCCTTGGAGACCTTGGGCCAAATGAATTCCGTCCCTAGTTTTTTAAGCGGAGATAAACTGGGGATGGGAGCCCCTAACTTGCTCATCGGAGTTGAAACATTTAAAACATGTTTAAAAACAGTTGGTGGTGCACGGGCTTGAAATCAACTTGTCTCCTGGTCTGGGGGAGTTCCTTACCCTGCTCTGAGCACCTTTGGAGCCCAGCCACCAGCACACACGTTGGGCTTTGTTTTTCTCACTCCTAGCAAGGCCAAGCAGATGCTTTACCAGGGATAGAAGGAAATGTAGCCTCAGTCAGGTGGGAATTGCGGCCAGCAGTCTGCTGTGCCATCCCCAGTGCACACCTTGGCTGCATTTAGCCCTGCTGTCATCAGATTTCTTACCCTGGAGTGCAGGGAGCACGTCTCTGGGTGAAGGTGTGTGAGAAGATCTGACTGAGGAACGTTCCTTAGGAGAAGGACTCTGTGTCAGGCCCTTGTTAGAAACCACAGGCTCTGGCTGTCAAACACTGTCCCTTGTGACCTGGGACCCCCCAGACCAGAGGCAGCTGCCTGGGAAGTGCTCGGCCCTGTCTGGTGTGAAGGGTCCTGGAAGCAGCAGATGCTGGGACTGCTGCAGGAGCACAGCAGCTGGGGGTGTGATTGACAGCCCTGCGGGGAGTCTGGGCAGGGATTCTCATTTTTCTGGTGTGGATTCTCCGTACGGAGGTAAATGGCTGTGTGAGTGATGAATCAGACTTGCAGGCTTGTCATCCTGCTTTAACCAGGGAGAACCTGCAGTAATCTGGTCTGCTGACAGCAGCACGGAGAGGCAAAGGTCCAGATTCCCAGGAAGTGTGCCCGCAGACAGGTGCCTCACTTTTCCTTAGCTGGTGCTTGCAGACAGAGTTTCAGAGCTGCTGAGCACACACAACTCACGTGGAGAGAGCCCCTGAGAAACAGGAAAAGGGCAAGTTGTTTAACAGTGATACTTCATAGGCCAACCCTAGAGACTGTGTAAAAATCCTAGACAATCCTGAATTACTCTCCTTATTGACCTTCCCTCCTTTCCCTTTCTGTGCCTTTATCATCTTCGCACTTCACTACCCGCAACAGAACAAATTTCCCTTTGAGGTTCCCTGTACATACTGGTTTTGACATGATCCTGTTTCTTGCTTTCTCTGCCCATCAATAAATGGACCTGAGTACTTCTATCCTGGGGGTGAAAAGGGAAAAAGCCTTTATTTTTTAAACCAAAAGTTACTTTATAAGAGCCTCCAAGAAGGATGGAGGAATAGAAAAGTAAACAATTCCTTTACTGATACTTGATTATGAGTTCATTTAAACTACATGAACCTGCTCTTCGGCGAGCAAAAGTATGCAGAATTCCAGAACTAAACATCCAGGGATCTTTGAAAGGAGCCATCAGTACAAACCAGGTGGAATTCAGAGCGTGGTCACACAAGGACACAAGATCCAGCTGATAGTGTCTAACAGGCACTGCAATAATTAGTCACATAACATCTGCCCAGCGTGCTGCATGCAAAGAGAAATGAGTCCATCTGAGCCACCAGTGCAAGGTTTAATTATTAAAAAGTGCTTCATTTGACTCCTTTCACTTTGCTTAACAGCAGATGGAGAGTTTGCACGGAGCTCCAAGTGGTATTCCCAGCACTGAGCCAGCCCCCTGGATAAAGCTTTCCCGCAGTTCCTTGTTTCTTCTTCGTGGTTACTGATATAAAAAGTAATCTTCTCTCATCCCCATTGCTTAAAGATGAGGCTGACGTGTTCATGCTCTCTATCTGTCCACTTCCTCGTAGGAGCTTTTGGCTCGATGATCAATTCCAATTAGTGTTTGTAGTAATGGATGTTTCAAGGATCTTCAACAGCTTGCAGCTTCGAGAAAGTGGGATTGAATTTTTGCCTGCTCTGACAGAGGCTGCACAGGGAGTTTGGGCTTGTTAAACCCCGGAGAATCCACACTGGAAAAGTGGTGTTAAAGTGATTTACCTGTGGGAAGCATCTTAATCAAAGTTTGCATCCTACTAGGCAGTGGAGAATCCAACTGTGAGGCAAACGTGTCTCGGAGACCAGACTTCCCAAGTTCTCCTGCTTACCAAGCTCCTTGTTCCTGCTTT
Organism: Cephalopterus ornatus; assembly: GCA_013396775.1. Taxonomy (NCBI): domain Eukaryota; kingdom Metazoa; phylum Chordata; class Aves; order Passeriformes; family Cotingidae; genus Cephalopterus; species Cephalopterus ornatus. The sequence goes on along the minus strand of VZRE01013823.1, from coordinate 43,586 downwards.
TTGCACGGACCCTCCTCTACTTTGTGACACTGAATCCAAGGCTGAACAGCCCTGATGGACAAACCCACAAGGTTAGAACAACCCAGTTCGTCACATTCCGTGTTTTATCACAACTGCAAGAAGTGATAAGAATTTGGATGGCAAATGAGAGCTACCCACTGAAAATACAGAGCTGTTCTCCAGGCAAAGCTCAGCCACGAAAGAATGCACGTAAATATTCAGTGCCAGAAAATTACCCTCTGCCCAAAAAGTAGAAGTATTTCTGGTTCATCTTTCCAAAACTTGGTTTCAGTCCAGACTGGACAGCAACTAGAAATATTTCCCACCAACTGGAAGTTCCCTGGAACTCTGCAGGGGCTCTGGGAACCCAACAAGTTTATCAGTTGTGTTTCCAAGAAGACACAAGAAGAAAGGCTGCAGGAACAATGAATCAGTTCCAAGGCAAAATAGGGAAGTTCACAGAGCTGCAGCCTGCAAGGCTTCAAATGAAACATTTGGGGGCTCAGCAGAGTTTGATTTCTTAGAGTGTGTTTCAGCAGCTCTTATCAATATTGTGAGTGCAATAATAAGTTTTAATCAAACATATCGATGGCAATTATATCGTACCATACCTGGAGACGAAGCTAATTATAACATTTTATGTAAAGAAAGGCTGTGATCTCCATGAAATGATCTAAGATAAGAAGGCAAGGTACAGTGTTTTAATTTGGTTTTTTTCCTAGCAAGTGTTTCACACAAGAGGCTCAATTTAAGTTCTTGTTCTGCTTGATTCTGCCCAAGATCTTGAACTTGGCCTGTCACATTGCAAACCAGTGCCCTAATTAAATTTGTTGCTGGCCATCATCAGCAAAAGCTGAGTCTCTTTCTCTGTACTTTGCCAAGCAGCAACAAAAGGGTTTTGAAAGGCCTCAGTTTTTCACCACACAAAAAAAGTGCATTTCAAAGCTTGGAAAACTTCCCTTCCCAGCATAAAACCAAAATGTAATACTTACAGAATCTCCTCTGCCTGCTGTTACCCAACCCTGGAGACAGGCAGGTCCTTTAGGGATCCTCAGCAGAACGATGACACAACAAAGTACTTGTTGCAATCAGAACTTTGCTTTACCTGGACCCTCTACAGACCAGGTCATTTTAAAAACCTGTCACCTAACACCCTCTGCACACCAGGTTATTTTACCACATCCATCACAACTTCAGTTTAAAGCACACATGAAACCCGCTCTCTGCCCTCAGAGGAAGCAGCAAGCCACGAGGTACCACAGCCCTAACACCTTGTCTCTGCTTCCTTACTCAAAAAGAGCCTTTCATTCCTCAAGCCACCTACATACCCACTCTCATTTTCCTGTTTTCTCTCTTTTTTTGGCCGTGTTTTTGCTGAGAGTGCTCCACGTATTAGCTGGAACATTGCATAAGGAGGCGATTGTTTGCTTACAAGCACTATATCTCTATTGTCCCTTCAGAGCAGGAACGACACAACTGGACTTTGGCTCTGCCACAAGAATCAGACCAGCCAGCGCAGAAAATGAAGCTGCAGTGCTCGTTTTGCAGCAGCTTGAAATAGCTTCTTCCTCTGCTTGCTGTTCCCCTGGTTTCCCTGGGCAGTGCCAGCCCCAGCAGAGCTGTTGCAGCAGCCTTGGGTGTAGCACTAGTTTCACCCAGCGTTGCCAAATGTGCAGCTCCCGGAGCCTGCCCACTCCTTCCTCCTGAGCCGTAGGAAGCTGCTGGTGTTGGCATCATGTTTGGATTTGGGGGATGCACAGTGCTCCAAATGAAATGGGACTCCTGTGGAATAAGCCCCCTGCTTTTGCTGCCGCTGGGATGGGGGGTTTATTTCCCCCATGGCCCTGGGTGAATCCTGAAACGCATTAATTCTGGATTCATGACCAAATTCCTCTGGAACTGGTGTGACGCTCTCTTGGGGGGCGGGGGGGGAGCAATAAACAGTGGATTGGAAAACACCATCCACAGGGCCCAGCCTGACATCCACAACTCTGCCTGAACCAGGATGATGTTTATCCAGTGCTACTCCCTGCATTTAGAAATGTGGTTTTGGCCAGGAGACAACTCAAACCAAGAGCTCCACGAGGAGCATTCCAACCCACCTAGGACTTGTGTTGACAGCAGTAATAAACCATCAAAGCTCTGTTTTCCCAGCCTCTGATGTTTCTAGGACTCCTAGAGAGGGTACAGCTACGTGCACTGCTCAGTGTTGTTGTTCCTTGCTTTGTCCTGATACACATCCTCGGAATAATCCAGGCGAGTGTTTTCGCTTGCATCACGCCAGAGATCACCCCAGGGCTGAATGGGAAGTTAAAAAAAGTTAACTGCTCTTGGAAACAAGCTTTGTTCCCTAGTCATCTGCAATCCTAATGATTTTATAATAGTTTTAAGCTGGAACTGCCCCTTTTTGCTGTACAAGTTGTATCACTTGCAGGACCTGCTGAAGTGCAGCCATTTCTGGGCTAGATTTCTGGTTAGTGAAAATCTTCCAGCATGGATCAGAAAGGGACTGATCCTATAGCTTTTCTTTATAAAAATCAAGGGTGGGTTCTTCACTAGAAGACTGACAAGGGACTGAAGGGATCTGGATTTTGTTCCCTGTTGCATTTCACATTTGTTGGGCGAGATAAGCAAGTCACCTCATTTCTTCCTTTCTTTTTTTTTCCTAAAAGTAGGAATAATAGTGGCTTCTCTAGCCAGGTTTATGCATTTTGGTCATCTTACTGCACCCAGCTTTTAAGAAACCTAATTTTTTTTGTTCCTTTTTTTTTTTTTTGTGCTACATGAATGACTGGAATTGTTATTTACTGATTAAGGCCTGGAAGTCTTTTGGCTCTATGGGGGAGTTTTCGTGTGATGCCAGAAAAATTGTAAAAGAAAACAAAATGGAAAATATTATAAGGTGAAGGAGGGCTTAGATGGGATATTGAGAAGAAATTCCTCCATGTGAGGGTGGTAAGGGGCTGGGATGGAATTCCCAGAGAAGCTGTGGCTGCCCCACCCCTGGAAGTGTCCAAGGCCACCTTGGAGCAGCCCGGAATAGTGGGAGGTATCCCTGCCCATGGCAGGGTGTGGAATTAGATGAGCTTTGAGCTCCCTTCCAACCCAAACCATTCCACCATTCTATAATTCTCTATAAAACTGGGAGATTCAAGGCAGGGAGCAATTCCCCCTTTGTGGAATTTGGCTGAGAACGACGAAAACAACTCTCTGAAAAAATACACAGCTATAAAAAAAACTCTTTAAAGAACACGCGGAGGAAACCCAAGTCCTTGTCCCTTTAAACGTCCACAAGGATCTCGGGTGCTGTCTCCCAGCTGAGGAGGTGTAGGATTTCCAGGGCCGTGCCAAGCACGAGGACAGGGATGGCTCTGGCCGGAATGGACACTTGCTGCGTTATTTTTGGCCACATGAGCACTTCCCTCAATGCCACCAGTGTGCAGCTGTGACAAAGAGAGGCCTCTGTGCTGCTGCGGGGACAGAACCCGAGGAAGTGCCGGGAGGAGAAGAGGAGAAGAGGAGGAAGAGCGCCTGGCATGACCCCCACCACCTCGCACAGCTCGTCGCTTCTTTCATTAAATACTTGATTAAGTTCGGGGCGTGGACCAGACAGAACAATTAATTGTGGGCTTTTTTCAACTGGCTTTAAGAAAACAAAAACCGATTCCTCGTAATTCCCCGGATTTTGGGCACCTCACAGAGCACTGCCCTGATCCACGCGACAGCAGCTGCCCTCTCGAGCGAGGATGGGTCGTGCTGGAAGAGATTCCTGAGTGCTTTAGGGAGAGTATTTAGAAAATCCTGGGAAAATGTACCAAAATAAGAGTGGCAGTTTGTTTGGGGTCGGATTTTTAAAGAGGGAACTTCAGTGTGGTAAGCGGGGAGGAGATTAAGGAGAAGAGCTTCACTGGGAGGAAGATGGAGAGTCGTGAGAACAACGACAACAAAAAGAAAAAATCAGATTTTTAAAATGTTTTACGAATAGCTAAAGGAAAAATGCAAACTTCCCCTGTTTTTAGTAGGAATGGCAGCTGTTTGTTAAAATGCTGTGAAGCAGGAGGGAAGCCTAGAGAAGTTATAGCTAGCTTTCAGACCTGTACAGTAAAAAATATAAAATACTCATTGCCAAAATGAGAATTTAAGGGAGATTTCCAGTTAATGCCAAAGTTTTGTTGTGATTTTTTTTTTTTTTGAGGTAAGAACCTGTCAAAATTCTCAAAACGCTTCAAATGAAAATTGAAATGAAAAAAAACCACCAAAAACAACTTTGAGATTTGTTTTGGGTCCTTTCAAAAAGAAATCCTGGACGGACCTGGCCAGGTCTGTCCCATTTGTATGCTCACAGAGGTGGCGTTTTGGTGGATACTGAATCCAGGAACACTTCCAAGTCCTCCGGAGGAACTCAGGGTGTTTGTCCTTGGTGGACCTGAGGTTGGCATTTGGTGTGGGGACACTCAGCTGGGTCTGGAGGGACGTTTGAGGTGGGACTTCACGAGTTCTGGATCGTTCCCCTTCCGAGTCTCAGTTCTCAAATGATGACCCAGCCCAGCCTGAAAAACAGGGAATCTCTTCACCCTTCTCTAAAAGTATTGGTTTATACTTTGCCGTTTTCTCCTTGTTTTTTAGGATGGAATCAGCCAGGAGAGGGAAGCAAAGGCATAGGTGTCCGTGAAACAGCAGCACTGAGATAACAGGCAGCTTCCTTTGGGACTTTTTTTTACCATTGTCCTAAAATAAAGACGAGAAAGGGGAAGCAGGAATTCTGAATCACAGGCACATATGAAGCTGATGAAGCAGTTGAGAAAAATCAGCTTTTAGAGGTTTCTGCTGCTCTGCGGATTGTTGGGGGGATGCTGGCTTTAAATGTTCTGTTGTGAGACTCTTTTGGGGGGGCAAACCCCCCTAATTCTGCCTCTGAAAGTAAAGCCTGACTTCACTGGTAATTAATTACAGGCTTATTAAAATCTACACATTATCAATCCAGCCTTGTTTGGGTGGAATTCCAGCCTTTGTACTGGATTTTTAAATCCATCCTCTGGGTCTGTGTAGCAGCCTGGGCTGAGTGACCCTAGAATAAAGTAATTATTTCCTAGAAGGTTTTTCCGTCCTGCTCATCTGGATTTCTCCCTAAAATCCTGCGGTAATGCTGCCACCTATGGAAGCTTCCCAAACCCTGACCTTTGCAGCCCGCCCCATGCATTTGCAGCTGTGAAAACAAGGATTTGAACGCCCACCTCCGATGTGCTGATTAAAAAAACCCCTATTTTTTACTGGGCCTTTGTTAATCGAGACACGAGGAGGCTCAGATTCGCTTCCTTCCAAATAAATTAGTTTTGAAATTGAAATTGCTTCCGGAAATTCGTCCTTAAGACAATATTTTTGCTTGACAGTGGCACCTCAAGGCCCCGACGTAAAATAGCATTTTAAGTGCTGTAAAAACACCAGAAAGAGCTGGGCAGCACTTCCAGCTTCCTTTCCCCCCCCCCCCCCTTTTTTTTTTTTTTTTTTTTTTGTTTTTTTTTTTTTTTTTTTTTTTTTTTCTTCTNNNGGTTTTTAAAGTGTTTTTTTTTTTTTTTCTGTGCTGCCTCTGTGATCCTGCCCAAATGCTGCTGGTTAATCCGCTCCTTCTTTTTTTTTGTGATAATACCCCCTTGGCCTTTTTTTTTTGTGGTGGTCTTGGATTTCCAGCTCAGTTGGATTTACCGTAACTGGTAAAATAATGAGTAGTGAAACTCCTCCACAATGTCGTTGGAGGTATCCTAAGGTAAAACACTAAGGCCTGCAGAAAGAGGAGTTCATAAATATTCACAATGCTCTCTGCTTAAGTTCTATCTTTCCCCAGTATATATGATAAACGGAAGATGCTTTTATTGCAGAGAAAGTTTCTGCTTATGGAGCTGTAGCCACTGTACTTGATATTCTTATCTACCTTAAAATCACAGAATTACAGGTTGGATTTAGACAGATAAGAACAGAAAATGCAAACTAATATTCCATTGTGAGCAAACCATCATTTTTTCCTTGTTTTCCTCCTTCCCTCGTTTCCAGCTGATGGGATGGTGTGAGGAGAGTGTGGTGCCAGAGTAGGATTGATTTTTCCGACAGCATGGGTGGGTCATGTCTTTTATTTTATCCAAGAAAGGTGTTACTGACAGAGAATTAAGGCATTAAAGCACAGGTTGGTTTTCTCTGGTACAGGTGCAAGTTTTCAGCTGCTCTGTGGAGGTGTTTCAGATGCAGAGGACTCCAGAGAGTGAAGTCCTTTGCTTTGTTTTAACCCAGTCCTCGCTTTTTCAGAGAAAATCTGGTTTCCTTGCCTTTCCTCAGGGAGATTTTTTTGGGGAGCCACCTCAATATTCCACTTGTTGCCTTCGCATCTGAACGTGTGAAGGTGATGGGGGGGGGCAAGAAGAAAATGGGGGTATAAAGAGATTACTTTATATATGTAACAACGCCTCTTTTTGGAGACCCTCCTGGAGGAGGAATATTTATTGGGGCCTTAATCCTGCGACCTGGTTCATGCTGGTGCTTGGAGCAGGGGGAGTCAGCGTGGGGAGGAGCACAGGGAACTCCACTTTGCTGCTGCCCCTTTTATTAATAAGGGGCAAATCAGGTGCTTGCTTGTAAGACAAGGTTCAGCAATCACCATCATGGCTTTTGTGGCTTCTTAAAATCTGGCAGTTCCCTCAGATAAGATGGGACTTCCCTGTGTTTATTATTTATTACCCGCCAATCCTCAAGACATGACTTTCTTTTTTTATTCCTCTAGAGTTTTGAACACACATAGAAATGTTAAAATATTATATTAAAAGGTAAGCACATGGAAAAATCAGATGTGCTGTTATCAGTGTTGCATTTGATAAACCCCTTCCTTCTGACTACTTGTTCTGCCAGATATTTATAATGCTTGTAAATTAAATTCAAGCCAGTACCATAAGGTTATTTTTTCCCCATAAATGCCTGATAACTGCACAAATGCATGCTGGTGATGAGGATCCTGTTGTGTTAAGTGCACTGTGAACACTGTAAAGAGGCTGTAGTGTTTGTAATTTAGACGAAGAGATTTAAATATAGCAGCAAAGAGTGGGATTTAGGGGAAGACTTTATGGACTAAAACTCTCAAAAGGAACCCGAGGGAATAGGATGCTCAAACTGGACCAGAAATTGGACCCTAGAGCTTATCTGGGTGAGAGAAGTGACAGCAACGACTCCATGACTGCTCTTAATCACTGCCAAAGCAGATGTTTCCAGTGCAGAACCCCTGCTTTGTCTCGATCTGCTTTGGTGAGGATGAGAACGCTCGTCCAACGGCTGATTCTGTGATAAAACATTCCAGTGGTCCTTCCCTGTGGAGCGTGGCCTCCGTGCTTCCACTGACAGAGCTCTGAAGCTGCTTCACAGAGCCAGGAAAGCAGCAGGTGAAGGTAAAAGAAGAGGAAGGGAAGTAGCTTTCAGTGGGTTTGGGGGGAGTTTGGTGTGAAACTCCCCGAGGTCCATGACCATGTGGCAGGTGCGAGCTAAACTGGGTCGTGGAACTGCAGAATTAGCTGGTCAAACAGGCAGGGTGGTTGTTTCATCGAAGAGTTGCAGCACAAATTAACAATTTAATTAAGAATAAGGATATAATTCTGCCCCCTGCGGAGACACCGCAGTGTCCTTTCCTTGGGAGGTGTGCCCTTGGCTCTGGTGTTCCCCTGAACCAGGGCAGGGAAAAGCGCTGGAAATGCTCCTGTGCACCAGTGTCCTGTGCTGACATCGTGTGGGATGTCTCGATTACATCAGCAGGAGATGCCAAAACCATTTTTATAGTTTTATGGCACTTTCAGATACGCTTTTTCTACTTAGAGCAGAACTGAGTTTTGCAATAAATGTCTTGTGGCCAAACACGAGGACTCTGATATCTACTCTGGCTTGGCTTTTTTTGCCTGTCACCTGAGGATCTTTAGTCAAACTTCCGAGGCACAACCTCCTGAGCAGAACCTGGGGTTGGTAATCCTCCGTTTTATTGCCCCAGCTTGTCGTTGATGTGACCTGTGTGGGCACTGAAAGCTGGGTCTAATCCACTTTGTGTGAACAGCTCTGGCCTGGTGTGGGACAGAGCTCTCCTTTCTTTCTGTACATGCCATCACTTCAAACCCACACTGCCATTTGTGCCTGGAGGGGCGAAATCCTCAAAATCCTCCTTGTGGAGGGAGGCTTCTTATGCCCCAGACTCCGTGAAATTCGGTTTTGATTGAGGACATCATGTCAGATTTCTCTGAGTGGGGCTGTAAAATCAGGCTCCCGCTCCAGTGACTGGCAGAGTGGCCCCACTGACCTGCAGAGTAAATTACTGTCCTGGAAAAACTACCAAATATGTGGATAATTTCATACTCGAAACAGGCTGCATGTCCAAAATCTTACAGCCAAAGGATGTGCCTTAAATTCGTCGGAGAGGTTGGCACTAGAACTCCCAAGACAGACAGTAATTTGTCTGTGGTCTTTGTTGGGGTTGTTTCTGCTGGTTTGGTTTTGTTTTTTCCTCCTTTTTTTCCTTTTAGATATATATATATATATATATAATATATATATATGCTTGTTGTTGATGGTTTTGGTTTTTGTTTTGTTTTTTCCTGGTTTTGGTTGGGTTGTTGGGTTTTTTTTGTTTGTTTGTTCATTTCTTGGGAGGAGGGGGGTGTTTTGCGTTTTTTTATTTTATTTTTGGTTGGTTGGTTTTGGTTTTTTTTCTCCAAGGCCAGCAGCTATCCAAGCGCTCCCTATCCCTCCAGGTTGTGGCTGACTTACAGGTGGTGGCCCCAGCGTTCTGTGACATGAAGAAAACAGGCTGGAAGTAGCCATAATTTCAGTCTGTGGAGGATTAACTTCTGTGGTGCTATTTGTCTGACTCAGCCAGTAGTGCTGAAGCAATTCCACAGATACAGGGGACATATTCTTCTGTGTGTGTCAGGAAATGTTCCATCCTCCCACCGGTAGTGCCAGGCTCTAAAATAGTGCCAGAATACCGAGTTTCAGTGCCTAGATAACCGTGCAGCATTAAATTCCATCAGCGCAGAGCTGTTGGGGCTGCTCAGGAGTGAAGTCTGAGCAGAGCTCTCTCAAAAGGGAGCAGCAACAGCTCTGGGTTTACTCGCTACTGAAGGCATTAAGATTGGAGTGGTGTGTGACTGTGCAGACCACAAGGTGGTGGCATTGCCCAGGTAAAAAGTGCATGAAACACCGAGTTTTCTTTCTTTTTTTTTTTTTTAAATGTTTGAGCTGCAGGTTTGTCTTTTGTGGCAGCTTTGCTTTGGGAAAGGAAATTGCATTTACAGTATTTTACTCCCCTGCACAATTAATCAGGGGTGTAAAATACTCTTCTTGATGGGAGGCACTTTTATTCTCTCTCTTAGATCACTTTTCCTCTCTCCTGCTTCCCCCAGCTCTAGTTGTTAAGCCATTTGAATAACATTTACCTGCCCTACGAAAATGCAGTTGTGCTCTGGAAAACAGCGCTGCAAAAGTGGGAGATAGGGCTGGGTTCTTGTTTTCCTGTGTGACTTCAGGCAAGTGGTTTAAATTTCATGGACCTCTGTTTTTGATAAGAAAAATGGGAATATATCATTCCGTCTTCTCTGTTCCTCTTACTCACGGTGCAGCCTTTCCGGGCACAGTGTGTGCGGGTAGTGCCCAACTCAGCGGCATCCTCCTCTCTTTTCTGAAGTTTTTAAACAAACCTCATCATCTTTGCAAAACCAAGAGGTACAGCACGAAAAATGTTTTGTTTGCCTGTAGTTAATGAACTTGCAGAGGTGATTTGAGTGGTGGGGGCTGAGTGGAGGCAGCGCCAGTGGGCAGCTCCTACTGAGGTGGTGCTGAGCCCAGTTCCTGAAACATCAGTGAGCCCTCACAGCTCCACCTTCACAGTATTTTAAAGATCTGGGTTTTGTCTTTCTGCCTGAATTTCAGGGCTTGGCCTCCAGGAGAGGCATCTCCTGCCCCCGTGGCTGTGCTGGCAGCTGCTGTGCTCCCTGTGCTTCCCCCCCGTGCTACTGGTGGGGTCACTTTGGGTCCCTGGTTCAACCGCCCTGCTCTGTTCTGCTGTTCCTTTATCCAGCCTTTTGCCGAGATCTTTCCATGGCCTCTTCCAGGGCCTTTCTCCAGCGCTCTCAGAGCTCCTGCCTTATCTATCAGCCTGCTGACCCCACCTTTCCCCTGGCAGTGGTGTGGGCTCAGCTCAGCTCTCTCTTCCCTCCTTCCCAGGGCATCTGTGCCTGCCTGAGCAGAAAGTTGCCTGACGCACTCTTCAGCCTTTGCAAAGTTTAAAACAAGATTGGTGTTCTTTCCCCTTTCCTCTGCTAGGAATTCTCTTGATCCAGAGGTGAGCTTCAGGGGAGGCTGGGAGGAAAATGTGGGTGAGAATTGGCCTGCCTTGTTCTGAACAGCTTCAAACCATGTCATATGGGTTAAATCTTTTTAAACCTTTTGTGTTTGGCTTTGGTCAACCGAATGGCGAGCAAGAGCATCTCCTTTTCTATTAGCTGCTGCTTTTACATTTAGCCTACAGATATATCCTTTTTATTTCCTCCAACCCGTGTTTCTTGACTTACACACAGATCCTGAACTGGATCCTTGGACTTTCTGGGCCAGCCCGCACGGCACATGGGAAGTTTCGTTCTGTGATTTGGGTTTTACTATGGCAAGGGGCAAGGCTGGAGCGTGTTGTGAAGCCGGTGATCAGATGTCCAAGCACACCTTCAGTGCTGCTGAAACGGGGGGAGAAGCTTCCAGAGCCCACCAGCCCCCTAATTCTCAGCTGTTGAACTCATGAACAACAAATGTACCCAAGATACTGGGGCCAGGAAAGCAGTGCAGGTGTTGAAACACGTCAGATGACCCAATATTTAGTTCCTATCTCACAAAATAATAAGGCCGGGTGTAAAGCAGCAGTTCTGTTAACTATTAAGACTTGTAAATTATATTTCCCATTTTACAAAAAGCGTGGAAGTGGAAACTTTCCAACTGTTGAGCAGAACACTCAGTATCTGAAGTTTTACCTCTAGTGGCAAGCTAGACATATAAATTTGTTATAAAGGCACATGTGTTCGTGCACACTGTGTTCCTGTAAATGTGTGAGTGCAGCGATCCCAGTTTTTAGATAATATTGTCCATACAAGTGACTGGACTTGGCTGATTTAACCAATCCTTGGTGGAAAGGCAAAGGTTGTCGTGTTCCCAGCCCGCGGCCTGTTCCTTGAAACAGATGTTTGTGTCCTGCCTGTCGATGGTTTTACTTCTTGAACGTCGTTATTTTGCAGGGCATGGGGCAAATGTGCCAGTAATTGAGCCATGGGGATGTATTTTCACGTGTTCGTGGATAAGGTTGTCCCAGAATCCAGGAGCTTCTGATCCCATCTCTGCAGCTTCTCCTTTTTACCGAACAGGAATGACACAGCATTTGTGGGTGCTGAGGAACAGGTCTTGGCGCTTGCTTTAAAAAGGGAGAAAAGAACAGTGAAAATGGCATCAAACAACCCATTTTTAGGGCTTCTTGATGCCTTCAGTCCCAAAGTATTTGACCTGTAAGAAAAAGCTGTGGGGTGCTGGATAAATGTGTGGGTGTTCACTGACATGGGTTTTGTCAATTTGTGTGAGAATAATGAAGAAACACCCCATTTGACTCTTGGTGGATTATAATTTTAGGGAAACTATCTCACAGTGGTCTACAAAAACCAGGGAAAAATAATCAGGACATGAGAAGTTAAGGGAAAACAGGAAGAAATTAACTGGGGTAATTCTTCCAGAAGCGTTCTTCCAAATTGGGCTCTTCATCGAAGGGAATGAAGGAAACTTCCTTCAGTGAAGGAAACTTGATTCTTGCTTTTATGATCTGGAGATGTGAAATCGGAAATGTTTCTTAAGATGACTTATTAGTTCAGACAAAGTGTTTTGTCTAATTGGTGATGTGGTGTGCTGCTTAAAAAATGGGAATAGCTGTGGAAATGGTGGAATGTGGTTTCTTGCTTTGAAATGCAGGTCCTCGCCACTTGGCCAAATCTGCTTAAGCTGCATGCTGTGCAACTCTGATTCCTCCCCAAAAAATCCGGTTTCTTTCTTATTTCATTTTTTTTTTAATTATTTATTTCTTCCCTCAGTAAGGTTCTCTTTAGAAATCCTTCAGAAAATGTCATGAACAGCTTAGCACTGGGGAGCCCTGGACTCGTGGTTTGAGCCTTCACATGCTGTTTGGACAAGGGATGATAACAAAAGTAGAGATTTTTTTCACTGTCTGGCTTCCCAACCTCTGTTCTTGTTTGGAGCCTTGGCAGCTGAGTATGTGAATTTTTCCTTATCCATTATATGTGATTTTCCCTTACCCATTAGAAATATATCTTGAAAGCAAGAGCATGTGTCTGTGCAAAAAAATTCCTTCCTTTCTGGTTTTCAGGTGATTAAAAAAAAAAAAAAAAGGAAAATAATCAAAAAATAATAGGTTTTCTATGTGTTTTCTCACTGGGAACCAGTAAGGCCATGTAATTACTTCATGGTCACTGGTGTTGGAGTAGGAAGTGCTGGCTGGCTGTGGCAGCTGGCAGAGAGCCAAAGCAAAGTTTGAAGCTGTTTGATACCTGCAAAGGCCTTTTTATTGCCTGTAGGCTCTGTCACCATTAACATTATTCATATTCTACGTGGGGGAAAAATAAGATGCCGTAAACCATCCTGTGAAATGGGTTTTCCCCCCCCTGGAGCTTGGGCAAAACCCAGTGTCAGGCTTCTGTGGGAGAATTGAACTTAGGTCACAACCCATCCTGCCAAGAGTCAGAGATTCGAGCGAGTCTCAAATCTTGTGGCTCAGATCTTACAGCTCCGACCCCAGATCTTGCAGCTCCAACCCCAGATCTCGTAGCTCCAACCCCAGATCTTGCAGCTCCAACCTCAGATCTCACAGCTCCAACCCCAGATCTTGCAGCTCCAACCCCAGATCTTGCAGCTCCAATCCCAGATCTCGCAGCTCTAACCCCAAATCTCACAGCTCCAACCCCAGATCTTGCAGCTTCAACCCCAGATCTTGCAGCTTCAACCCCAAATCTCACAGCTCCAACCCCAGATCTTGCAGCTCCAACCCCAGATCTTGCAGCTCCAATCCCAGATCTCGCAGCTCTAACCCCAAATCTCACAGCTCCAACCCCAGATCTTGCAGCTTCAACCCCAGATCTTGCAGCTTCAACCCCAAATCTCACAGCTCCAACCCCAGATCTTGCAGCTCCAACCCCAGATCTTGCAGCTTCAACCCCAAATCTTGCAGCTCCAATCCCAGATCTCGCAGCTCCAAACTTATAGCTCAGCTCTTGCAGCTCAGATCTCAAATCCTGGGGCACAAGCCTCTGAAGCATCAGGGACTTCCCAGGTTTAAGGCATGGCCCATATTTGAGGATGCTGTCACTCCTGTAGGTTGATGTTCTCCTCCCCCCTGTCCTGTCCTGTGAGGATTTGGAGAATTCTTTGAGCAAACAATGAAGGGGAAAGTCTCTGGGTGGCAAGTGGCTGTCCTTCAGCTGCTCACCAGTTATACTGCGTGTTCTTAATTGTTTTGAGGTTATATTTTCTCCTCCTGGCCCCTCTCTCTGTGCCTCTGCTTTATCTTCTTTCCCCTCATTGCTTCTTTTATTGTTTGGATCGTGAGCAGCGCAGTGAAGGAGCTTTATTTCATCAGGATTAGACCTCGGATATTAGGTTGGTATCAAAGCACAAAGTCAGTTGAAAGCACCATCATTTCATGTTTTACTTTCCAGCGTGAGGTATCAGTGGAAATAGAGAGCAAAGTGCTCAGTCCATCCACAGCAACGGTCCCTCACCCCTTTTCTGACATTCTCTTGCATCAAGGTGATGCTGAGGACCAAAAATAACCTTTGCTGATCCTGAGTCCACAGGCCAGCAACGACAACAGAACAGTTCAGAGGCTTTCAGAGCATCACCCGGAGCAGCCACAGCTTTGTGGTCCACGTGCATTCTCTGGCTTTAGGGAAGGAAAACACCCTCTGTTGTTTTCAGGAGCATGTGTTGGGAGCATCTGAAGGCTGGAATATGGTGAAGCATATGGCATATAATTCCCTTTCTTCCATTCATAATCTGCAGCAAGATCAGTTGCAGAAAGAACAAGCTCCAAGCTTTCATTTGAAAACATTTCTGTAGCTGTGTCCTTCTAGCAGCAAGTGCTTTCTCTTGAAATACATGAGTAAGATCAGATTATTCAGAAAAATATATTACTTTTCTCTCCCCGACTGATGGAAATGTGATGTTTTACCCCAGGCTGATCAAATCCTTTTAAACATCAGAACCATTTAGTTGTGAGTAACTTTCAAAGCCATTGCTCTTTAGCCTGCCTATAAATACTTAAAATCAGTGAGGAAAAAACTCAGTTCTAATGGTAACCTGTAATTACAGGAGGCGTAAAACCCTGGGCAGATTTCTTACCTCCTAGAAGGTAATATTTAGACCAACCTGGATCCTGATGACTCGAATTCTGAGCTTTTGTATTTGCCATTTTTACTGGTTCTGGGGCATGAACCATGGGAAGATCTGATGTTGGATACCACCAGCTTCACTGCAGTGCAAATGTTCTCAGGGCCAGAGTCTGGCTGTGTAATTTGGCAGTTTTCAAAGTGCAGAGTGCTGAGGTACAAACCCCTTTGGCTTTCTGAGGGAGGGTGTGTTACCAGTTCTGTTCCACCACGTAACCTGTAGTTTCTTTATTTAATATGCTTCAGAGAAGAGCTGAGCTGTCTCTCCAAGGCTGTAAAGCTCTAATTATAACACACTGAGGTTTTTGCTGCCTCTCTCTTGCCTTACTGGAGAAATATAGTCAGATTAGATTAGATTTCTTGGGTGTTCAATATTAGTTCCTGTTACCAGATACTTTAAAAGAAGACACAGGAAACCTTGCAGTAGTCAGTGTTCTGATTATTAAACATCACCAAACATTCTCCTAATACTGATGTGCCTCCCCCTCCCTTTTCTATCAATTGGGCAAAACTGGCCGATTTGGAATTGAACACAGTTTGCACGTTCCTGCTACAATGCGAGTTTGCATCAAAGTAGTTTTATACCCCTGTCACTTGGGAGCATCCAGATTTCTGCATGGAAGGACTGCAGAAATTAGCAGGTGTTCGCAACTCTTGCGTTTTTAAACTCTTGAAAAACCAGGGGTTTATCCCGCAAGGTTTGCTGACTTTTGAGCAGGCAAAGCGTCCCTGTGGCATCTCTTCAGAGTGACTATTCATGTAATTCAAGTGAGACACCTGTTTAAGGCAGAGCTGCATTCAGTGGAGTCAAGAAATAAAAATTAGGCCCTGGCTGTACAGATGTTGGAGCATGAGGTGAAGCGTGTCTGTATTGTCAAGGAATTCTTGTAAGACCACCTGAGTGACTAAAGCAGGTTCAGTGCCAGCACAACAACATCTGTATTACTGGGGACCACTTTTATTTGGTTCATACGTTAATGAATTAATTAAATTTTGATCTCCAGCATGTCTGCATTTATCCAGTTGCTTGTGGGGACTCTCTTTGACAGCTGGAGTTGGATCCTAAGTACATACCTGGACCTAGAAAGGCTGGGATAACCTAAACTGCTTCCTGGTGAATATTTTAGACAGTTTATGTACAAAGACATATTGAAAAGTTGACTTTGATTGCTTTCCATAAAGTGCAAAGTGAGAGAGAGGATCCCAGCACAAATATACACTCGCTTAGAGTATTTTTCCTGAATGTGCTTGTTGCCTCAAACCTCCATGTGGTTAGAAAAACAAACTTCAGTGCTACAACTTCTCAAATCTGCATTATAAAATAAAATGGAACATACTCTCCCCACGGTAAAATATTATTTGCTAACGTGTTCCAAAAGCTGTTCGAGGCAAAAGGCAGTAAAAGTATCTTTTAAAAGGAAAGGGAAAAAAAAAAAAAAGGTTGGATATAAAACCTTTGCAGATGTGTTTTTCTGTTCTAGAGAAAAAAGCACCTACTTATTGGAATGAACAGGAGACTCAAAAGAGGATCTGATGGATACAATATCTTCTCTCTTTTGGGAAAGATGAGGTGGAGAAGGAGTTATTAAATGTTTACTTATGCATTTGTAAGTTTGAAAGCATTGCGTTGTTCAGTGCTTGTAAGTGTGATCAGTGGAATCTCTGAAGCTCGGTTCGTAAGGGCTGAGGAGTGCTGGAGGAGCTGCCTCCAGTAAATAGTGTCTTTATGGTGCCAGAGGGAAGGGGGAGAGAAAGAGCCAGAGACCAGGTAGAGCTGACGATTTTACAGCAATAAAGCCGTGTTTCTGTTTATTTGCTGATGGAATGGGAGGGGTGTGGGTGGGTCTGTGATGAGGATCAATTATTTGATACTTGGGGGGGTTCAGTTATTTGATACTTGGGGGTTCAGCTCTTTCCAGCTGTCAGGTGGGGAGTTCTTCCCTGAGAGAACCTGTGTCTTGGTTATCCAAAGCCAGGCTCATAATGAATATCACCAAAAGCACTCCAGCGCTTTAGTCCTTGTCTTGCAGTTCCCATTCACAGTTAAAAACTCGATTTGCTTTCAGGATTTAGTGGTGTGCACCTGAACTGCTCTAAGCCTCTCCTATTAAAAGCGTTTTAAAGAAGCTTTTTTTCCCCCACCTTAAGTTCTGTACGTTCTTATTTCAGTTAAATGGAGAGTCTTGTAAATCCAGAGTAGTCTTGCATCAGGCAGAGCAGACTCCTCATCCAGCTCTGTCTGGGGAGCTCCGGCTGCCCTCCACACCCTCCTCATTCCACAGTTCAGAACTCAGCCTGTTCCTGTTTCTTGCAGCCCCGTTTCTGTTTCGGGGTATCCCGTGCAAGCAAATCTTCTGCTGGTGCTTTTCTTGGGCTCTTGAAAGTTATTTTCGGGGACTTCTTTGTTTGTCAGATACCGTTATAGAGCCCAAAGTGTGACTGATGTGTGCTTGAACACGGATGACTCGAAACTTGAAGCTTTTACCAGTTTAAATGAAGGCTTCTAACGAACACATTTGTTTTTTCTGGTACAGGTGTACTGGAGAAATGAACCCTCCAGCGACAATAGTGGATAAAGGGGGAAAGATGAGTTATCCTTCTCCATTCCGACACTGATAATTTTAACCTACAATTCGTTCCTTGGAGGCACCTGAAGGATGGTGAATTCTCACAAATTAAATGGAACAAGAATTAAATTCTGCCTTCTCAGTGTCGTCTTTAGGCGCAGTTTAACTTTTTCACTGACACTTCTCTCCTTAAACGTGAGAGGAGACAGCAGTAATTTAAGGTTGTGCTTTTAAATGCCTTAAGTATTACCTCCTAAATACATTTCTTCCTGCTGGCAGTTGCTGAGATGTGCCGAGGAGTGAAAGTTGACTCTAGTGCGTGAAACGACGCTGCTAAAAAACAGCTAACAAAAACGAGCATCCCTTTACCACGTCAAAACTGCCCTCACCTGTCATTTTGACCCCGGCATGTGGGAACGAGCGCGGCAGTCTGGAGGGGAACAGCTCACCCTCCAGAAGGAAATGATCAGCGCTCACCGAACCAGTTGCTTCGGGGATTTTTTTTTAATTTTTTTTTTTTTTTTTAATCACTAAACTGGAAACCCCTTCAAATTGCTTCAGGCTGNGCAACGACTCACAGAAAGTTGCGGGGAGCCCGAGGGGAGCGAGGGGTGCGCGGTGTGGCACCGTCCCCAGCCGGGGAAGGGGCTCCGCGGCCGCCCCGCCGCTCCCACCGCGGAGAACCGCGGAGTGGGGTCGGCTCCCGGCTCCGAGAACCCCTTCCCCAAACCTTCGGCTGCCGTTTGTGCCTCTAACTGTATTTACGGCACGGAAGATGCGCTGCTGGAGGCTCCCTCCTCTTTACCGGGGTGCCCTCGCCGGGGCTGGAAGGGGGTTTTTTTCCCCCTGTCTCACCCCTCCCGGAGTTCCGCGGTGCCTTTTACCTGCCGCTGGATCCGACTCCCCGAACCTCCAAAGTGCAAATGCCGATGTATCGGCGGTTGCACCGGTACAAACGCTTCTTTTACCGGGCGAATTTACAGCTGAAGAGCCGGAGAGATGGGCTCTTCCCTCGGTTTAAACACGATTTGGGCTTGAAACGCGAAATCTAGAGCAGGAGTCTAGTAATTTCAGGAGTATTTTAGGACTCCTGTCCTTCTGCAGCGTGTCTTAAAGGCGAGAAATTTAGTTTGGGAAGGGGTGGGGGGGAGCAAATTATGTCCCCGAAAGTGCTTCCTCTCCCCGGAGCGGTGGGACGGCGGGTCCGGGGTCACGGTGCAGCCCCCGCGCCGCTCACAAAGCGCCCCGGGATCGTGGGGAGGGCACCCCAGGGCCGGCAGCCCCCGCTGGGACCCCTGTCTCCTTCCCCACGATCGTGGGCAGGGCACCCCAGGGCCGGGAGGGGGCGAATCTCTGCCTGTTTTTTTGTCCCTGAAGTGCAGAATTCTGGTGGCAGCTGTTTGGGGCGAGGGGAGCGCATCCCCTGTGACCCGCGCCCTGCCCTCTGACCCGCCATGAATCCCTAAAAGCGGGGGTCCCCCGGGGCCACGGCACACGAGCCCCCTTTGTTCCCGGCGCTGGCACCGTCCCGGGGGTCTGGAGCCACCGGGCTGGAGCTGAGCGAGCGTCTGGGTTGGACCCGACCTCGCAGGGACAGGCTCGGCTTTATCCCCAGGAGCGAGAGGCTTCGGTTCTTAGGGAACGTTCTCTCCTTGTGAATCCACCGGCCAAGGTTACCCCGAGTGGGAATTCCGCCCCCGTCCCCTCCCGTCCCTGCCCCAGGGTTAAGAATAAACGCAGGAACTGTCGGAGTGGCATCGCCAAAAATGATCTAAGGACAAAGAAGGGGCTTTCATTCGAGGAAATGTGCCCACGCCTCTTGCGAAATGGTTAAAAAAAAAATCACCATAATATGCCCTCCCATCGCCTGTGTATTTATCTCATACTCTGTGGTTTTCTCACTGTTTTCTTATTTTAATATATCTTCCCCCGTTTGGTTGGATTGGGCTTTTTAGTACTGAGAAATGGCATCTCCAAGATGCTAAGATCGTATCTGGACAGACCGGCCTCTCCTCTGTAGCAGCGTCAAACTGCTGTTGCTTTTCTCTAACGCTAAAATAACGCCAGGCTCGCCTTTTGCTAACCTGGCAAAATCACTTCCTGCATATTTATCAATTTGGGGAGGTGGGTTAGCATGGCAAATTTCCCTGAACAAAGATTGGGTGAGATGTATTAGTTCATCCAATACCATGTCTGTCACTTATGTAGACAGAATAAATCGGAGTCCCGGCTTTGCCCTCAATCGTGCCTGAATTAAGGATACATTTTTATGAAAGTTTTATGGGGAGATTTTAATTTGCGATTCTTTTTGGAGAAAAGTGTATGGAACTCCATGAAAATAATCTAGTATTTAACAGGTAGCTTTTTGAAAAGTGGTTGAACGTGGATGGAAGGAGTTCGGATTTATTCTGAAATGGAAATTATAGTTCTATCCCGCTAAAAAAAAAA
>VZRE01013823.1:186-22065 GCA_013396775.1 Cephalopterus ornatus | reverse complement strand
TTTTTTTGTCTTTTCCCTCCCTCTCTTTCCCGGATCAGGCGGCGATCAATCCTTTCCTCCCCGCGTCTGTTTGAGAAACAGGTGATCCTCGCCAGCGGCGGTCGGTTTGCGGATGCGGTTTCCTCCCTCTCCGCGAGTGAAGGATGGTTGGTACCAGGAGAGGCTGAATCGGCGTAACTTTTGCTTGGCAAGAGGAAAAACTTTCTTCCCCTATTTGAAGGCATTAAAAAACACCTAGCGTTAAAAAGCAGAAGAAGTTGGTTTCAAAGCTGAACTTCACTTTCCTGGGATTTGTGTGTGTCAGACTCAAAGGCTGCGTCGTTTTTGTTTTTCTTTTTTTTTGTTTGTTCTTTTTTTTTCTTCCCTTCTCCCTTATCTCCCAAAAGGAAACTGTTGCTAGTTGGAATAGACTTTTTAAATGTTTGGGATTCAAGATACTTTAGGAAGAGGACCGATTCTGAAAGATAAATCTCTAGTTTCTGAGATGGATTCCGTCAGGTCCTGGGTCAGAAACGTTGGAGTTGTGGATGCAAACGTAGCAGCACAAAGGTAACCGTGACTATTTCTCCCCCACTTTCACCCTGAGTTTTATTTCTCTTTTTTTCTTTCCTTTTTAAGCAAGCCTTTTCTTTACTCCTTGTTGTTTGCATTTGATATTAAATTTACTTTCTCCCTTTCTGTCCCGCTCCCGTTCTCCTCTGGTCAGTGAAAATTGAAGGTGGTAGCAAGTAGAGCAAGGGAGCAGCGCTCCAAAACCGGAGAGCATCAGGAGTCCTAAAACCCAGTGCGGGGCTGAGATGACAGCGAGATCGGAGCCTTCTTTCATATTCTGCGCAAGGAAGATGCTGGTGGGGGGGTGGGTTGGTTGTACCCACCGATGCAGAACACTCCTTCCCGGGTCACACAGGGGACCAAGTTAGAATTAACTGAAACGTGGATCTTCCCCCCAAACCCCCGGCCCGTCTTGTTTTCCTAAATTCGCCGTGGCCGCTGCCGAAATCTTCGCCCGTGGGTCCAAGGCGGGTGCCGGACTGAGCCAGGCAGGCAGAGCAGGGGCTGGGTGAGCAGGGGAGGGCACAGACATCCCGGAGCCCCGCAGCCATCCCTCTGCCCGGAGCACCTGCCCGAGTGTCCGAGAGGTCTCTGCTGAGCCCGAGGACCCGCGAACACCCCGAAACTGTTTGTTCTTTACTTGTTTGGGCGAGTTACCTCTCCCCCCACCCCCCACGCCCCTCTTTTATTATTTTCTCTTCCCAGCCAAGTCGGCACAGGACAGTTATTCCAGTCTCTTCCCGTTAGGGGTAAGACGACGAAACCCCTTTAGATATTTTGTTTTCCTCCTCGGTCTCTGAATAGCCTTAAAAAAGAAGTTAAAAAGGAAAAAAAAAGAAAAGAAAAAAGTAGTAGCGTCGGGGAAGGCTAAATTGGGAACCCCGGGAACAAGTCGGGTTTTATTTAGTAGGGAGACAAGGTGAAGGGCACGAAACAGCAGATGGGACTTCAGCTGAAACAGGGACGTTTTAGAAATAGCACATCCGTGCCCCCACCCGCGGCCTGATCCGGGAGCAAGGTTTTCCAAGCGCCACGGGAGGAGTTATCGGAGTTTTACGAACGTCAATAGACCCTTTAATAAATACGACTGAGGGCGAAGAGGTTTATTCTCGAGGAAACCGAAAGTAAAAGGAAACGGCTCCTAAGAAGCCCCTAATTCACGGGGGCGGTGGAGGTGCAGCCCGCGGTTGTGCTGCCCGGGGGCATCGCCAGGTTTTTCTGCAGAGATTCGTAATAAACCGAGAAATGCGAGTTTTTAACGCGCAGAATGAGAGGAAGCCCCGAACTAGGTGCAGTTGTGGCGGATGTGGTGAGTTCACACCGTACCTCTTTGGCAAGGAAAACACGGGGAAACATCTGCAGTTCTCCGAAAGAGTGAAAATACTTTCGTCAGTGCAGTGGAGCTACTTCGGGGGCGGAAAAACAGAGATGTTCTGACTCCTAACTAGGCTGTCAGACGCTTAATCTGTCTATTAAGTAATGTGGAGGTGCTCATGTGCACCTATTTTCTCTGGAGTTAAGTAGACACCGGCTTTAGGGAGAGGGAGCTGCAATTAGTTTCATGAAGAAATAAAGCTGCAGTGAGGGATATTGCGGGTAAGCAAAAGCATTTGAGTCTTTCCGAGCCGGGAAATGCGTGGGAAACATCACTGCATTTCCTGCACTCGGGGACAAGACTTGGGCAAGGGCTGATTAACCCGACTCGAAATTCTTTCCATTTAAATCAGAAACCGAAGTCCCGGGAATCGGTTCAAGTCAGCCAGCGACTAAAGACAAACTTCGCTGCTGTGTAAAGTGGCTGCTCTGCTTGAAACTAGTTGTCCCTACCCAAAATGTAGGTGTCCTCGAGTTGACAGGGTGCCGGTAGGAAAGATTTTAAGGTCTCTTGTTTTTCCCTGCAGGAAAAGGGACTGGGATGCACAGGGAGCACTTCCAGACTCCCCCGACACGTTACAGCCACTTCCCACCCCGCTGCATTCCAGCCACGAGTGTGACAGGCGAGAAAATAGGTAGAGGAGGAAGGAAAACACTCCGTGCATTTAGCAATAACTTCTTTTAACGTTCGGGGGCTGTAAATGGTTGTTGTCCCGGGGTACGGACAGCGGGGAAAGCCGAACCCCCATCTCAGTGACAGCCCCGTCCCGCCCGGCTCCCGGCGGGGACCAGGGACAGAACCCGCGTGTCCTGCCTTTTCTGTTGTTTTGCTGTTGCTGCTGCACAACCTGGTAATGTCTTTGTCTCTCCCCCCTCACCCCATCCCGTGTGTTTCCTCCACAGCGGAGTAGCTTTGTCCAGAGCCCACTTTGAAAAGCAGCCACCCTCCAACTTGAGGAAATCCAATTTCTTTCACTTTGTTCTGGCTCTCTACGACAGACAGGGGCAGCCCGTGGAAATAGAGAGGACAGCTTTTGTGGACTTTGTAGAAAATGATAAAGTAAGGCTTGTTACCTTTCTTCTTCCTCTTCTCCTCTCCAAATTTGATCTTCCCTCCCCCATTGAGCTGATAACTTGTAATAACAGTTGTCCCTGACAAAACACAACCAGCACTTGCTCAGGGTTCAGGTGATTTCCTGGAGCTGTTGCCCTCTTTATGCTGCTGTAGTTAAAAACAGCTTGGAAGCCACCGTTATATCAGGAGTACAGTGGGAATTTCGTACACCCACTAAAATTAAAATAAAATTCATAGGAGATAAATGCACTATTTTTTTTTGTACCTATTAGATCTTTATTACTACCTCAACAGAAGTGGAACCTCACCTGTAATGTGTCATGTTATCTGTTGACTCTGATCATATATATTTCTTAAGACTCCAGGATAACCGGCAGGACTTGAAAAGATTTGCTTTTGGGTTTTGAACCTATGTCTTGACCACTTCGCANATATTTCTTAAGACTCCAGGATAACCGGCAGGACTTGAAAAGATTTGCTTTTGGATTTTAAATCTATGTCTTGACCACTTCGCATTTTTTTTTTCAATTCTTTTCTTAGTCGTGGACAAGATTTTTTTTAAATTATGAATCATCAGTAATTATCTCATAGGAAATCGCTGTAAAAAACCAAGCAAGAAACATCCCTGTAACACAGCCTTCAGGAAACAAATATCAGTAATGACTCAAAATAACACTATTGCGAAGTAATGATCGCGTTAAAAACCAAACTCACTGAGCTTTCACACTGCTTTATATTTGAAATGCACAAATTCTTCTCCGTGTCTTGCCTTGAAAAAGTTCAGAGCACAATGGCAAATCAGAGAGGGAGAGAAGTTCTTGAACTCCTACAGGAAAAGATGTCAGCAGTATTTTGTAGTTTGTCCCGGGTCACTCGGAAGGTTAATACATCCCAATCGGTGGATTCACCTCTTGGAATTTTAATGAACTTTGTTGTCACTTCCATCATGATTATCAGCTCTTGCATTTTAAATGTGCCAAGTGTAAGTTCTGGAAGGATTTTTCTTTAATTCCCCCCTCAGGAGCAAGGCAACGAGAAGACGAACAACGGCACACACTACAAACTGCAGCTCCTCTACAGCAACGGTGAGTCCCCTTCCCGTCCCCTCCCGGAGGCTGCACAGGGGGAAAAAGGCTGTAGGTGCTGGCACGGATTCCTAAAATCCCAGAAATCCCCTTCCATGAGGCCCCCTCGGTGCTGGGATGGGCCCTGGAGTTTACCTGGGCTTGGGAAACAAAACTACCCGGGCTTGTTGAGGGCGCTTAATAAAGCTAAAGGATGAAATATTAAGGTTTAATACAGAAACTAGATGGTTTTGTGCCGCTGCTGAGGGAAAGGCGCCTGTAACCGCGCTGTTTGTTCCTCCCCTCCCTCGCTGTAGGTGTCAGGACCGAACAGGATCTGTATGTCAGGCTCATCGATTCGGTCACCAAGCAGGTGAGCAGAGCTGGGATGTGCCCTCTTATCCTGTCCCACCTCATCCCTCCTTTCTCCTCAGCGTCTCCCTGCCTGCTTTTCTTTCTCTGCTTCATTTTTGTCTCCTGTTCATCCCCGTTACACACCTGGTCTCGAGGTTAATCGAAAAGTAATCCCCTTCAGTCTCGTTTTTCTTTTCCCCCTCTGTGGACTGTAGGTTTTACCCCCTTTGCCTCAATATTTATACGAAGCTCTTTTCTCTGCACGTAAAGGCTTTGGGGGAAGGTATTTATTTTGCCTGAGCAGTGGTAAAACCCCTTCCCCTCACACCTGAGTACTGTGACAAATAATGCTCCTGGCTTACCCCTTTCTCCTAATTTTTTGGTAGCCCATAACTTATGAAGGACAGAACAAGAACCCCGAGATGTGCAGAGTGCTGCTCACCCACGAAGTCATGTGCAGGTAAGATGACTTGATTTGCTTCCTTAGATGCCAAAAAGGCCTTTCTGATGAAGCTGTAGGTAGGAGGAGGGTTGGATTTTCTTATTTATTTGTTTTGCTGTTGACTCAGAGAAGTTCTTTGTGTAGGAAGACTTCCTTTTTGTACGTGGGCAATACTTGATTTCGGTTCAAAACAGATATTTGGGCGTATTTTTTGCCTTTTTTATGCCTTTTTTTTTTTGTTTTTCCCTGCAGCAGATTTAGCATCCACAGCTGTGCTGGTTTTCTTTAAACCAGGCCTTTGCATGTGCTCTTTAAATGGAGACTTTTAAATGTTGATTTCTTACAAAACTCCTTCTCACCCGATAAGAATGAGCAGTTTAACTCATATGTTTTTACCTGGAAACTACAAGGCAGTTTTGTGTAATTTTTGTTGGGTGAACTATTTTAATTTTCTTAATTAAAGTTCACTTCATCAGTGCTCTTTAATTTTGCCCCAACCAACAGAGAAACCCCTCGAACCAAAACACAAACCCTTCCTTTTCATACCTCTGAGCAATATTTAGGGGGCTTCCACTTTTCAATTAAAACAGACACAATTTTAGCATGTAAAGTTAAAATAAATCAGAGGGTAAAAACGAGGATGTTTTTGATAGCATTTGTGCAAGTCTGGAGTTACATGTATGTACATCATGCTTCCATGGTAACTTATTACTTTTCCTGTCCTTGTGTAATGAAATTTTTTTCAACACATATAACAATGCAAACAGCCAATGTTCCTATTTTAAAACATGTTAAATTGTGCATAGAATGTTCCTTCATAAAACCCCAATCTTGGCCTTTATTAAACACGGGTTGGGATTTATTGTATCGGTGGGAGAGGGTTAAGTTTTCAGGCTGAATGTTGCTTCTTTTAATGGAGCAGTTTGCTACTTGATTTTTTTATTTATTTTTTTTTGGTTTTTTTTTTTTTTTAAGTAGCCTTTTAAGTTAAGAGCAGCTTATTTGGGCAGAACTTTTGTCAAGGGAAAGTCTCAGTTTCCGTACTTAATTATTTCAACGATCCCGTTACTTTATGTAATAAGAATCGAGTTCATGTATATTATTTATCTCTTGTGCTTAGCTGTCATTAATTAAAAAAAACGAGCTTTTGACCACCATTTCCATATTTATGCCCAAACACAAAGTATATCACATGTGAGGGATGAATAGCATGAGCTTTACAAGGACCTGTAGACGTAGTAGCAAAGATCAAAGGTCTACTTTCTGGCACATCTAGAACTTGTGTGTGTATTTAAATATAAAATGTATATATAAATCCATGTTGTTCAAAGTCTTCAGTGTAACTAGGTGGGCAGTGGAGAAGAAAAATCTGCACTGTGCCCTTAGGTTGTGGCTTGTGATAATAAAACAGCAGTGACCACACTTCACCTCTCCCTACTCTTCTGGTTTAAAAAGTGCAGTTCCGGTTGAAAATATTTCAGCACCTTCTCATCCAAACGGACTTGTTGGGATTAAAATCAGTTTGGCTTTTTCTCCGGCTTCCTGTCCGTGCCCTTACGGTGTGAAATGCTCCGTTTGAGGGACCTGATGGCCACAAACACGCTCCGTGCTTGATTTAAGGCAACGCCGTGCAAATCCAACCCCTGAGTCTGATGATGCCGAACTCTCCTGCCTGACGGATTATCCAGGGAAGAATTGCAACTCAGGGGCGTCCTTGCCATGTAAAACACAGATTAGTGCAGGAAATCAAAGGCGTTCTGTAACCTAATCAAGACATTTGATTTTAAACGCCGTGTTTTCCTCGAGTGTCTCCGCTGCGTGGGCTCTGAGGAGGCATCACTTTGAATAACGCCAAGGGAACGGCTCCAGCCCGAGTTAAACTTGACATTTTATTTTATTTCCTTTAAGCACAATAATCAAATCTCCCTCATTGTGTGCCGCTTAAGTGGCAGCATCAATTTTTAAAGGCCCTAGTTTAGTTTGCATTAGGAACAGTATATAAAAATTTAATGCACTGTACCCACTCTGCTGTCCAAGTTGATGCCTCCTGCTTTTAAAAGGAAATCCAAGAAGGGTCTGTCTGTCTTTCTGCTCTTCTCCCACTAGTTAAAGGTAGTTTGTTTTTTTTTTTTGGGGGGGGGGGTGATTTTTATAACCACACACAGAGAGATATTTTTGCTTTACGGAGACAAACGCACCCAAAAGTCAGCGTTTCCCCCTCAGACAGTGACGGATGCATCTTAGCAGGAAAGTTGTCTAAATATTGATAGGGCTGCACCAATCTGTCACACGCCCCTGGAAAATTCCCCCCTCAGCTCCCAATAACCAGCGCTTTCGGCGTGAGGCTCTATTCACTTATTCACTCATCTGCCCATCTGAAATTCTCCCATTTGGGTTACGGCAGCCTCTCGCTTCCCCTGTTAGGTGGGTTTGTCCGGAGTAACACAACCCCGGGTTGGAAATCAAGGTAAACACTCCTCCTGTGCTGGAATAACTTTATTTCCACCCCCTTCACCCCCCCCATCCCCGCCACCTCCTCCCCTCTTCTCCTCTTTCTCCCAATTATCGACCAGAGAGGAAAGTAGTTGTTATGCTGCTGCCAGCAACCCCCTGCGCCCTCAATGCTCAGAGGGTTAAAAGGTATTATAATTCGAACAGAAGTAGTCTCAGGCCTACAGCTGGCTAATAACAGAGTTGTATTGAGTGGGAGCGAGCCCCACAGCTGTGACTTTCGCCACAAGGCTCAGACTAGACGGGAGCTCTAATCAGCTGGGGCAGGCGGCCGCTGGGGCCTCGCCTTTAGCGGCCAGATGGTGTGAATTTAGACACTTTTGTTATGCAATTGCAGGGAGGAGCCGGGCAGAAGAAAACAAAACAAAGGCCACCATGCTGCGAGCTTATTTGAGTTTGAAATTATAGCCAGATTTTTATTTTTTTTTTTTATTTTATTTTTTTTATTTATTTATTTTTATTTTTTTAATTTTTATTTATTGATTTATTCTGTTTAAAATTTTTTTTTTTTTTTTAAATTTTGGTGGCGGAGGCGGAATTCTTTTTTTTGAAGCCGTTTCGGGCAAGGGCGAGGATGTAAGTTTGGCTTTGATCTGAGCCTTCTGGACGCTCGGTTTGTAGGGCTGGTGTTGCCTCTTCGTAACATAAACCATCATTTTCGTCACATAGATCTAATCAGAGGAGAAAGTATAACAACAAAGGGAGTAGAAATAGAGATCTTAAGCCTGGATATTCTCGTCTCAAGCATCTCTGAAGGTGTGTTCCCAGCCCAACATTGTAGCAGAAATATAAATATTGGTGAAGTCACACCAATAATTTGCTCCAAGAGAATATTGTAGGTTTGACCCTGGACCTCTTATTTGAGCTTGAAAGTAGAGACAGATTTTTTTTTTAGTTACTTTTTATTTTGGGGTTGGGGTGAGAGGAGGGAAGTTGGGGGCTGAATTTTTAAAGCCATTTTAGGCAAGGGTGAGGATGTAAAGTTTGGCCTTCTGGACACTCGGTCTGCAGGGCTGGTGTTGTCTCCTGGAGCTTTTGGTTTTCTGGGTTTGTTTTTAGTTTTCTTCTGGACCATTCATAACATAGACCACCATTTTCATCACATAGATCTAATTAGAGGAGAAAGTATAACAACAAAAGGTGCAGAAAACAGGAGTCCTCAGACTTGATGTTCTTGTCTTACGCAAGTGGGCGCCTCTAAAGGCCAACATTGTAGTAGAAATGTAAATACTGGTGAAGTCACACCAATAATTTGCTCGAAGGGAATATTGTAGGTTTGACCCTGGACCACCAGAGTTTGGGGTTTTTGACGTGGACTGGAACTGGAAGGAGACAATTGTGTTAAAGGCAGCACTTGTGGAACAAACCCAGTGGCAATGTCGGTGCTGGCCACTGAGGTGAAACACTTGGAGACGGGGATTTAAAGATCTGAGGGGTTCTTCTGGTAAAATGTTGGGCTGAAACATCCTCAGTCTCACTGGTTTCCTGATCATTCACTGCAAGTGACTCTTCTCCCTAATCAAGGCTTTTTTTATATGTGTTTGGGCTCAGAAAATGTCACAGTCAAAGGGAACAAACCCCATCACTCAGAGAGGAATCTGTCACTTATCAGAAGTGATAAGTTGGTAGAATATTTGGAGGACTTCAGCTGCAAGCCGCAGTTTTAGAGAGAAAACGTTGCTATGTCACAAATGTAAAGTTCAGAACTGCAGTAACTGTGAAAATGAAAATAAACCAAGATGCACTTATTGCAGGACCCAGACACGTTCAATCTCACATGATTCGTCCTAAAACCCTCTGCCAAGGAATGGCAACATCTCTGGAAGAGTGGATGAGGTGCTGAGGTGGGGTTCAGGTACTGCAGGTGGATTCCTGCACGTTACTGTGGTGCACTGCAATCAGAATTATTCTTACAGCCACCTGCAGAAGCTACAAAAATAAAGGATATTTCATTTAATCTTATGGCAAAGAGGGGAAGCAACTGCTGTTTCAGCTGTAAAAAACCAAAGGAGACACGAGAGAAATATTTTAAAAATTGAGTTCCTTTGGTTGCTTTATTATGGGGACACATAAACCAGCAAGGTATTTATTCCCAGTGTTATTTTCAATGCCTCCTTCTATTGGACATGCCAAAGAACACGCCAAATCTATGTTATTCTGAGAGGGTTTTCTGCTTTTTTTGGGGTGGGTTATTATTATTTTCTTCTTTGGAAAGCATCTCCCATCCTGGCTTTTAGTACAAAAATACCCCATTCTTTATAAACAACTATTAGAGCGGCGAAATGCATGAAAGATGCACTTAAAATAAAGTTGGGAGAAGGAGGGAGTGGGATATTCTGAGCTGGTATGAATTTCCAGAGCCGCACTGAAGTCGATGGAGCCCTGACAATTTACAGCAGCTCCAGGGGCTGCCCCAGGGATTTTTAAATATTTAGTGTCTCCTTTTATTTTAAAAGGACTGGCATCGATGAATAAGTGCAGGTTTGAGGCAAAGGGAATGCAGGAATGTTGAAACACTTAGAGCTGCTATTCAAATAGATCTGCCACTTCCAGCTCATCTCTGCTGGGCAATTCCAGCTTGGGAACGGGAACTTCCTGGCACAGGCTGGAACTGCAGGAAGAAACGCAGGCACTTGGAATTTTTGCTACCTGAAAGAGGGTTTTTTGTCTAACTGCTCGTTTTGGGGGTTTATAATGGAATATTAAGCATATCAAGGGAAAAAAAAAGCCACTTTAATGTTTTTATACTGCCTTCAGTGAGTTCAAGTATTTTATTGAAATTGCTTCTTTTCAAAAAATTTTATTTTTAATTCCTCTGCTTGGAATTGCTCCCTGGCTGGAAAACTGTGGGATTCAGACTGACCTGAGAATTCTGTGGATGCGTTCAGCACCTCTTACACCCCTGTGCAAAACCCTGAAGGATTTCTCCATTTGATACGTGTCAATTTGAACAATCTCTGCAGAATGAGACATCATGGGGGAAGACAATTGTTAAACTTAAGGCAGAACCTGATCTGGTGACTTTTGAGGGTTATTGGACTTCTAAAAGAGTCTTCTTGAAGTTTGGGTGCCTCCATCCTCCCCCTCCTGTGTTGGCTTTGCTTGGAACAATCTCCTTGAGCATGAAAACAGCTTCAATCTTCAAACAAATTTTTGTGTTGCTACAAATTATTAAAATTGTGGGATTTTTTTTTTTTTTTCCAGAGCAAGGACTGTTTTTAAAGTCTGTTAAACTTTTGGTACTCAGCTGCTGTATGCGCAAGGAGCATCACCCATGTCAATGGGTATATAAATTAAAATAAAAATAAATCGCCTCTCGATTTTAAAATTATTTTTAAAAATTAATTCATGTTATTATTATTTTAAAAAGTCTATAAATACCTGCTTAATCTTAAGGTCTTATCATCACTGAATCAAATGCAAATGCCAACCTGAGAAACATCCCTTCAGATCCTTACTGGGTTCTAAATATGCTCTGTTTCTGGTTTTTCACTTAGCATTGAAGTTTAAACTTAAGTTGAGCATAAAACTTAGGGGCTACTTGATATTTAATAATCAAAAAACCAGTTATTTGGATAGAACAAACCATTAGGCTACTTATAGTCAGTTCTAACACCTTTTGAGTGATGTTTAAGCCTCTATACCACGTGGTGCTCGTGCCTGTCATGACATTATGACATCTGTTAATCACTTATTGCATTTATAAATACCACCTCAGTCCAAAGTGTGGCCATATTGCTGTTCATTTCTGGCTGGGAAATCCAAAAAGGGTTACAACAAGTGCCAAAGTCCAGCTGGAACCAACCAGGACTCGGGCACCCAGTACCCCGTAATTCTTCTCCCTCCTGGAATGCCCAGCCAGAATTTTCACGCTCCTGGAGCGCTGAGGGTTTGCTGGCAGATTTTAGCTGTTTTTTTTTTTTGCTGTGAGCTGCCCCAGTCGTTCTTTAATTTTGGTTTTCTTCCCCTCCCCAGTCGGTGCTGCGAGAAGAAAAGCTGCGGCAACAGGAACGAGACTCCGTCCGACCCCGTGATCATCGACAGGTAGGAGATGAACCCTCCTGTTCCCACTAAAGCACCCCAGAATTGTTGTTCCCACCCCGAGGCCCTCTCTTGCCGGGTTGTCTCTCAGTGTCTGCCGTTTGGCAAAGTTGATGTTTATTTTTCGAACCCAGTTCGGGGCGTATCATTTTTGCTGGGGCCAAATATTCCGCGTGTGCCTCCGGAATGCTTCCTGCTCGCCGGGGGTGTGATCCAGATGGATTTCTGAGGGGCGTAAAGCTTGGAGCAACCTGGCAGCTGCAGTGAGGCTCTTTTAGAAAAGAACAATATTTCTGTAGAAATGTGGGGAGGAAAAAGAGCGGTGAAGGCAAAGGTGCAACACATCAAGGGGGGGATTAAAACTGACGGTCTGGGGGTTGTGAACAGTTTTATGTAGAACAGCAGCTTCAAATATTACTCAGGTCTAGGTTGTCTTGCTGGTTGGTAGGTAATAACATCAATAGGGCAGAGCAGCAGTTTGCTAAATCATGACCTGGCACGTGAAGAGTTGTGTTTGGTATAAGAAAACTCGCCTGTGGAGCCCACGGGCTCAGGAGTGCTCGAGATCTGGAGCTCAGCAAGGTTCAAACAGGAAAAATGAGACTAGGCAGAGCTGTTTTGAAAAGGAGCACAACAACCAGGGGCTCCAGAAGGAGAACAGTAAATAAGGAAGAGCCAGGAAGAAATGTTTCCCCCCCAGATTATTCTGCAGTAACTGTTGAAAGAGTTCCTTCTCCCTGAAGCAGCTGGTACGAGGGGCCAGTGGAGAGTTGCCGCTGGAGTGGATTGATTGTGGATTCAGTTTTTGTGTCTGTCCGTGTCTGGTGTGCTCCACCTCCAGCCTAATAAGCATTATTTGCCATGGTATTACTTGTGAATTTTCTTTGGCATTCAGGATGGTCAAGCTGGTTTGAATAAAGATCTACAATTGTTTCCTTAATTTTTTCATCATGGTGAATCTAAATAGTTTTGGGACTCCGCTGTGGTGGGGTTCTTTCACTCCCTTTGCCCCCATGGTTTTCCCTTTTAATTCTGCATTTACAAGTTGTGGTTGGGGCCAGAGCTGGAGCTGGGCTGTTTGTGTGGGTGTGGGGGGCAGTTCCCTGACTAGAAGCACAAGTCCTCGATGTGCCATCTTGACCTCTCCTATGAAATTTCTAGCTTATTTTTGGCTGTGTTGACGTTTGCTATGAAATCTGCGTTTGGGAACTTTCCAACCTGAAGTCTGAGTTTTGTGGGACTCGTGCTGCTGCTGGAGGAGCAGGATGATGTCAGGCACTATCTTTGCCTGTGGCTTAAGACCAGGAAAGGGGGAGTTCCTCCCACTACCCGAATTTTTGTCATCCTGAGCAAGCTGTCCAGCCTCGTGCAAAATGAAGGTGCTGATGCCTTCTGTGAGGGTTTGAGATCTGCTGATGGCAAAGGCAATGGGAGGGAAACTATTAGAAGCAACAGGGTTATTCTTTGTAAGAGCTGCGTGTAAAATGTGCATCACAAGGGACAGTGAGTCCTAAACCTTTCCTAAGTTCTGCTCTGAGGCCAGAGCTTCTTCCTGACTGCCCTGCTAACAGCAACAGGCATTCCCTTGGCATGGAAGCATCCTCTAGGTTCAGGCTGGCACTTCATTTTTGCGTGTTGGTTTTTCCCTTTCACCCCTCTGTGTGTGTCTCAAGGGCAAGTGAAACCTGGAGCTCGGGGAGGACAGGTGAGGGGAAGAAGGGAGTCAGGCTGATAAAGCTGCTCCTTTTGGGTTTAAAGGCAGCCTCTCCATCAGACCCAGGCCACAGAGGAAGGAAATGACCCCAAATCTGCCCTGCTCTCTGGAGGTGACATGGCTCAGTGAGCAGTGTGTGGTGAATAAAAGCTGAACTCAAAGCCGAATATTTTTGGTTTTTTTACCACTAACCTGTAGTGCAGCATTGAGCAGTGACTCCTCCTGCACAGTTATTTCTGTACAGCTCTTTCTGTTCCCCCTCTTCAGCCAGTTAAACAAGGCCTGGGCAGCGAGGGATAGTCCTGGGCACTGCCTCCTCATCAACACGAGCAGTGCGAGTGTGACACCGGAGTTGTCAGCGCTGCTTTTATTCATTTGGGGTGGAGGAGCTTTATATGGCTTCTTTAAAGGAAAACTTGTATGCTTTAAGGACTTGGTAGCCTGTGGAATCAAATTTCTGAGATGCAGTTTGCACCCCCGGCGATCATGTGGGTCACTAAATAAGATTTTCAGTTCATTATTTCTGTCACGGTGGGTTTTCTTAAATTTATTTTAAAACAAACTACAGGTTTTCTTTAAGTAATAATTGGAGTGAAGGTGTTTTCCCTCCGTTTGAAATGATAGGTAAATGTGAAAACAGGGCTGCTACGTTCTGACAGCTCCCTAGAGCGGTGAAAAAAGTGAAGTGGGGAGGGAAGGGATTGCAAAAATCCCTTTGTGTGGTGCAGAGCTGTGTCTGAACAGAGTGTGCACAGCGAAAGAGGACCAGGGCTTTCATGGAGTAGGATCACAGCACCGCTGAGGTTGGAAAGATCTCCGAGGTCATTGAGTTCAACCATTAACCGAACGCAATTCCACCAGCAGGGCGGTGGTTTCTCCTGTATTTGTTTCTCTCCCCCACTTTTTGTGCTTTCCAGAGAGCAGTTCTTAGGTCGTTGTGTGGGGTTACCTGTTCATGCTGGAGGCAGACACAGTTCCCTGGTGCTCACCAAGTCCAGGGGACTTGTATCCCTTGTTTGGAAAAGGAAGAAACAGTTCAGTGGGAAAGAAACGTCGCCCATGTTGTTGTTGTTGGGGTTTTTTTCCTTCTCCTTGAAAGAATTCCAGAAGTTCTTATGCTGAATAAAACATTTCTGCGGTGACCTTTGCTCTGGGGACTGGATTTAGATCCCAAGGACCTTGCAGTTATTTTTCCACTCGCTCTTGGAAACGAGGACGTTTCTACGACGAAAAGGAGCTTCTTCACGGAAATTTAGCGTGTGCCTTCTCCCGCAGACAAAGATCTGTAGGGCACGCTGGAATGTTTAGGTTGTTGTGGCTTTCTGGGTCGGAATTGCAGGGTAAGCCTGGCCAGAATCTGCTCGCTCAGCGACGACACAGCTCAGCTCCTGCCACTGCAGACATTAAACCCAGCGACACGGAGCTCCCCTGGAGCCGAAAGCACCCCCTGAAAACACACATGGGGTTACATTTTCAACCGTGATCGGTTCTCAAAACCTCACAACAAGCTTTAACTTGGTGCCCAGAAGCCAAATTAATCGCAGCTAAAGGGGCTGTGGTGCGTTCCCAGCGTGGATCTCAGCGCTGGTGGGTTCATCCTGTCTTCCTGCCCGGTTTTTGAAGCTGGTGTCTGCGGAACTGGGAGGTTTCAGAGACTTCAGAAATGTAAATGTTAGGGTTTTTTTTTCCCCTCCCTCCTCATGGCTCAGGTGGTGGTTCTTGAAGTTCCTTGTGGTTCCTGGAAATTGGAGTGTGAACTTGGTGTGCTGGTGTTTCTTTTATCGAAAGCATAGAAAGGGATTTGAAGTGGAGGGGTTGGAGGGCTTTTGGATAGAAAGATGATACTTCCAAATGAAAACTATTTTCTCAGGCCTAGATTATAATTATTCAGTTTGTTGCCTTTCCCACCCCCGTTATGCAAATAACAAAGAACCTGGTGTTAGGGTTAAGAGGCCGTGGATGCTACAAATTAACTTAATTCCTCATTTTACTGCAGATTTTCTCTCTCATTTTAGGTGATCTGTGTGGCTTTGGAAACTCCCCATTCATCAAATGGGAACGATCTTTTGATTTTTATTTTCCTTGTGTTTCTTCTTTAGAGAAGGTCATTTTGTGTGCTTGTTACTCTTAGTGCTTTAATGAGTTTACTGAGACTGTGATCTAATTGAAGGTACTGGGGACAATTAGGTGAATTTTTCGGTTGAACATTTTATTTGCCCCTTTTTTTTTTTGCCTTTTCTCCCCTTTCTAATAGAGAGATGATACAGTGTTTGGGCTCGTGGAACAAAGCCATTTAGCTCACATGCTTTCACAACCTGAGACCTCGAGTCCAATCCCTCCTACTTTTATCCTAAACTCTTCCTGATTGTCCTGCGAGGAGCTTAATGTGTGTTGCCACCACACGTTACTTATTTATTTATTGTGATTTATTTATTTATTGCGTGTTGCCACCACATTTTACTTATTTATTTATCGTGGGGCAGCACTGGGGCAGGTGGATGGGGCTGGAGGGGGTTGTTGGGGTGTGGGGAATGTCACTGTGGGTTGGGATGTGCTCTAAACCAGCGAGGGCCAGGGCTGCAGCTGGGTCAGCGTTGCCTGGCACCAGCTGAGCACTGGGCACACTGGTTTCAGCGGGTGGGGAACTGCAGCATCCGTCAGCTGACACGTGCTGTCAGCATATTTGGGGGTTTATGATCGTTATTTAAAAAAAAAAAAAGCCATGAGCACAGCTGGCGACTTGTCAGCGTCTCTGGGAAGGAGCAGAAGAGCCTGGATTGCATTCCTGTGCCGTGGTGGTCCATCCCTGCCTGTTGGAATCGGGGCACCACGGATGGAGGTTTCCTTCCTTGCCGGTCCCTGCCCCACCTCTGGATGGGCAAACAGAGGAGGGAGCTCTCCCTGGATCCCTGGCACGTGCCACAAGCACTAAAGCTCCCTTTGGAAAGGCGGCTGTTGCCAGACTCAGACCCTGTGACCTGCAGTGTCAAAGTGCTCTCTGTGAGGTGTCCACCTTGATAGGGCTGGGCTTTATGTCTCCTGTGGGGGGGTGTGTCCCTCCACCCACAGTTCCCTTTCCCTGAAAATGGCCTATAGGTTATCTTTCATTTGGAAGGATCTAACTTGCCATAAGCGCAGAATTTTGGCCATCCTGTTTCTTTTCCCTTTTTCGTTTCCTTTTTTCCCCCCCTCTCTTCTTTTCTCTTAATCTCAGCCATCTGGAAAGGACCTTATCTCTTCCATCCAGGATTTATCCCTTCCACCCATCATCCCTTTATCCAGAACAAATGCCCTTTTGGGCTGATCCCCAAAACCATTGGGTACCACAAGGCTGTTTCCTGATGCTCAGGGGTAGGACAGCCTGAATGGAGAGGCCTGGATCACATTCCCACTGACCCGGAGTTGCCCTGTCCCCTTAAGTCACACAAATCCCTGCCTCAGTTTCCCCCTTCGTGCCGAGCATTAGCGGTTGCCTGGCTGTGGAAAGTGGTTTCAGGCCCTTGAATAGGAGCTCTTGTTTTGATTTCTGATGTCTGTGCTGCCAGGAGGGTTTAACCCCCGTGGCAGGGTCTGACTGTCCTTGCTCTGCTCTGTTCCCCGTGCTCCTTGTGAGCCCGCCAAGGTGGAAGAAATGCCTCAAATCTGTTGTTGCTCTGGGGTGAAACCTGGAGCCACAATCTTCCCACCTCCCTGTGTGCTCCAGTCCCCCCTTCCAAGCCCCCAAAACCTACAACGATCCCTCCTCTTGTCCTAGGGAGTCCAAGTCCTTTGTTCACTGCTAAACCCTGCTCTCCTGCAAAGAGCTGCTGTTGTGCCATCTGTCTCTTTATGAATTTTTTAGTAGACTGGATGTTTGTGGGGAGTCAGTAACTTAAAGTGCACTATCCCAGCCATTTGACAAGTGCTTCTCTTAGTGCCTAATTTGTTTGTTTGCTTCTTTGTTTTTTCCCCCCCTCCTCCCCTCTTTAAGGCAAAAAGAAAATTCTTTACTAGTTCGCTGTCCAAAACATCTTGAAATTTTTGATGTGTACAAACACTTAGAGCTTGTAAATGGACTAAACTGGAGACTAGCTTGTGTCACTTAATGTTTTTCATTTCGTGTCGACAGACAACAGATTCTCCAGCAAGCTGGCGAGTCAAAAGAAGCTTAAACATCTTTTTGAGTGCGCTAGATAAATGAAAACGGACTGGTTTGGTCTGTGGAAGTCCTGTGTTCTGCTCCGTGTATTTTTCTAGCCATTCATGGAATCTCTGTTTAACCATAAACCACGTGTGTACCTCCTTTTCTCTGGTAACTCAAAGATGCGTGTGCTGAGAACTGATGTGTGGGAATACTGTGGTGATGTGGAAAACTGTTGCTGTTGCAGTGGAGATTGTTTTGGAGGGATTTGAAAAGTTACTCCTCCCCCTCAGACTGCTGGTTGCTGCTTCTGCAAGGAAGCAAGAAATAAATGAGCTTAAATCACCGCTGATTTCAAGCACAGATTTATTGGGAAATTAAACAGAACTGGAACCCCCTTTCCGCTGTTGTTTTGTGCACGTGCACTCTCGACCATGAGCTGTCACTGTGACTGTGCAGCCCTTTCATCCTGGGCACCTCACCCGAGAGATGCTTTTTGGGATGTGCTGTAGGGGAAAAAAAAATGTAATTGGTGGGACTCTCAACCACTACTGATCACTTCAGCTCCACTAAATCTGTAGCTGGAACAGTCAGCACATGTTCTGGTTTGAGAACTGCAAGGGAAACCTGGTGAAGTCTAAGCAAGGACATATTATACAATTTAAAGAAATATAATCTGACTATTTCTACTACCGCCTGGAAGCCTTGAGAAAATAAGCCCAATGAAGACAAGACCCAAAGGATTTTAGCAATTCTGCATGAATCAGATAAGCTTGCATGATGCTTCGGAGCAGTTTGGACACAAGCATGGATGAATTCCAATCTTGTTAGATTAGTTGTGCTTTAGTCGAGATAAAAACACTGATGGTGCTGGCTGGGTAAATCCTGCCTGAGCAAGGCAAAGTTCTGAGCAGAGTTTAAACACAGTGCAGGAAAACCCCTTGTCCCCTTTTAAATTGGAGCTTCTTCCCTGCAATGAGGAGAATTTGATGCAGTTTGTGCTCAGGAACAGCGAGTGAGGGGGTTGAGGGGCTGCGGAGCCAGCTGACCCCAGGACAATCAATGGGTTTGGTAGCAGTGGAAAGGGGAATGGAATACAAGTTTCCCATGAACTAAAGCACCTCTGGGAATAGAAGCTGAGGATAAAGTCACTGTGCAAACAGCACAGAAGAAATTCTGGGCATGTAGAGCAGTTGTGTGTGACATGGGACCTCCACAGCAAAACCCTTTGGAAATGGGTCTGCGTTTGCCTGGACCCATCTGCGCTCATCAATGAAAATGCCAATATTCCAGAGTATTTGCGTCCTAATCAAAGCATCCTCTGTGTATTTATGACCTGAAATACTCTTCCTTATCACTTCTGCATTCCTCTCAGCCTCTGTCTAGACCCAGTTTTATGGACTTGTCACTTCATCCACCCCAACCTTTTTTTGTTGCTGCCTCTCGCTTTCCTTTTGAACCTTTTGGTTCTGCCCATCCCTTCCTTGGGTGTTTCTCTCACCATCTGTTTCTGGGGGGGATCTCCCAGACTTTCTACCCTGGAAACATCCCAGGATTTCAGCCTCTCTGAAGCTGGGGCTTCACCCCCTGAAGGAGTCCTCCCAATTAACGTGTTCCTGCTTTCAGATCCTCCCAATTAGGGTTTCCTGCTTCCAGAAAGGGGATGAAATCATTTGTCCCGCTTGGAACATCACCCAAAGTCCTTATAAAATGAAGGCAAGACTGAGGTTGAAAATACATAATGGATATCTGAAGCTTGCTCTAGTCAGCTGGAGACGAAATTTTAAAGCTATTGAGGGTGATTTACACGGGTTACCCAAGATGATGTAGGAGGTAGAGTTTGTGACACAGTGAGGAGTGGAATCCAAGTCATGTATGTTCCACCATGGAAGCACGTCCTGGAATTTCATTTCTTGTCTGCAGCCCT
Organism: Cephalopterus ornatus; assembly: GCA_013396775.1. NCBI lineage: Eukaryota > Metazoa > Chordata > Aves > Passeriformes > Cotingidae > Cephalopterus > Cephalopterus ornatus. The sequence continues at coordinate 2,891 of VZRE01013823.1, read as the reverse complement.
AATTCATGTACCCATTTTTCTCCCTGATTTGGATCTCTAACGTGCTGCTGTCATCCGACCCACATTTCTTTTCCCCTCCTTTCCCTTCATCTCGTTTTTCATTTTCTCTCCACCTCCTCTGCTAATTTCCTTCACAAAATAAATGCCGATTTCTCCATGGGCTTTCCACTTACAGCTCCACATTTGGTGGCTTTCCCTTCAAGTGGAGTCCATGGAGCTTGTAAATTGTGTTGGATCAGTGAGCCCATAATGAGGCTTCTAAGTCCAAACAGTGCAAGTCTGCTGGGATTTTATTGTTCATAAAGCTCCTTCCCTGGGGAGTGATAGAGCCATTAGGTGTGTGCTGTGTTTAATATTTGGCCATGACAGGAAGCAATAATTTTCTATCTTTTACTGTGGCTCCCGAGTTGTTTTTAAGCACTCAGCTTATTCGAGTCCCGGGGACTGGGAGCCCATTAGGCAAAAGGCTCTTCCCTGCGTGGGTTTGTGTCTTCCTGCAAGGGCTGTTTCGAGAAAATAAAACGAAATGAAGTGGCAACTGATTGTTCTGTGGTGGCTGGAATCACTTGCCCCTCTCAGGAGCTGCTGGTGCCACTGGCAGGAGTCGGCAGAAAGCTGTTTTCCCCACACAGTGGAATTCCTCGTGCTGAATTGGAATTTATTTTGGCTTTATATTTATCACAGCAGAGAATAACCACTGTTTATATGGGTTCAATCCCCTGCACGGGCAGTTCACTTGAGAGTTGGACTTGATGATCCCTGTGGGTCCCTTATTCTAACTCAGAATATTCTAACTCAGAATATCCTGTGGCTCTGTGATACAATATGTTATGGGTTTGGGTATTTATGTGGCACAAATCCATGACAAATCTTCACTTAATTGCAGCAGAAGCAGGAGCAAGGTTGTGCTCAAGTATTCTGGAAGCGGGTTTACATATATATATATTTTATATATATATAAAATACATAAATATATACATGAATTTTTATATATAAATGTATAAATATATATAAAAACATGTATTTTTGTTTATATATATATATATAAAAACAAGAAAAAAATCAAAAGCATGGGCGAATTTTGGATGTAGCCTGTAGGAAGCTGCTCCTCTGACAGCCCTTCCCTTGTGTTCCCAACACTTCCCTCAAAAAACCAGTCAACTTTCTCCGTGGGGTGTGCCACCAGTGGAGTCGATGTTGCACATTTCTCGTGCTTCCCATCCTTGCTGCCTCCAAGCCTCTTTTCAGCCTGATTATCGCAGGTGTTCCCTTGCTCTAGTTTTTTTGCTCCAGGGGGAAAGTTTTCCACTGGCTTCTTTTCCCGCTGGGTCCTCACCTTGATCTCTGCGGTTCTGTGCGGGAGACTTGTGTCAGAAAGGGAAAAAAATAATTGCCTTGCTCCGCACCCCGGGGCCGGGCTGGGAAACCACAACAGCACCAGGCACCTCTGCGTTAGTCAGACACACAAGTTCCTTTTCCAAAACCAAACCTTAGAGGAAGATCCTTGAGTGTTTGAAAAGAGGTGGCACAGCAAAGGTAATTGAAGAGGTGTTTAGAGCCAGGACACGGTGAACACACGAAATCATGGCGTAGAGAAATTACCCTTTAAGCCCAGAGCGCTGATGCCCGTACAGATTGGATTTAATTATTTTTTAAGAGGTGTGCTCTTCTGCAACATTGATAAAAAGTTATTTTGAAGGGATCCCGATTCAGCAAAGCAATTAGCGCTGGATATTGTGAGGAGCATTCATGTAATTATTTCATTTAAACTAAGTCCTGAAAAGGGAAACTGCGAAGATTTGGTATCTGGGCTTCTGGTTCCTTTCACATTTATTAACTTTCTGTAAGAAACTACAGTTCTTGAAGCTTCCTTTTTTTTTTTCTTGAAAAGATAAAACTTGGGATTTTCACGTTCACATGAACCTAAAACTAAAAGCTCTGGTTCGGATGATTGATGAAGCTGAGAGGTGTCTCCTTTCTACCACTGATCCAAACCTTAATGCCATTTATCTCGAGTTTTTCCTCGGAGTGATCCTTGAATTTATGGCTGCTGGAATTTGGATTCTGAGCCTTGAGTAGAGATGTTTTCCAGCTCCCTGCTCTCCTCAGGAACGTGGGTGCTCAGTACCTTGAAGAAAAGGAAGGAGGGCTTTTACAGCTGAACCCCCGCCGGTAAAAATCCTCCTCCTTGATGGTGACAAAGCCTCTGCTCAGTCAAAATTCCTCTGCTAAAGAGCGGGGGGACAAAAGTATCCCGTGTTGTGTCAGTGTCACTTGTTGACGTAGAACCTCAAAAGAAAAAATATCCTGTGGGATGTTTTGGTTAAAGGTGTGTTTTTTTTTTTTTTTCTTTTATTTTCCCTTTTTTTTCTCTCCCCCTTTATCTCAAGCATTTCCCAGCATTCCTTCAGGGACATCTGGTTCTCTCATTTTCCAGCTTTTACTTTGGTGCCTTCAAAAAGTGTCACTGTCAGCCCTTTAAACCTCTTTAGCCAAACAACACAAGCAGGACAGTGGCCCTGCCCAATAAATTGCCTAAAATAGATATATATTTATATAACAGTTCTATATTTAAGTATATATATAATTATATATAACAGAAAATTTGTTAATGTCTTTATTGAAATTTATTTATTATTTATTTTGTATAAACATATATAAATTTACACATAAAACATAAATATGTAAAATATATAAAAATCATC
>VZRE01013822.1:78273-92879 GCA_013396775.1 Cephalopterus ornatus | reverse complement strand
GGAGGGAAGGAGGGAGGGAAAAAGGGTGAGGGTGAATGTATAATTAAAGTCCCATTAAGAGGCGCCCAGGAGTCTCCCGGGGAGCAGGACGGGCGAGCTCGCTGCCTCCCCGACGGCTTTTGGGTGCAAAAGTCCCCCCCCGGACACGGCCAGGAGGGCTCGGGGGAGGTGCCCCCGGGGGATGTGGCACCAGCAGGGGCTCTGTGGCACCGGGACATCGCTCCCAAGGCTGCGGTGTGGGAGGACCATCGCAGTCACATCCCATTCCATCCCGTCCTATCTCATCCCATGGCCCTGGGAGATGCTGGGAGCAGGTGTCCATCCCAGTGCTGGCTCTCCTGGCAGCCCCGTGTCCCCAGACAGCTCACACGGGTGACATTGTCACCTCCCTGACTCCAAACCCCTCGGAGTGGGATCCAGGGATGGCTCACCACCTCGGATGAGCGAGTCCAGCCCGTGTGCTGGGCTTGGCCTGGAGCTGGTGGAGGACACAGGTATTTTAATGGTCAAAAAGAGGGAGTTGCTGTCCCCTCCCCTGCGCTGGAGCTGTCACGGACTCGGGGTTTCACCATCTCCTCCACTCTGGCTACTCCCTCTCCACCTCTCAGCCCTCTCCATGGATCACATCCTCACCCTCACTGGGAGGTCCCTGTCACCCTCTGAGAGCTCTGAGGCCACGTCCCGCTGTGCTCCCTGGTACTTCGTGCCCGGGATGGAGCCTGGGATGGACCCATCCCAGCAATCCACCTGCACCAGGTGATGATTGTTCCTCCCCCTGGGAGCATCCCCATCACAGAGCTGACACATGAGCCCCCTCTCTGCACCCTGCCACCTTCACCCAGGGCTGTCCCCATTCAAGGGCTGACAATAAAAAGCAGGTTGGGGCCGGGTTTGCTGGTAAATCCCACTGTTTCCTCACCTCCCCCCGAAATTCCAGGCCCAAATCACCCTCCCCCACAGGTGCCTTTCCCATTCAACACCTCCCAGCCCTCCTGCCCCCTGTTCTTTACAGCCCCCACATTAGTTGTGGTTCACTGGGTGCTGAATGGGGCTGGAATTCCTTAATCCACCTGCGACCTGCGGAGGAGCTTTCCCAGCCCCGGTCCCGTAACCCAATCCCGGGAACGGTGCTAGCCGCTTGAATCCCACCTCCTCCTGGTCCAGGGAAGGGGAGGCACTGCAGGCACTGCTCCCTTTGAACATCCCCCACCACCAACCCGCGGCGATTTTGCCGGCGGAGCTTTTGTCCTGCCTTTGGTTTGGAAAATTCCCCCTGGTTTCCGTGGGGCTTTCCGGTGGGTCCCGTTTCACCCAGAACGTGCCTGACGGTTCGAGTCCAGCTGCCCACCTGCCCCTGCCCGGTAAAAGTGACCCAGGGAGGGTTTGGAAGTGTTTTGTTTTGGGGGGGTTTTTAAACAGGAAAATGTTGATTCATCGGAAATGGTGATTTATTTTTTTTTTTTTTTGCCAGGGATGTGTCGGCTCACTTTGGCAGAACTTCTCCTCGAAATATTGCAGAGGTGTCTGGGTGGGACAGGAATTCCTGGATGGATTTGCCCCAACTTTGACACCTGGAAGGCCTCTCAGAGCCACAGTCAGCCCCAGCTCCTGATGCCAAAAGATTTGCCTTGAAAGACGTATTTTCTGTAAAAACACCTCAGTGTCTCCTGTGAAGAGGATTCCAGCCTTGCCAAGCTCTCCTGTCCCTTCCCTCCCGCTTCCATCCTCGTGGAAGCTCAGATTAAGTAGGAAAACCTGGCTTTTGGCAAGGCAGGAGTTTTGGATACTGCCATCAGTGAATTGGGGTGCTCCAAAGAAACCTTTGAGGTGGGAAGTGAGTCTTTTCTCCAGCCCACGGAAGGCGACTTGTGAAATCGTTTGAAATTGTGGCAACACAGCCAGCAAATTCACCAGTCCAGTTCAGCCATCCTGCCAGAAACTCTTGCTGTTGAGAAATAGGGATGATGTTCCTGATTTTGGAAAGTTTGGGGTGGGGGTGGTTTTGGTTTCGAGGTGGTTTTATGTCAGTGTGGGGCTGGAGAAGGGCTCAGAGCTCAGGAGGACCAGGGGTGGGAGGAGGAGGGTGTTCAGGCAAAATCCAGCAGGGATGGGACAGGTTTCCCTTCTTTCCTTACTTTTGGGGTTGTTTTGGGTGTAAGGCGAGTCTGGAAAGCACTGGTCCCCCCACGGCAGAGGGAAGAGTGGGGGAGCTGAGGGGGGATCCAATGGCATGGGATGAGGGGGTGAAAACATCTGGAGAGCAACGGAACCGCAGAACACGCTGAGTTGGAAGGGACCCCTCAGGAGTCCAACTCCCTGCACAGGTGTCTGGAAGCCGCAGCCTTATCCATTTTCCAGCCAAACAGCAGGAAAGCAGGGATTATCTCAGATTGCAGCTCAAACCAGCTCCCTCTTCCCAGCTCCTGTGCCCCTTCTGCCTCCGCTTTGCAGCGTCCTCCTCCAGGGAGGGAGCAGAGCTGCTGGGCCCGGGGGGGCATGGAACTCTTCTGGGGGGGGCAGAGAACCCCCCACGGGAGCCAGTCACCCAGGGATGGATGAATACGGATGTCTGGGCATGGCTCCACCTGGACCAACATGTGTGTGTGCACACCAGTGCATCCTCCACACGCGTGTGACACGGACCCCGCTGTCCCTGTGCTCGCTGTCACCTCCACATCCCCCTGCAGCCTGTCCCGGATCAGGACACAGATCCCTCTCCGTCCTCCCCCTCCCCTTTCCTCGTGTCTGGCTGAGCTCAGCCCCAGCTGCAGCCGCGGGAGGACAAGGCCAGTGCCCACTTTCCATTTGCTCCGACTTTCCGGCCCTGCATCCCCCCTCCATCATCCCCATGAGTAATTGGGAGCGGTCGCTCCCGGCTGTGCCAGCGGGAGATGGGGCCACCCAGGGCCACCCTTTGGCAGGCGGCGAGGAGGAGGAGGAGGAGGAGGAAGAGGGTGATGAGGAAGGAGGCCCTGGGCTTTCCTGTTCCTCTGGGGTTGTCTGGGGTCCCGGAGTGGCACCCTGGGAGCTGGCCAGCTCTGTGTTAGTCACACGGGCAGGCTGGAAAGACCTGCGGCCCCGATGGGTGTGGAGACGGCAGGACTTTGTCGGGGAGCAGCCCTTCTCCCTCCGGGAACGCAGCCATGAGGAGACACCTGGGCTTGGGACCTCCTGGGCTCTGCCCCTTCCCCCGGCCCAAACCTCGCCTGTCCCGTCCTGTGCTCCCCCGGGATCGGTGTCCCACCCTCCGAGCTCCTCTCAGAGGCTCCAGCCAGGGGGTTTGGAGCTGGAAGGAGGCAGGAGACTTTCCAGACTTGCAGTTTTCAGAGCTCAAAGGGCAGCGGGTGGAGACTGAGGGACAAAAGCCCGGAAAAAAAAAGAGGGAGGAAAAATAATACTGAACACCTGGAGGCACCACGTGGAGCCTGGAGGGGCTCAGGGGTGAGGGCAGAGCTGTCTCCAGGGCTCCTGCCTCCCTCCCCACCCGTGATCCATCCTCTCCAGGCTCTGCAGGGAATGACACAGCGCTGCCTCTCGCTCCCTGTCCTCAGGTGTTTATTCCATGACCTGTTGCAGCACTTCAAGCTCCGACTCAGGACTCCCATCACCCTTTCCCGGGATGAGCAGCACATCCCAGTCCTGCTCAGGGCTGTCCTTCCACACCACGCCACAGTTTCACTTCCTCGTGCACCGCAGCCCCAGTGGGATGGAAGGTTAATCAGATGGATAATCCCATATCCAGCTGCCTTGGAGAAGCGTGGCACGTGCTCCTCCACCCTCTTCCTCATTTTTCAGGAAGCAGGGAAGGATCATTCCATGGGGAAACTGAGGCACGTAACTCAGCTCGGTGGCTTCTCTCTGGCAGGGCAGTGGGGTGGATATTGTGCCCAAAGCACTGCCAGGATTTTGGCAGCCTTTCCCCTGCCTTTCCAAGGGAAAAAGCCCAGGATAAGAATGGATTTCACACCTGTCCTGCTCCCCTGCTCCAGTCTAAAGGGCTGAGATAACTCGGCCCCATCGATACCTGGCGGGAGCAGGGAAAGGTTCGGGTGTTCCCTGGCAGGGCAAACGCTGCCACACATTCCAGCACTGCCTGGGTCACTGCCAGCTTGGTTTGCTCATGCCTAAAAACCCTCAGCACCACCAAAATCAGGGCTCCCAGCCCCAGCAAGGACAGCAAACTCACGGGAAGTGGATGAGCAGGGAAGCGAGGGGCAGCACCAATCTCTGCGCTCTGTGAGCAGTGACCCAGGGAAGGGCTGGAGCTGTGCCAGGGGAGCTTTAGGCTGGATTTTGGGAAAGGTTCTTTCCCCAGCGGGTGGTTGGGCACTGACCAGGCTCCCCAGGGCAGTGGGCACGGCCCCAAGGCTGCCAGAGCTCCAGGAGGGTTTGGACAACGCTCTGAGGGACAGGGTGGGATTGTTGGGGTGTCTGTGCAGGGCCAGGAGCTGGACTGGATGATCCTTGGGGGTCCCTCCCAGCTCGGGAGATTCTGTGACTTTGTGAGAGTTTACAGGTCTCTGCTGGATACCAAGGGCTGGACACTCTGCACAGACCAAAGTGCCCCCCAGGGTCACACCCAGCTGGGTTTGGGGATCACCCGAGGAATTCTACAGCTGAAGAGTCTCCGGGGTTGGCAATGGTCGTGCCTCTGTGTCCCCTGGTGCCGTCACCTCTCTGCCCGGGGATGTGACACCTCAGAACTGCTGCCACCAGCCCGAAGGTGAAACCACTGACCTGGAATTGAGGCGATTTTAAGACAATTTGCTTCCTTTTCGCAAGCTGACAGGTGGCAGGTAAGAGGTGACCCGGCAGCCCGAGGCCGGGCCGGGGTCCCCGCTGTGCCCCCCCTCCTCCCCAGAGCAGCCGGGGGTCCCACCGCCCCCGGAGCGCCCCCGGCCCCGCTCCATCCCCCGGGAATGCGGCCAGGCTGCAGGTAACGTTGCCATCTAGTGGCTTCCCCACCCCGGCCGAGGGAAGGAAGCCACTTTTGGGATTATTTGGGAAGGGGGAAGGGGGGTGGAGCAGCACAGGTGAGCTGGGACACGGTGACACCCCGGTGCTACCCACGCCCGGACGGGGCACAGGGAGCAGCACGGGCTTGGATCAGCTGAGGATGGGATGGGGAAGCTTCAGCCCCTCTGCTCAGAGAGCAGATCCCTGCTGGATGGTCCAGCAGCTTGGGCTCTGAAACCTTGGAAAGGTCTGAGTTGGAAGGGACCTTAAAGCCCATCCAGTGCCACCCCCTGCCATGGGCAGGGACACCTTCCACTAGCCCAAGTTGCTCCAAGCCCCATCCAGCCTGGCCTTGGACACTTCCAGGGATGGGGCAGCCACAGCTTCTCTGGGAAATCCATTCCAGCCCCTGACAACCCTCATAGGGAAGAATTCCTTCCCGATATTCAGTCAGTGTTTGTACAGCCCAACCCAGGGCTCAGGGGGACCAGTGGCAGCTCCTCCACGCTGTGACAAGGCCTGGAAGCAGCTGAGACCCCCGAATTCTCCAGGCAGGGGAGCGGGGAGCCCTGAGCTCGGAAAGGATCCTGCCTCCAGCCCGAGGGCAGAAGGTGGAGGCTTGGCTTAAACCTGGCAACACCTCAGCTCCTGGAGCTGTCAGGGCTTGGTCAGGAGTGACATCCAGCCGGCTGGGGATGGTACCTGACGGGCAGGATTCCTGCCAAAGCATCTTTCTTGACAGAGCTTAAGATCAAAGGCGGATGGGGCCGAGTCCGTGGGAGCTCCACTCCACGTGGGCTGTGCCTGAACCCAGCTCAGAGTGGCCCCTCTCCCTGTCTGTGGAGTGGCAGGAGCAGAGGAGCAGGGTCCTGGAATGTTGTGGGGACTCTCTCCTGCTCCCCATCCCCTGTCCCACTGCTCATCACCCCTCACCTCCCTGTGCCACCTCCCTCCCAAACCATCAGAGGGGAGAACAGGCCTTGCTCGATGCACAAAAAGGAAAATCCCCACTCCAGAGCCCCCATTTGGGAGGAACAGGGTCATCCCCAGGCAGCCCCATCCCTCTGGCCCTGCAGACAGTGTTGTGTGGGACTGTTTTCCAGAGAACAGGAATCTCACATGCTCGTCCTGCGTTCTCTGGGCTGTGCCCTCACACGAGGCACCTTCACCCCCCTGCCATGGGATGGCATCAGGACAACAAAATCCTGCAGGGTCTGCACAGATGTGGGGGTTTTCCAATCCCAGCGGGAATTGTGCTGTGCCAGGTCAGCACCAAGACCCGTTTCCCCCTGGAGAAGCAGTTTGATGCTTCCTTGCCCTGTCCGGGAGAGCAAATCCAACATTAGCACCAACAAATCTCACGAAGGAGAACTATTCCAGGATGACTTGGGATCCCTCCAGTTCCTAACCCTGGAGGAAGTGGTTTTTGGGAATTACCTGGCCTGGAATAAGCTCCTGCCTGTCCCTTCCTCCCCACACGCTCCGTGTGAGGATTTTATCTGTGCTCAACCCCTTTATCTTTTTACGACTTCCCATTTCAAATTCCTCCCTGTTCTCACTATCCCAACACCTCCCCAAAAGCTTTACTCTTCCTGCTAAGCCCCTTGCAGCACCAGTTGCCTCGTGGTGGTGAGTTCTGCTCCGCTCCCACGTTATTCCAGGCTCGTGGAGGTGCTGAGACCGACCCTCCCTCTCACTTTTCGGGAGCCGGCGTGGTGGCTGCACCAAGCAGAAGCCTTTCCAGCTGCCCCTCTATCTCCTCCCTGCATCTCTCACACCACAGCCTGTGCATTCCTCACCACGTAGTCACCTTGTTTGGCTGGTGCCTGATCCATCTTGGTTTCTCTCCTGCTCTGGAAAAACACACCCACAGGAAGGCCACCACCTCCTCCTGCCCCGTCACCCCCCTCTTCCCCATGGCACACACCGGGAGAGGCACCACTCCGTGCCTGGCTTGACCGTGGAAGAGGATGCGAAGGCAGGGTGTTCACCCCTGCCTGCCCGGGATCTTTATCTCCTCGAGGGAAAGAGGAAGTGCAGAAGATTTAAATTGGGAGCTGGGAATCAGCTCGGGAACGAGATCATCCCACGCAGCCTTCCAGTGTCACCTGCCAGAATCCTCCCTGCCTGCATCCTGCATCCCGGGATCCTCCTGGGGACGCTCCTGGCAGCTGAGACTGTGCTGGTCCAAAGCCACGTCCCTGTAAGAGATTATGGAATCATGGAATTATAGAATCATGGAATGGTTTGGGTTGGAAGGGATGTTAAAGTAGATCCAGTGCCACCCCCTACCATGGGCAGGGACACCTTCCACTAGCCCAGGTTGCTCCAAGCTCCATCCAACCTGGCCTGGAACACTTGTCCCTCGAGTTCTGGAAGCTCCCTGCCACGGCAGGAATGTGGGAAACGATCAACTCTGCCTCATCCCTTCCAACTGCTCCCGGCAGCTCCTCCAGCTGCCAACAGCTTCTCCAGAGGCCCTGGCACAGGTTGCCCAGAGAAGCTGTGGCTGCCCCTGGATCCCTGGAAGTGCCCAAGGCCATGTTGGATGGGGCTTGGAGCAACCTGGGCTAGTGGCAGGTGTCCCTGCCTATGGAAGAGGGGTGAGACTGGAGGATCTTTAAGGTGCCTTCCAACCCCAACCATTCCGTGGTTCCAAGGGATCAGCACATCTGCTCAGCCCCACATCCACGTCTCCTGCTGTTCCCACCACAGGCTGCAGTCCGGGATTTTGGTGTTCCTGCCCCCCAGTGCTGGCATCAGGCAGCCAGCAGGGCCCTGGTGTCCGTGTGTAGGCTGGGATGGATCCAGAGGGATCGTGCTGCAATCCCAGCTGTTTACGTCCCCTCCCAGCTTTTTTGCAAGCTCCTTGGGCAGCGGCTGTTTCCCAACACGGAGCCCTGTGCTGCGCTGGGGCCTCGCTCTGCAGCTCTGAGCTCGTGCTTTGGGCAGAGAGGATGCCCAGATCAACAAATCCCGCCCAAGCCAGGACCCTGTGCTGATCTCCGGGGGCATTCCTGCACACCCAGGGTCAATCTCCAGGAAAGCCCTGACTGAGCTGTGTGTTCCGGGTGAAATCCAGCTGTCCCCAGGCTGTGGCATCGCTGCGGTCACAGGAAAGGCCACTCTGGAGAGGAGGGAAGAGCAATCCAGGAGAAGCAGAGCAGGCACCAGCCCGTGCCCAGGGAGCAACTGAACTTCCTGGCAGGATCCTCGCTCCCATCCAGCTGCAGTTTTGGCTCCCAGTCCTCATTTTCTGAGGGTACAACCACAGCCCAGGTGACTCCCTGGTGGTTCAGGGCTGTCACTAGCTCACAGGTACCTCCCAAGGGTCAGATCCGGGTGCCAGCCCTCTCCACAGGGGCTTTGCTCCGCTCCAAATCCTGCTTCAAACCTTTCCATGGTGGCCAGCAATTCCCTGGAACTGCCAGCCCCTGCTCTAGGGGTGGATGGAGGCAGACAGACAGACACCCCTCCTGCCACCAGTGTGATTTCCTCACGGTTCCTTTAGGATCTCCACAAGGAATCCACTCATTTTCCCACATTTTCCACCAGGACACAGAGCTCTGGGGGCAGAAATCACTTGCTGCTTGCACTGCACCTCTCCTGGCAGGACAGTTTGTCCCAGGGGCTGCTACAGCAGCTCCAACAAACGGAGGATATTCATTAACTCTCACGGTCAGACTCGATGATCTGGGAGGTCTTTTCCAACCTTAATGATTCCATGATTCTATGACCATACAGAACTCTAGAATCAAGGAATGGTTTGGGCTGGAAAGGGACCTTGAAGATCTTCCAGTGCCACCTTCTGCCACGGGCAGAGACACCTTCCACTAGCCCAGGTGGCTCCAACCTGGCCTTGGACACTTCCAGGGATGGGGCAGCCACAGCTTCCCTGGGAATTCCATCCCAGCCCCTCGCCACCCTCCTAGCCAGGAGTTCCTTCCCAATATCCCACCTAACCCTGCCCTGTGTCCTGTCCCTCCATCCCTTGTCCCCAGTCCCTCTCCAGCTCTCCTGGAGCCCCTTTAGGCCTTGGAAGGGGCTCCAAGCTCTCCCTGGATCCTTCCCTTCTCCAGGTGAACCCCCCCCAAGCTCTCCCAGCCTGGCTCAGCATCTTTCCCATTGCCCCTGCAGCACCTCCAGCCAACCTCAGTCGCGCCTGGTAACCCCAAAAAAACCCCAAAACGGAGCTGCCCCATCCCTGCAGACCAAGAGCCGCGTGGGTTTTGCCGGGAGATAAGCGGGAGGACACCCGTGAGACAAACAGGGGTGACACGGTCACGCTGTTCACGCAGGCTCCGAGTGATTAATCCCGGGAGCCTGCCAGGGAAGCGAGCAGGGAAGCACACGCAGCCTTTGATGTGCAGCTTGGGGATTGCTGAAACACAAGCACACTTAGAGCAGAGTAGCTCTGGGGAGAGGGGAGGGGAGGAGAGGAGGAGTGGGCAGATAGTCAACCTGCCTATCCTCTGTGTTCCGCAGCTCGCCCCGATGGACTCAGAGCGATGCCCGAGGTGTAAAATAGTAATAATAATAATATTAATAATAATAATAATAAAAAAAAAGATGCTACAGAAATTTAATTTCATTTAATTAAAAGAAAAAAAAAAAAACGAGAAAGAAAGAGAGAAAAGAAAAAGGCCGACGAGAAGAAGGGATCATCCCAGGAAACTTCCCCTTGCCCCAGGGAGGGAGCGGGTGGCGAAGCAGCCCAGGGATTTGGGATGTGCTCCAAGGGAAAGGTGGGAGGCCCTGGGTGGTCCTGGTCGTGTTGCTTCCCGCTGTCCCAGCTGCTTCTGGCTGGATGCTGGCCCACAGGAGCCTGGCTGGAGAACCGCCCTCCGCACGGGGAGGGCTCAGGTGGGATTTCCTCCTCACGGACCTCAGGACCCTCGTGCTGCCCCTGTCGGAGCAGGGGGATTGGGCTGGGCAGCAGGAACGCAGGAGGTCACCTTGCTCGTCGTGCGCCCCGCAGCAGGGACAGCTCAGCCCGTGTCGTCCCTGGCTGCTGCTGCTCCGTACCCTCTCAAACCATCGGCGCCGGAGACTCGACCCTCTCGCCACACGATGGACCCGAGCTCCCAGACGGAGTCAAACGCAGGGCTCCGACTTCTCTGAGCAAGGAAAGAAGGTGGGACGTGGGAAGCCCTTCTGGAACAGCACGAATCTGGCCATCTTTGCACCCTCCCTGCTTGCCACGTCGGAGGGGCCACGCAGAGGTCAGCTCCCCCCCAAGGCTCCGGCTCAGATCCCACTTTCCAGCCCAGCACGTTCCTCCCGGAGCACCAAGCACAGAGGATGGATGACCCAACCTGGGCATTTCCTTTGGCTTAACCTCACGGCAGGAATCGCAGCAGCTCCGTGATTAAGGCTGAGCAAAGATAAATCAGGGAAAGTAAACCGTAGCCGCGTTTTGTAGGGAGGTGGTGTCAAATCCCAGCCCAGCTCCGTGGGTTTGGTCCTGCTGTGTGTCCCAGCACTCCTCAGCTGGATGTCTAAACTTCTCTGCTGTGACGCTCTTTAATCTGAATATATACACATCTATATTTATATATATAATATGTTAGATTTTCAGGATTCAAATCCCAAACGAAACACACCAAAAACGGACATCGGCCCCTCGTGAGCTCCAAACCGAATCCAGAGGCGCAGCGTGCACTGGATGGGATAAAAAAGGGTGTGGCTGGATGTCTCCATGGACACACTCGTGGTGGCAGCAAGGCTTGGTGGGTTCTTACCACACCTTTTCCCAGCCCAAAGCTGCTTTCCCATGCTCCCGTCCCCACCCAGGACAAATTCCCGGAAGGATCCTCCAAGGGCTCTGGAGCCCAAGGGTGATCCGAGCTGGAGGGTTTCCTGCTGGCTGTTTTTTGCTGTGGTTTGATTTAATTCGGCTACAAACGTCCGTCACAACAGGAGCAACCCCGGGAAGGCTCAGACAAAATTCAGTTCTCGTTGGAAAAAAATGAAACCACGTGGTTCTCCGACCCAAACAGTTCGACGAAACCATTCTCAAACGTCTTCTTCTTGCCCAGAGTGAGATGTTTCCGTGTGATCTCCTCCCCACAATGACACACACACACACGATTTTCCAACCAGCTCTTCCCGGGGCTCTTCGCTTCACGCAGCCCAACACACCCTCTAGTCAAAAAGATTGGGAAAACCTCCCTGGAAACATGGGCCTGTGTGACAGCGTGATGGGGGACACTGTGTTTTCCATCCCCACACCCCCCTCTGACCCTCTGCGGGCTCCAAATTGCACAAGGCTGCTCCATCCCAGCCTCCTGGAGCATCCCAGGATACAGCTCCTGTCCCCCCCGGAGCGTCGCGGGACCGTGACTCATTTCTCTGTGAGACGAAATCCACTCTTCTTTTTCGGTGGGAGGCACTGGTGTGGCCCAGAGTGGTTTAAGAAAACAAACTCCCTCACCCCTCACCATCGCTCAGAGCCCGTGCCCGCTTCCAAAACGGGGCCTTTGTGGTTCTACAGAGGCTCAACCTCCTCTTAGTTTCAAACGTTCTCCCGGTTTTCTTCCAGGACCAACAGGAAATGTGCTGAAACACCGTGAGAAAGCTTGTTCTTGTGGTTATGTCTGGCCCTAACCAGAAGCAGAAGCGCCAGGAGGTGGGATGAGAGTGCTTGAAACCTCTCCAACTTCCCGTTCCAAACGCTGAAGGTCTGCAAAGCTTCGGATGAACTTTTGGATGCTGCCGTGGAGCTTTTGATGTCTGCCCTTCCCTGCTCTGAGAACAGGGCGAAGGCGAAGGCTGGAGTGCTGACCCCAAGGGTTGGGGAGGACCCTCGTGCCCCGGTGTGGTGACAGGAGCAGCTGGGGCCACGTTGGCTCAGCAGCCTCTGCCCGACCCGACGGCCCCCACTCCGTTCCCTGCCCGCTGGCCCAAGAGGGAATCTGCTGGAAGAGCTCCTGGGGTTGCTGCATCAAGTCTGAACCTGAGTGTTTTCACAGCTATGCCCTGTCTGAGGGAATCACATCACGCTCCGGCGGGGACGAGAGGCACGATGCCACCCACCCACCTCGCCACTCCCGGGGTCCCGAATATCTCCCCTCCTCAGTCCCAGTCCGGCAAGAGATGCAGCCAAGGGTTCATCTCTGGATCAGATGAGGACGAGGAGGGAACCCCAAAGAGAGAAGGGAACCCCACACAGTCTGCACTGATGTTGAGAGGCACTTCAGAACCTTCAGTTCCCTTGTGTAACCCTCTGCACTGCCGTCCTGAGACCTCCCTGTGGTCCCAGCTTCCTCAGGAGGGGCAGAGGAGGGGCAGGCCCTGAGCTCAGCTCTGTGGGGACCAGGGACAGGCCCCAGGGAACGGCCTGGAGCTGTGTCAGGGCAGGTTTAGGTTGGATCTCAGGAAGGATTCTTCCCCCAGAGGGTGGATGGGGACTGACCAGGCTCCCCAGGGCAGTGGGCACGGCCCCAAGGCTGCCAGAGCTCCAGGAGGGTTTGGGTGATCCTCTGGGGCACAGGGTGGGACTCCTGGGGATGGTCCTGTGCAGGGCTGAGGGTTGGACTGGATGATCCTTGTGGGTCCCTCCCAGCTCAGCACATTCTGGGATTCTGTGATGCTGCAAGAGCCGCGCGTCAAAAGGAGACCAAAGGCCTCCTGGGTGGCTCCGAGAAGCCCAGGCCCTACAGGAATTTCGGCATCCTGCTCTTATGTAAGCACCAGGGCCAGATTTATCACGCCAGGTGATTCAAAGCTCCATCAGCTCCCTCTATGGGCTGTGGGAGAGGTGGCCTCCACCACGGAGGCTGTTCCAGAGCCCGGGCGCGGTGACTCATGTCTGGGGACGGCTGCTCTCCCCAGCCACTCAAGGTGACCATCCTCCTTCCTTCGGCACCTCCAGCACTCCGTGGAGGGTGAGCCCTGGCCCCAAATCCTGCTGGGCTCCGGAGAGGTCAGCACCTGTGTGGATCTAACCCCAAAAACCTCAGGTAATGACACCGTCCCTAAAGCAAAAGGACTATCAACGCCCTTGGAATTTCTCGTCCAAAACAACGCGTCACTGCCGGAGCGGGAGAAGGACCAGCTCCGGGTGACTCGTCACCTGCCCAACACCCCTGGGCAAAGGTGGAGCGGCTCCCAGTGGTCCATCCCTCGGCTTCCTGTTTGCTCTGCCCACAGCACCCTCCTGGAATGGCCGGCAGTGCCCTTTCCTGCACACCGAGGTGTCCTGTTTGATTAGGAACAGGTTACCTGGATACGACGCTCCATCAAAGGGAATCCTGCCTTGATGGCATCCCGGAGATGCCTGGATAATTGCAGGTTCCTGCTGCTTGGAGCCAGTCCAACCCCCGGCCTTGGCTCTGCTGGAAATTGTTGTGCTGGAGAGGAGCAAGGCACGCAAAACACGCGGAGGGGGAAAGAGCAGAGAGCTTCATGGATTCATGGAACGGTTTGGGGTGGGTCTTAGAGACCGTGCTGTTCCAACCCCCTGCCGTGGGCAGGGACAGCTTCCACTAGCCCAGGTTGCTCCGAGCCTCATCCAGCCTGGCCCTGGACGCTCCCACTGGAGAGATACTATCGTCAAAATATCGTAAGCAGGTGGCCCCAAGAACCACTTTTACCCTGGAATCCCAGCTGTCGCCTTGCCAAGGGAACGGGGAAAAGGAAAAGGCAGCGCTGCCCGGCTGCTGGGGCCAGACCCCGGGTGTCTCCATGGTATTCCATGGAGCTCTGGTTACATCATCTCCCCTCTCTGTTAGAGCCACTTCTGGCCCCCCACAAGTGTTGTCACCACAGCACACCGGGGGTTTCAGCCCACTGGCTCTAATTCACCTGGGAGAACCCTCCTCCTCCTCTTCCTCCTGAATGTTACTGGACATGTTTCCATAAAAGAAAGTGAAATTAAATCAGATTCACAATTTGGAACAGCTCATGCTGCCTCGTCTAATTTTACTCTTTTCCCAGGCCAAACCTCCCCGGCCGAAGTACTTGTTTAATTACTGCATTTTCTATAATCATCTGCCATAAATGCAAGGAAGACACCAGGCTCCAGGTAGCGCAGTCACCAGGGAATTATGATGTGCCTGGAATAAAGAATCACTTCAGACTGGGCTGGTTGGCACCCTTGAGACATCGGTTATTATCTCATTTTCACCTCTCGCTAATAACCTCAGCCTTTTCTACGAATGCAGAGAAAGCCCGAATGCCTCAGGTGTGAGACACCCACAGCTTGATTTGCCTCTTGCTTCCACGGGGATAAATCCCAGGATTTGGGTTGGAAGGGACCTTAAAGGCCATCTTGTTCCACGCTTCCCGCCAGACCAGGTTGCTCCAAGGGTGTGGATAAATAACACGGGGTCAGGAGCAGCTTTAGCAGCTGGTTCTGCTGGGAATGGCACCCGAGCCAAGGGAATGGGATGTTCTCTCCAGCAGGGACAGGTTTTTTAACCAGCTGACAGAGGGACTGAGCCCTACTTAGGGAGAAGCTGCTGGAAGTGGCCCTTTCCAGCACCTGGGGATCAGGACGTCACACCCTCCGTGTAACTCATCAGGAGGGCGGAGGTAGGAACAGAAAGAGTTGAGCAAGAACCAGCTGGTTCCTTTTGGGAAGAGTTTCAGCGTTTTGAAATTTCTAACTCTTTCGGAAAGGGAAGAAAACAACAACAACAACAACCACC
>VZRE01013822.1:47416-78267 GCA_013396775.1 Cephalopterus ornatus | reverse complement strand
AAAAACAACAAAAAAAAAAAAAAAAAACCCCAAAAAAAAACACGCTGAAAAAACCAACCCAAACAGCCGATGTTGACGTTTCCCAAAAATCCAAAGCTGAATAAACAGCAGAGAAGAAATTCTCTCCCAGCTACCCGAGGGCTGGCAGGGGATTTTATTTCAGCAAAGTCTGGCCAAACAGGCCTGTTTCCTTCTATACCATAATATTTTCTTTTCTGGAACGATTTCTTCCCAAAGGTCAAACGGTTTTCAAAAATATTTTCTTTTTAGCTCTTTCTTTTTTTTTTTTCTTTCTTTCTTTTTTCTTTTTTTCCCTTTTGCACCAGGAGGTTTTTAGAGGCAGATCTAGAGTTGGCTGAATCCTGCTGGTTTTCCACAGGTTGTTGGGTGACACTTGAGATAAAGTTTTCCACTTGGAGATAACTTGTCCAGGTGTAAAGCTTAGGTCAGAACAAAACCTGAGCGCTCCAGATTGGAGCAGATAGAAACTGCCTCCAGCAGAAAGGCAGGAACACCCCTGTGCATTATCCAGCCCTGGGACAACCAGGAATTGCCGTGTGGTGCAGGTAAAATAATCCCAGGATCAACGTTTCCAGTAGGAATAGAGGGGTTATTCCCTCAAAATGGCTTTGAGGGATCTCACCTGGAATATAATGTGGGGGTTTTTTTAATCACCCCTTGATCAAGAAACCAGGGGTGGAGGAGGACTCCAAGGATGCCAAAGGGAACAGAGAGAGCCCTTCTGACAAGGAAAAAGCTGGAAGACCTGGGCTTTCACAGGGAGATGAAAGGGAATTGTCCTGTTCTGCCTCCAGAGAGGCACAGCCCAAGCACCCGGGGGGGGGTGGGAAAGCAACATAAAGGTGAGGGACAACGTGGCTACGAGGCCGGATTTGGATAAATTGGACATTAATAAATTTAGGCGAGGACGCAGCAGGTTCCTTATCAGCTCCTTCGGCTTTAATGTATGTGAGAAAGGCGTGTTTGGGGTGGTGTTTGCTCGGCCCAGCCTCAGATGTTCAGAGCAGGGACCGTCTGCACCGGGAGAGGAGCACCCGGGGCTCTGTCTGCGCTCCGGAGGGGGAAATGGGCTCCGCTAAATCCAGCCGGCGCCTCCGCAGGGACGGCCCAGAAACCCGGGAAAGGCTCATCTACAAAGGCAGGCAGGAGCTGGGGCAGACAGGGAGAGATGTGCGGAAAAAGCCGGGGGGAACCCAGCCTTGGTGTCACCCAGAGCTCCAGGCAGCGCCCTGCACACGCACGAGGGACGAGTGGGAAGCGGCACAAACTCCGAGTGCGCGTCCCTGGGATGTCCCGTCCCTGGGATGTCCCGTCCCTGGGATGTCCCCCCGGCCCGGGACAAGCGTCACTGGGATGCTGAGCAGAAGCAGTTTTATTGAGGGGAGGAAAAAAAAAAAAAGGGCAAATTGGAGCCGTAAGGACAAGAAAGCCCAAAGCCTGTGGGCTGGTTTGAGCTCAGCATCTGATTTTCCAGCCCGGAGAATCGGAAAAATCGCCGACAGCTCAGAGACCGGGGAAAATTTCTTCCAACCCCTTCCACGAGGAGTGGGAACAGGCCCTAAAGCTTTGTGGAGGCTGGCGGGACATCCCCCCGATGCCGCCCGGTGCCAGGATGATGGGTGACCCCTCACCTGCCCCGTGCCAAGCCCGCAGCGACCAGCTGTCCCCGCGGAGGTGCCACATTGCACACGAGCGGGTGCCACCGCCCGCTCCATCCCGTGCAGAACGAGTTTAGGGGCCTGATGCAATTCCCAGCGGGAGAGCAGTCCCTGGTGGCAGCATTCCTGGGCATGGAGTCACGGGGCGCTCATGGGAGGCCCTTTGGGAGAGGGCACCAGGCGTGGGTGAGCGAGCGTGTGCGCGGAGCGAAGCCGGAATGCCGGCGTGGGGGTCACACACAGCCCCCCCCTCTGCACCCACAACACCCTCCGTGGAGAAAGGGATGGGGAGGGAGGCTCAGCTGGCGTGGGGGAAAAGGCACCTGTTCCACCTCTGCCCCAGAATCCTTGGGAGAACACATCTGGGAGAGGCACAGGGATAATACGGACTCGGCTTCGTCAAAGTCCTTCCTGAGTCAAGTAGAGGAAAAGAGAAAATCACGTTTCATTAAGAAGCCCAAAGGATTTTGGAAGAGCAGGAGAGATTCCCTTGGGCCTGATTCCAGAGCATCACCATGTGTAAGAACCTGAACCGGATCCCTAATTCACCCAGCTCGGGGAATAACTCCCAAAGAAGTTACCGAAGTCATAACCCCAGACAGTTCCACTGCCTAAGAACCAAATCCTATCAGCTGGTTTTGTTAATTAAGTACAACTTCACCTCATTAATCAGTCATTAGTAACAGCGCCCTTGGTCCACCTGCAAAGGGATCACAAACCTCCAGCAGAAGGGCCGGTGCTGAGAACCTGAGCGACCCAAAACAACTGCCTGTGGTGGGCTGAGGACTCGCCACCACACTGGGAAACTGTCCCACGGATTTCACACCCGTGCGCTTCCCGCCATTTTGTTCGTTTTTTGAGTCATTTTTTGGACTCCTGCCCCCCCACCCCCCAAAAAAATTTATTTCGGGGGGCTCCCGCTGAGGTTTTTTTAAAGAAGCAGCTGCAACTCCTCAGGTGCCTTTGGGGAAAAAAAAAAAAAAAAGAAGAACCAAGCAACACGAGCTGGGAGTTGCCAGGACCCAAACGCTTTGGAAAAACCTGGTCCCACCTTGAAAAACCAGCTCCCATCTCCTGAAAATCTGGTCCCCGCAAAGCACAAGTGGCTTCTCCCCTCGCGAGGAGCTCCGTGGCGGAGCCGGCTGTCTGGCCCCCCGCGCCTCCCTGCCGGGGCCAAGCCTTCAAAGTTGATCCAAAAAAAAGCAATTTCCAGGCTCGACAGATAAGGAGCGCGAAAACGCCACGGGGAACGATTGGCATACGCTCCTCTGGAGACACCAGGCGAGGTGAGCTTTAATTACAGACCGGCCCGGTGGCACTACCTGTCAGATGAGTCACTTCCAGCGCATCCCGGAGAGGTTTCTCCTCTTCCCTCTCCCCCTCGCGCCTCTCTCCTCCGCTGGGCTCTTTCATCAGAGCTTGGCTCCTGGCTTCCCCGCGAGCCCGGAGGCGTTGAGTCACCTGTCATCAGGCAGGAACCTGGCAGGAAAAAAAGGAAAAAAAAAAAGAAAAGGCACCTCGCGGTCCACCTGACACCCGCGTCGCGCAGCTCCTCCGCTGGAAAAGCCTCGGCTGGGGACGGCCGAGGAAACTGAGACTCGGGGAGAGGCGTAAATAGGGTCGTGGAGTGGTTTGGAAGAGATCTCGGAAGGCAACTGGAATGAGCAGGGACATGGAATGAGCCAGGGAGGAACAGGCAGTTAGACCAAACGACTAGAGGGGTTTCTTGCCTGGAAGAATTCAATACCTGGGATCGATGGGAAAGCTCCAGGGAGCGCCCTCAGGTTGCCCACAGTCCATGGAATCCTCTTCCTCCTCTTCCCGTGGAGCCCCGCAAACCACAGAGGGTTTGATATCTGCGCAAGACTCAGAGGAACTGATTTTATTGCTCCCTTCGCTGCTTCAGGGCTGGTTTTTAGTTCAAATCCTTATTATTCCGGGTCCTGGCTGTCAGTCCGGACCGGTATTTTGGGAAGGAAGGGAAGGTGCCGTCAGTCACACGGACGTGGGAGGAATATGTGGTTTGCAACCCTTATTTCAGAAGGAAGAAAATCACTGATTTGCGGAGGCAAATGTTGGCCTACATGGGAAGAGTCAGCCCAACCAGTAAGGAAATGGAATTCGGAAGGAAGTGCAACTGGGGAAGCTGGTGCCAGACCCACCACTCGTGTAACACTTCGAAAGATCAGACTAAATTAAACCTTTCGAGTTTATTCAATAAAGGCCACTTTCGTGGAGCGAAAGATTGTCATTTTCTGCACTTCTGCTTTACGAAATAAAAATAAAAAATAAACTAATGAATATTTCAGATCTTTGCTTTTCTTTTATCCAGGAATATTCCTTGGACAAGAAATCCATCTCCCACTGAGGTCTTCTCCAAAACTGTTGTCCTGGGTGCACAGACCCACCCCCCTCAAGAGGATTTTTCCCCTTCAGGAAAGGACTTTGTCCATTTTTCTCCCAGGAGTAGCTCTAGGTGGGCCTGATCCAGCACGGTGATAAGCTGGGAATACCCTGTATCCCAGTCCAACCAGTGTCCCAAACCAGGACAGGAGGTTTTCTACTATTTTTTTCTACTATTTTTTTTCTACTATTTTTTTACCGTTCTAGCTCAGAGAGGCTCTTTTTTCCTTCTCTAGGTCCCGCTGGAGCTGGTGGGATGTTTGCCACGGACCTCAACGGCCCTCCTTTGGCCTGTTATCCCCCTTTTGTTTTTCCCCTTGTCTTCTGAGGGGTCAGGAGTCAATGGGAAACAGATTCCCTTGGCACAGAGAGAGCAGGAAAAATGGGAAGCACATGTTTCCCGCTCCCACAGAGGTACCTGGTGCTGATCCTCTCCAGGGGTTCCTCCTGCTGAAGGAATGGCAGATTCCTTCCAGGCTGACCCTCCTTGCTGTCCTCAATCCCCCTTTCCATCCCTGCTTCCCACCCTCTCCCAGGGCTGCAGTTTAAAGGGAGCTCAGCTCCAATTCAAGCCCTGGAGCTGACCAGATCTTACGGGACCCCGTTTTTCGTGTGGATCCCAAGCAATCTGGGAAAAGCTGGGCTCACAGAGGGAACTGAGCCGTGGGAAGCTTCTCCTGGGCTGTGCACCCCAACAAGTGCCTCCTGACGCACCTCCTGCGCTGACGCGGCGACAATTTTAGTTTTTATGACGTTTTTATAGCCATTTCTATGGCAAAACCAGCTGGGGAAGGCCACGAACTGGAAAACCACCGGGTTCCTGTGGTTTATTAAAGATTTATTAGCCCCGCTCCCCACCGGGGCCGAGAGCGGGAGGCCCACGGGCCGCGGCAGAACCAAGGCCAAGCACGGGATGGAAATTCGGGTTAATTAATGTCTCCCCAAGGCTGCCTTGTCCAAGGAGAGGGAGACCCTGTGTGGAGACGCCGAGCAGCACAAGCTCTGCAGGTCCAGGAGGGAGGAGGAGAACCAGGTCTCACCTGGCTCAGCAACCCCGTGCGCTCAGCACGGCTCAGCCCGGCTGGGGCTCAGACCCTCCCGGGCTGAAAAACCCAAAAAAAACCCCCTCACATTAGTATTTTTCTGGTTGGAATTTCTGCTTAAAAACCCACATGAACCCCGGGTTCTAATCGCTCAGCTTTGGCTCTCTCTTTTTCTTTTTTTTTTCCTGTTTCATTTTTTTTACCCCTCAAAATGGCGCTGAAAAATGGGAAACAGGAGAGTGGGAACGGCAGAGAGGCTTCAACTCTCAGTAATTAAAACGTTCAGCTTCAATGTTTTAAAAAGTGGGCAAGTTGCATCGCGTGGAGATAGATATATATATATTTCAAGCAAATAAATTACACTTTTTGCGGAAAAAGGTCGCTTTCTCATAGGCAGCCAAAGCCTTTTGGGTGCAAGGAACATCATGAAGAGGCAGCAAAGAGCATTAAACCAATTCTTCCTTCTCTTCGCCCCGAAGACTCACGTTTACTTCGGGGAAGGAAAAGGAAAGCAGGGGGTTCTCACAGAATTCCCACAGCCAGCAGGAAGGAGAGGACGTTCAGCAAAGACATAAAGCCCTGCCAGGATCCCAAGAGAGGCCAAACCCCAGGGAATTAGGACAGGCTTTGGGGCCATTTATCAGCAGAGCCCCGGAGCGGCTGCGGGGGATCCCCTGCAAGGCAATTCCTTGGCCTCCCTGTCTCCTGCCTGTCCCTTCAGAGGGCGCAGGGATGATCAAAGGAGGTTCCTGCAAAGGTGACTCAGGCTCCCAGGGCGGCAGATGAAGGATTTGGGGGAAGCACCTTCGTTTCTCCCCCCGTTTGTGCCTCCACACCGACGAGGAGCACACATCCCCTGGGGAGGGAATCCTGCGGGTCACGGGTCAGCCCTGTGGCATCTCCTCACGGCAGGAATGTCCCAGGCCAGCGCAGTGACACAGATCTCCAAGTACCTGACCTATTTCCCCTCGGGCCCATCGTCAGAAGCGCCCTAAGAACCCACGAAGGTGTTTAACCTGAATAACTTTGGCGGCACCCACAAAACACCTGAGCTTAAGTGGGTCGTGCCTTCAGCAGGACGTGGAATGGGTCCACACCGGCACCTCCAGCCCAGTTTCCTGATGCCAACACCAAAGGGGATTGAACTCCCAGTGTTTCTGAGTAAACTTCCCAACAAACCAATCCCACCTGAGGAAACGAGACAGCCCAGAGGGGGGTCAAGAGGTGAAGGCAACAATTCAACGATTCCCCAAACCAATCCAACCCTTCTCACGGGACGGTTTGGGTCGGAAGGCACCTTAAAGATCATCTCATTCCACCCCCTACCACGGGCAGGGACACCTTCCCCTAGCCCCGGTTGCTCCAACCTGGCCTCGGACGCTCCCAGGGATGGGACATCCATTCTCTGGGCAGCTTCCACATTCCCAGGACGGGTCACAATCCTGGCCCACTGAGATGGGAGGGCGGGACAGAAAGAGGGAAGAGCGGGCCAAGTGAAAAGCGAAAAATGTGGCGTTTTCCTCCTCGCTGAAGTGGCGATTTCTGCTGCAATCAGCAAAGTGGCTCAGGCTCCGGCCAGCTCTGCCAGCCCCGAGCGATCAGAAGTGACAGCGTTCCCCCATTCCCGCCCCGCCTCACGGAGAGATTTGTCTGAATATGGCAAGAATCAGAAAGGAGCCAAAGAAACACAAGTGTTGTTGCTGCTGCTGGATCACCACCTGCCTCACCTTTGCAACCCGTGATTCTCCTCTGCTCCCATCGGGAGTGGGAGCCTTTAACAGAAGCTGAGAGGTCTCGAGGTGTTTACCCAATTCCAAGAATTAGAACTTTAAAAAAAAACCAAAAAAACCCAAAAAAAACAAACCGGAAAAAAAAACCCAACCCAACCAACCCAAGTACAACACGGAACGAATGCGATGAGACAGAGCTAAATATCATGAAAGTTTTCAAGGCTGGTGTTGAAAGAGGAGCCCTTTGTATGTTAATGATCTTTCCCCTTCTGTGCCCAACCGCTACAGGGCGATTCAAGTATTCCCTGCTCTGGGAAAGGGGAAATTAGACATGTCCAAGGACAGCCACACATTCTGGCATGTTGTTCAAACCTGCCCCACCCCAGGAGGCCACCACGAGGGAGCTGGGTTGCTCCGAGCCTCCTTCTTCCCCCTGGTCCCAGAAAAGGAGGGGGAACGGCTCCTTTTGAACAGCCCGTGGCACCAGGGGAGCCGGGAATGCCGGGGGAGGGAAAGGGATTGGGCTGTGCGTGAGCTGGGTGCAGTAAGGACCCCAGGGGGGCTGCTCCACCCCGGCAGTGTCCAAGGACAGGGCTCGGAGCGACGTGGAAGGTGTCCCTGCCCGCGGCAGGGAGCTGGAACGGGATGGAGTTTAAGGTGCCTTGCATCCCAAAATGCTCTGGGATTCCGAGCGGTGGAGACCGAGGTCGTGGTGCTGTCCCTTCTCCTGGATGTCTCCCGTTTTCCCAACCGATAAAGGAGGCTGCAGACACGCATTCCTGCGTGCATGGGCCCATCCTGCTAATCCCTCAGGATTCCCGGTCGGGGATTTTTGCTCTGCCTCACTGCCTGAAAGCCCCACGGCAGCGAAGCCCAGAGCGATTTTGCTTTAAAAACAAAACACCCAAAAAACCCAAAACAGGCAAAAAAACACACCCCCCCCCAACCAAAAACAGCTTTATTGGTTCCCCACCACCCTCATGGCCTCATGTGCTTGGAGACAGGGATATAATTTCACCCTAGTAATATATAAATAATATATATAAATAATATATAAAATTATAATATATGTTTACAACACAAACATATTACATTATAATATATAGTATATGTATAGATTTATTTTTATATATTTATATATTTGTATAAAATATGTATTATACTGCAAATGTATTTTTATACATTATATAAATATATATTTTACCTATAATATGATATGATATAATATATAAACATATTCATACTATATAAATATATTTATATTTTATATTTATAATATAAAATTATAAATAATAAATATATTTATACTATATAAATATATTTATATTTTATATTTATAATATAAAATTATAAATAATACATATAAGTTATATATATAAAAATACATATTTAAAATAGCATATAATATTGTGATACAGCGGGGGTACAATGTCCAATGCCAGCCACAAGGTTTTCCTTCATATCCACGTGGCTTCCAAGACAAGGGCCATCCCTGTGCTGGCGCTTTTTGGCTGATCATCGCCTACTTTTTCCCCTGCTCCCGTGGATTTTGGTGTCGAGCACCACCAGGATGGCTCCACGGGACCAGAGCCACCCGCCTGGAGGACCCAGCTCCTCCCCGCTGCACAACCTCGCGCCAGGCGACTCTTATCCCTCCGTTTCCTTTCCCGCGCGGGAAAGGACACGCGGAATTCCTTCCCTTTCCCTGCGCCCCGGCGTTCCGGGGCTCAGGGGAAGCCTGGAACGGCGAGCCTGGCTCTTCCTGGGCCGCGGTGCCATTATCTCCGGGGAGTTATCCCTGCTTCTTCCAGCGCCAGGGGCACGGTACTCAGCCCCCGTGACAGGACAAGGAGGACTCCACACCCACGGGAGCTGCAGGCTGGCACAGCCGAGCCTGGCACGGCTCCAGGGCACTCCGGAGGAGCCTCCTTCCCTTCGCCCGCTGCAGCCGGCAAGCACGAGCTCCGGCCCTAAGCCTGCTTTTAATTTGCAGAGCCCCTTTTTTTTTTATGGGGCTGCTCTGTCGGGGCCCGAACGCTGCGCCGGGCGGTTCCTCCCCGCCCCTCTAATTCCAGTGGGGACCAAGCAGCCGAAACGAGGCTCCAGGCTTCACAAACCACAGGCCCTGCAGTAAATAAGGGTTAAAGGCATTTCCAGGCACGTCTGTCAGTTTTCTGGTGACTGTTTCATCCTTGATTTTTATTTTTTTTTTATTTTTTTTTTTAATTTTTTTTTTCCTTTTATTTCGGTTTCTAAGGCGAGCTCCCTGCCCGGCTTCAAACACACAAATGGGTCCTCACACAAATCTTTCCTCGGGCTTTCAGCAGCGACTTTTCCCCAGTCTTCAAGTGCTCTCTTGGGCTGGGAGTTGGAAAAGGAAGCGATAAAACAGAGCTGATTTTGAAATAAGCGGCTCTGAGCTGCGTTTTACAACGTTGGATCACTCTTGAAAAGAAACTAACAGCCCAGAACTGGTCCTTTGGGACATTTCCCGTGTTTTGTTGGGGTTAGTAAAGTATCATCCAAGCTTCTTTCAGTCTTGGCCGTGTAATTTTGGGTTATTTGATGGTAGAGAGCAAAACTCCTTTCCCCCTAAAGTCAAGTTATTTGGGGAAGCCACATCTGTTAAGTGCCACGGCTGGAAATAAAACCCAGCACTCCTGAGCCCTTGGGCTCTGTCTTATCCCGGAGTATTTACCTTTCCTAAGTGTTTATATTAAATAAACCCTTTCTGGAGTTATTCAACACGATAATTATTGGTAGATAATTACCCATAACGTTTTACAAGTAATAATAATCCCAGATACAAAATCATTTTCTAAACGACGCCGGGTCATGACACCACCCAAGGAAAGGAAAAAAAAAAAAAAAACAAAACAACAACAACAAAAAAAAACCCCCAAACACCTTTCCTAGTTTACAAAGCACATTTCGTGTCTCAGGTAATCAAACCTTAATGGCCCCCCCCCAGAACACGGGTTTCTCTGCAAAAATATTGTGGCAACATCGGGATATTCCCCGGCGAGGCGGAGAAAACCGCATTCCTGCTTCACCCGTGGGGCAGCAGGGAAGGGAGGCAGGGCTGTGACCTTGGGGGGCACACAGAGGCTCTGCCGTGAGCTCCTTGGGGCGAATCCAGCTGCGTTTGGGCTCGTCAGAATCCTAAAAGAAGGGGATATCCACTCACTCGGCTCCTGGCTGTGAGGTCTCCCGCGCCCAACCCGCCTCCCGGGAGGTTTTAGCTGGTGAAATCCGCCTGGGCCCCTGCACACCCTGCTCAGATTTGGCCCGCAGGGGAGGTTTGGCACCCCAAGACCCCAACCAACCAAGGGAACCAGCACTGGAGCCTGTTGTCCCCAACGCAGCCCGCGTCTGGAGGCAGCAGGGGAAGGGAGGAGTGAGTGGCAGGCAAGGAGGGGAGAAACGAGCCTCTAATGAGATGCAAGACAAGTCTACACCACACAGCGAGCCCCGAGCGAGCTCGGAGGAGGCTGGTGCACCCACACAGCCCACACAGGGAGGCACTTCCTCGTACTCAAGGTCAAACACCCCCTCTCCCGAAAAATATGCAAAAATGGGGAGCCACGGAGGCAGTCTCTGGGATCCTGGGAGCACCACAGGACAACGGGGTGGCTGAGCAACTGGGGATGGGGGCTGGTGGGGCACAGGACCCCACCAAGGCACACAGCAGCTCCCAGACCCGGGGGGAGCTCGAGATATCAGCAGGGATATGGGGTGGGTCTGCATGGGAGGCAAAGCAGGGGGGTAAGAGATGAATCCATCTCTGTGCCAAAAAAAAAAACCCCAAGAGTCAGGAAAACCTGCTGGAAGAGGAGAGCACTGATGTCCTAAACACGCCCCACAGCCCTGTGGGGCTGCAGCTGGCTCTGCACAGCACAGGGGAGTCGGGGAGGAGGGTGGCCAAGGTGACACTGGGTGGCCTTGCTGGGGAGCCCTGGTCACTCCTGCCGGTGCTGTGGGTGGTCCGGAGCTGCCCTCCCCCAGGAGGAACAGCCTCCTTGTCCTCCAGAGAAAGAAGTGGAACAAAATGAAAGAGCCCCTTGTGACGATCGGAGCAGGGCAAAGATGCCCTACAAGGCACAGTGGGAGCTGGGGGCACTCCCGGGATGATCCAGCAGCGGGTCCTCACAGGGAGAGAGGGCTCACACACCCAAGGACGTGGCCCCCAAGCCAAGGGATGGAGGAGGAAGCCTGGCTGGGGGCTGAGAAGGGGCTCTTTGCCAGGAGGAATCACCGAGCCCTGTTGACACAGACTCCCGGGGGAATCCTTGGCTGGGAGTCAGTGACCCCTGGAGATGTTTGCTTCCTGTTCCGCTTGATCCAGAACATTCCTTATTACAGAACAAGGATCCCCCTGAGACCAGCTTTGTACTTGTAAACCAGGAGCAACGACAGAGCTGTGGCTGCCCCATCCCTGGAAGTGTCCAAGGCCAGGTTGGACGGGGCTTGGAGCAACCTGGGCTAGGGGAAGGTGTCCCTGCCCATGGCACTGGATGGGCTTTAAGGTCCTTCCAACCCACACCATTCCATGCTTCTGGGATTCCAACTGGCCGTGCTCTGTCCCGTCGGGATCTGCTCCCAGAGGGATCCAGGTGCTGTCCATGATGGGACCACGGGACCTCCCAAGCAATGCCAGGAGGCAGCGGTGTAGGAATCCCCTCAGCCTGAGCAAAACTCCACCCGCAGAACCACAGCCGCCCCTCGCTCCATCCTCCCACCAAACCCAGCCCTGAGCCCCCGGCGGAGCCTCCCGGTCTCCAGGACACGGCAGAGCCGGAGCAGGAGCCACCAGGCAGCTCCCGGCGTTGGTGCGTCAGCACCGGGCGAGCTGCAAGGTGCCAAGGCCGGCTCTGCTGCCCCGGTAGCCTTGGCAGGGCCCCGGGCTGACATCACCCTCCCAAGCCCAGGGCAGCGGCTCCGTGCCGGCGGTGCCCGGCGCGGGGCCCACGTGACGCGGAGCTGTGTCAGCAGGAGCGTGTTGTGGCGTGAGACGACATTGCCGTGTCCTCCCTGACATCACCCCGGGCTCGGGGCCGGGCCCACGGAGCAGGTCGTGCCACGAGGGGTTACGACATCCCCGCCAAAGCTGGCTGGTGTGGGGGACCCCAGGCAGGGTCACCCCGAGGGGCAGCTCTGCCCAGAACCCCCTCCAAGCAGAGCTGCGCCCTCCTCACCAGAAACTCGGCACGTCCTTGGGTTCGCTCCCCGGGGTTTTAACCCTTCCCAAAACACCCAGCTGGGTTTTGTTCCTCAGCATTGCCTCGTCAGCACTCCCAGTTCACATCAGCTGGGGCTCTCAGGCCACGGGGTGAAGGCTGTGAAGACACTGGTGTCGCTGCGAAGACACTGATGTCACTGTGAAGACATTGGTGTCACTGTGAAGCCAAGGTGAAAGGAGGCAAGCTCCCTCCAGAATCCCACCCATGGGCTGGGATATCCCCCAGGGCTTTTTTGTGGATTTGGTGTCACGTGCCGCTGGTGGGTTTGATTTTTTTTCTTTCGTTGCAATAGAGAAGCGCAGGATGGTTTGGGCTGGAAGAGACCTTAAATGTCTGAAATTCCACCCTCATCCATGGGCAGGGACACCTGCCACTAGCTCAGGGTGCTCCAACCTGGCCTCGGACACTTCCAGGGATGGGGCAGCCACAGCTTCACTGGGAAATCCATTCCGGCCCCTCACAGTGAAGAATTCCTTCCAAAAATACATCCATCTCTATTATATTATACATCCTTGCAGATAAACAGCCTGATAATGAGTTTGATGACCACAGGAGGAACAAGGAAGCCTCATCCATAAGCTCATCAGCATTTGGATAAAAGGGGGGATCTCTGCTCCGAGGTTTTCCCTTGGTTCCGAGCAAAGCAGTTCAAGCACTCAGGGAACATCCTGGGGACAGCACTCGGAAGGAAATGATGGACCAAAAGGACAGGGATGAAGGAGAACCGCTGCACTGAGGCTCCACCACCCACACCAGCCCCGAGGAAACCCTCCTGCCCCACGCTGGGGCCCCAGTCCCCTCAGCTCACACTTGGGCAAGGCAAATAACTCCCACATCACCGAGTTTCACCGAGGAAAATCCCCCTTTTGTCTCCAAAGGACTTTCCTGGCTTGTGGACATTGACCCTTGGGCAGTGGAGGTCGGGAAAGGTCAGCAAGGTGGGCTTTGAGCATTTGGTGGCAAACTGGAGCAAGGAGCCCATTCCCAGCTATTCCCAGTCTCTCCACAGGCCTCTCAGAGTGGGGGGATGTCAGAGCATCTGGGAAGCAGGACACAGGCACCCCTTGGACTTTGTTTATCTCCAGGAACAGAGAAAACCCCGCAAAGGGCATTTTAGGATACAGAGCCAGGCTGGGACATGCTTGGAGCTCCTCTCCAACAGAAACAAGCCCCAAAACGTGGGGCCACAAGTTCCTTCACAACATCATTTCCACTTTCTGGGTCACTTTACTGCTACAGGCTGCAAAACGCTCCATAAACAGGAGGAGAAAGAGCTTCCCAGCCCACGTGGAGACAGAGGGACGTGCTGCCTCCCCAGCAGGGAACAGGCCCGTGGAGGGAGGCAGATGGTGAGTCTGGAGCAGGGGAGAAGCAGAGGAACAAGCAGGATCTGTGCCCTTTCCTTAAGGAATCAGGGATGTGCTTTTAAGTGCCTTTGTGTGCCTTGGAAGGGCTGACAGAGCCGTGGTCTAGACGGGATTCATCCCCTCGGAGCACACGAGGCGGCTTCAAAGACCCGTCCCAGCCCCGCTGCACGGATTTAAATACCCAGGGAGGATTCCTTAAGCAAATATCCAAGGAGAATAACGAGGGAGACAGGCCAAAATCTGGGACCTGGCTCCCTGAATGCTCAGGATGTGCAGGGGGAAGAACCAGGCGGGAGGCAGGACACCTGCCCTGTTCACGGAGAGGAGAATCCCAGGAGGTTTTTCTTATGGAAAGACAGGTAGGAGACAACCAGTGGGACAAAAATACCAGTAAAGCCTTGGCCCCAGTGAGGAGCTGTACTGGTGTGACACTGGACAGGACTTAGAATAGAAGGAAGACAGGCAAAAGCCGTGGTTTGGAGGTGGAGAGCTGAGGCAGGAGCAACACAAGAGGTCACAACACCTTTTACACCTGGGGATTAAAGTGGGATTCACCCCCAGCGCCTGGATCTGCACAAGGGCAGCTGGACTGTTCCCTCCAGCCCCAGCCTGCTCCACCAGCAGGTTTTTGGGGGAGTTTGGGGGGCCAGTGGGATGTTGTCATCACAATAAAAGTGCAGCTGAAATGTGGGCTGCTGACCCAGGGAAATACTTGGCCAGACCTTCCAAAACTCCTGGGCTGGGACTCTCCTCGGGAGAAGGAGGAGCCCACTGGGTTTGCCCACTTTAGGGACAATTAAATGCTGTTAAAGTACAGCTCCCCGGGGTTCACCATCTCTGTTTTGACTCCAAACCTTCCCAGGAGACCTTGGCAGAACCATCAGCGTGAAACCTGCATTCTAAATGTTATAAAAAGAGAATGTACTCAGGCTTTGGCACATCACAGCTTTCCAGGACAAAAACAGCACAGGGACCCCTTCCCTGGACAGAAATCTCCAGCTAGAAACATCCTCTAGGCCCAGGGAACAGAGGAGGGAGACCCGGACCCCTCCTTTTATCCCTTTTCCCATCCAACAGCTGCTCCCACCCCACCCAGCACGGGACAAACACGATGCACCAGCACCACCTGGGTGTTGCTACAGCCAGAAAGGAGGGAGCCAAAGGGTTAAGGAACAGATCAGCGCCTGTCATCAACAGCCCTGGATGCGGCCCAAGTCTCCGGGGTTGGTACCTGGGTGCCTGCCCCTGTCTCTGGGGTGGAGTCCTCCTAAACCACAGGGCAGCCTCGCCTGCATTCCTGCTCCCTGAGTGACAGCTCGGCTCCTCCAGCCCCAGCCTTGGCAGGAGAAAAGATGCCTCCTGCAGGGCCAGGTCAGACTCGCCCTGGAAATCTCCTTACTTAGTAGAAACAGGTCGAGGAGCCAGGAGCCAAGGGCTTGGCACCGGCGGCTGTTTTGCTGGAGATGTTTAGGAGTGAAATTGCCAGCTTGCATCTCCTCAGATGTCTGAGCAATATCCTAGCGCGGAATTAGGCAGGTAATAAGGGCTTGGAAGCAGGAACAACCGCAGCTGGATTAAGATACAGGCACTTTGCTCAGCTGCCTGGCTCCCAGAGACTCGGGATGACATCAGGCTCCGCTTTCGCTTGGTGAAAGCGTTTCTGGCACTGTTTGCAAAGGGGAGCTGGAAGGAGAGCTGCTGCTGCTGCTCCAGGGGCACTTCCCAAATCCAAAGGCAGGGTCCAGCAGGGGGAAAAGCAGCCGTTGGTATTGCTGGAGCCAGCAGGAAGACTCACAGAGGCAGGGCCATGACCCCCTCGGTTGGGAAGCGCTGGAAGAGGCTCCACGCTGGAGGGTGGCAGCCCTGGGGCACCCACAGGCAGTCCCAGGGGTCCCAGACGGCTTCCAGCAGCCCTGGGAATGGCCACAGGAGGACAGGGATGGGCTTCCCACCTGCTGGAAGTCATCCAGGTCTCTGCCCTCAGCTTTTACCTGCTCATTCCTCAAACCCTTGAGGGCTAAGACAAGGGGGCAGCCGAGGGACGAAGATGTGCAGGGCTTGGGTGGGTGAGCTCAAGACCCACGGACAGTTTGGGTGCTCCCAAAGCACCCAGGGTGGGGATTAGCAGCACACACGTGCTGCATTTCACGCCAAGAACATTTTATCTGTGTCCACTGGAACAGGAGGGGGTTTCCTCAGGGAAGGGGGTGCCCACTTCGGTCAGATGGGGCCAAACGTTGGTCTTAGGGGACGGTCCAGAGAAGAAAGAAGGCTCAGCTGTTGGGGTTGCAGCTGACCTCACACAGGCAGGGCTTTAGCCACCCAAGGGTCCCAAAATCCCTGCGTTTTAAGGGTTTGGGCGGTCACTGGCACACGGTCTCCTTCGTGTGGCTTAACGGGCTAACGAACCTCTGCTGAACTGTGGCAGCTCAGTTTAAAAACGTGAAGTGGGGACAACTGCAGGAATTTGATCAGCTGGAACGCTCCACACGCGGTCCTAAACATCTTTAGATCCACTTTTCCCCGTCGGTTAACGTGCTAAATGACCCCACGAGCGAAAGTGCTGCCAGTTTTCCCCCGAGTGCTCTGGCTGACGCGCCCGAGGAGCACAAGTCCAGAGCGTGTTTCCTCTTCCTGCCTTTTGCCGTTCCTGATACAACTGCAAGACGTTCAAAAGTCAGAACGGGAAAGGATTCGCTCCTCCAAACTGTCTTTTCCATAACTTCCTTCAGTCCCAGGGATTTTGTCTCTGTCCCGCCCCGACAGCAGCTGAAGCATCCCAAGGGGAACGGAGATGGAGCGGAAGATGCCACAAGAGCAACACAGTGACACCGTTTTCCCCCCTCCAACAGTGACATGGAAAACGGATGAATAAATAGTCTTCCCACAGGGAATGAAGGGAAGAAACCTTCAGGATCTCCAACAGAATGGGATTAAAAGGTGAGTGGGTTCTTGCCCCACAAAATGCTTCGATTTCAGAGAGTTTGAGGAGGACGAAAGGGCCTTTTTTCAAACCAATATGAGGGACTCCAGAAAGGGGCTCCCTAAACCAAGCAAGTGCAAAATAGTTCACAAAATCATTATTACACCTAAGAAAATGCCGTTTAAACCCTGCCTACACAGGAGATACAGCTCAGGGGAAGAGTCACCGCAGAGTCATCGCGGCAAGACGTGACCTAATGTAAGGTGGCAGCCAAAAAAACACCCAGAGAATCAGGTGGCACCAGGCAGGTGGCACTGAGGGCAACCCAGAGCTGGTCTGGGGCTGACTAGGACATGGGCATGCCCTCGTTGAAGCACCACAAGTGGTTCTGGAATGGTTTGGGTTGGAAGAGACCTTAAATGTCGTCTCATTCCACCCCCTGCCACGGGCAGGGACACTTTCCACTAGCCCAGGTTGCTCCAAGCCCCGTCCAACCTTGGCCTTGGACACTCCCAGGGAACATCTCCCACTCCTTGAGCAAAAACTCACTCCAGTGACAACCTCTCCAGGTCCAGACAATGCCCCTGCAACTGGGACAACGTTATCAGGGGAAACAAGTGATAATTCCACCTCTTCCACTCTTCTTCTGATTATTCTTGCAAAACAGAGAGTCCAAAGCAGGGAACATTTTAGAACTCCCCTCCCTGCGGTTCCAGCCGCCACAAAACTCCAGGTTCCTTCTGGCTCGTGTTTAGGTTTAGGAAATTCCGGTGTTTCACTTCCTCTGTGAGATCTTTTTTTGGTGCTGCCACAACTCGCCACGTTTTTGTAGGGCTTTCCTGAAACCTTCCCTGGTGGAATGCCAGGAGGAGGAGGAGAGGGGCAGGAGGTCCCGGGAAGGCTGGCAGGCTCCTCTCAGCCTTGCCACGCTCTCCAGAACTACCTGAAACCTTGTTATTAATGAGGGCATTAATGAGGAGAAGGGTGACATCACACCACGGGAATTCGGTGGGCAAGACACGAGGGTGTTGGTGGAATCTGCTGGGGAGAGGAGGGAAGGCAGAAACGGCATTTCAGAGCCTCATTCCCATAAACAAACCCCGAAATCTGCTTGTGCATCTGCGTAAAAACCCCAAAACAAACAAACAAACAAAAATAAAAACCCCTTTCAGAGTAGCTGCAGGCTGGACATGTCCAGATTTACGGCAGATTTAATCTCTCGGGTGGTCACGAAATTCCAGCCTGACTCACTGAAACTCGCTCGCCGCTTGTAATTGGGGCAGGAAGGACTGCGAGGGGATTTTGGGATGCTGGGAGTCAGGCTCTGGCACCCACGGAGGCCTATTGCTGCCTGAGATATTGAGGAGATAGACCTGGCCCGAGTGGATTTTTCCTCTCATTCTGCCTCTGCCCTGGTATTTACACCCGACATTCGGTGGTGGTTTGTGACACCGCGAGCTCCAAGCGGGAATGGGAATGGGAATGGGAATGGGAGAGGCCAATCCTACAAGTTGCCATCTGGCTCCGGTTCTCTGCGGGATCGAGCCAGGTGAGGGCTGGTTATAATTGACCCCAGTTCCTCAAATAGCCCCAATTGCTGCTAAATAGCAGCTCCAAATCCTCTTGGAATGGCCCCAGGTGTCCCGTGGCCTGGGACAGGAACCTTTTAGCACCCCTGTCCTCCCTCCAAAGAGCCCCCCGAGCATCTGTCAGTGCAGGGAGCTGAAAAGCTCTGGATCAAGTTCTTAATTCCCCTGGATGGACACAATGGGAGCTGTCAGCACACAACAGCTCCCGGGCTGGCACCCTTGGAGGGACCCAAGTGCTAAAACACCACCTGGATTTGCCAGGGAAAGTTGACTCCTGGGGAGGGGCAAAGCCTGGGTCGGGTTTTGGGGTTTTTTTTTTTCTTTATAAAAAGGTTACACCCAGGTCAAACTTCACAGGGTGAAGAGCTGGGCAGAACTTGCGGGACAAAACTCAAGTTAGGAGGCAAAAAAAAAGACAAAAAACAACAAAAAAGGCATGTCTTGTTCGCAAATAATTGGGAATTCTCATCCATCCCGGGGTTTTGGGGCAATTCCACGTGATTCCCTTCATCAGAGCAATAATTTAAGGAGTGAAGATATTTAGGTTTATATTAAGGTCTCAGGGTTTTCTTCCCATCCCAAATCACGTCCCGCCAACAGATGGATTTTGGGGTTGAAAGGGAAGGGAAGGTTTGGGAAGGTTTGGGAAGGGAAGGGACCTTAACCACCACCTCATTCCAAGCCCCTGCCATGGGCAGGGACACCTTCCACTAGTCCAGGTTGCTCCAAGCCCCGTCCAACCTCACAGGACCATGGCTCCTCGGGAATGTTCCTGAACCCTGCCATGGCTCCTTGGGAAGGTTCCCCAGGTTCCAAAACCCCACCATGGCTCCTTGGGAAGCTCCCAGAGGTCCCACATGCCTGGCGTGGCTCCTTGGGACATCCATCATGCGGTGTCGGCCTCAGGCCTGCCCTGGGAGCGCTGGGATGCTGCCAGGGAGCATTGGGATGCTGCCAGGGAGCTGGGCAGCCAAGGACCTGTCACCAAGGACCGACTGTCACCGGCCCTGCCAGAACCAACAACAAAGACAAATGGGCCCATCACCCAAAATTGGCCCTTAATGGGCTGCAGGAGGCCACGGGGCGAGGGCCCCACGTGTGAATTCCTCCCTAATCGCTCCAAATTGTCCAATTTGTTGCAGAGTTGGGAAGGAACTCGTGGCAGGAGAGTTTTCTTCACGTCACCGGGCCGGCATGGAAATAATTTTGCTGTTGTGTGGAGGTTTCCTGGAGAAAATGGAAGTGCGGGGAGGGGGGAAGGAAGAGGCGGTGAAGGTGAAGGGGGAGCTTTCAGCCGAACAACTGGGGCTTTTCATCGTTTTTCACTTAATGCTCCTCGACTTGAGGAGGGGAGAAAGGACATGGATCCAAAGAGATTGGATGGGACAGGGAGGTTCCAGGCGGGGGTTAATAAAAGCCTGGCTCCAGCACTGGGAATACCCGCGGAGCAGGATGAGACCCTGCCCGTAGGAGCTCCACGAGGTGCAGCTGGGGAAAAAAAAAGGAATTTTGGGGAAGGAGAGCCTTAAGGAAGAACTTCCGTGGGCGCCAGGATATCCATGAGGAATCGGGGCTGGGACAGTGATGCAGAGGGTGGGTTCCTGCTGCATCTTGTCTCTCCCCCTCTGGAAGCTCCAGCTCCTGGAGGCGCTTGTGGAGAGGAGAATTTCCCTTTCTGGCGCCAGCAAAGCTTGGGGATGAGGCCTGTGCACACCCAAAAGGCGTGGGGCTTGAAAAAAGGTCTTATTTTGGGGAGAGAGAGAGAGAGAGAGAGAGAGAGAGAGAGAGGAAAGATTCGGAGGGTTTTGAGAGTGCCTAAAACCGAAATTTGAGAAATGTGAGTTGAAACTCCTGTGGGTATAAGGGCAACCGAGTGAGGCCGGGCCAAGCACTTGGTAAAACACGGAAAATCCCTGAGTTTGGCTGGTGGAAAGGCCAGGGGGGCAGCAGGACAGGCAGCAGGCCCGGGGAAGGTGGCAGATCCCAGAGCACCCATCTGCCCCAGCAGGGAGATTAAGTCACACCTGCAGCCTGAATGGCACTGGGGAGATAACAACCGGCTTCCTGCCCCCTTTATTCCAAATTAAGCTCCTTAACCCCCCCTTTCAAAGCCTGGGCTGCCCCCCCTTCGCCCTCCCCAGCCCCCCCCGGGACCGTCCCCGCGTCACACCCGCTATTGAAAAGCCCCATTGTTCTGCCCCTACCTCCTTCACCTCTCTCCTGTGATCAGATGCTGTGGCTCTAATTATCCTGCTCCCTGCCTCCTGGACTATCGAGACATTCAATCAGAGGTCACCTGGGTCATCTTTCATTGGGAAGAAGAGACGTCACCGGGAAGGTAAAGTTTCGGAGCATCCTTTGATGCTGAGCTGGCAGGAATTACAGCCCAGCTCTCCCGGGATATTCACACCTCTGGT
Source organism: Cephalopterus ornatus (assembly GCA_013396775.1). Taxonomy (NCBI): domain Eukaryota; kingdom Metazoa; phylum Chordata; class Aves; order Passeriformes; family Cotingidae; genus Cephalopterus; species Cephalopterus ornatus. The sequence goes on along the minus strand of VZRE01013822.1, from coordinate 57,876 downwards.
GGCCGCTCCGAGGCACTGAAAGGTCCCTCTCTTGGGCTATTTTATTTTTTTTTCATTATTTATTCACCTTCTCGTTAATTATCAAATTATGGAGGATTCTGCGAGTCCATCTAGAAACAGAAGTGGCCTCTTGGAAAACAACTGTCACCCTCCTGGGCCCATCCAGGTGTCAGCACACGTCCTGGTGACACCTTTTGTCCTCCTGGCTCTCTTGGACCAAGATCCTGAGTCTTCTGTTAATTTTGGCTTTTAAACACCCCCAGGCACGTGGTGGGATTTTGGGGTGTCCTGTGCAGGGCCAGGAGCTGGACTCGATGATCCCACTTGGGTCCCTTCCAGCTCGGGATATTCTGGGATTTTACGGCTCCACTTTGGGTCCTTCCAACTTGATGGGGAAGGATCTGCCGCACTCAAAGGTCTCCTGGCAGGAGGTCACCATTGCTGTGCTCCAGAGCCATTGTGGAAGAGCCAGGGGTGCTGGGGACGCTCTAACCCAGCCCTGGTGGGATGGGAACGTTCAGTCCCAGCCCAGGTATCTTGGGGATGCTCTGAACTAGCCCAGGTGTGCTGAGGATGCTCAGAATTAGTCCAGGTGTTCTGAGGATACTGAGCACCAGCTCCGCTGTTCTGGGGATGCTCAGGATCAGCCCAGGTGTGCTGGGGATGCTCTGAACTAGTCCAGATGTGCTGAGGATGCTCAGAATCAGTCCAGGTGTTCCGAGGATCTCAGGATCAGCCCAGGTGTGTTGGAGATGCTCAGAACTCACCCAGGTGTGCTGGGGATGCTCAGAACAAACCCAGGTGTGTTGGGAATGCTCAGCACCAGCTCAGGTGTGCTGGGGATGCTCAGGATCAGCCCAGCTGTGTTGGAGATGCTCAGCACCAGCTCAGGTATTCTGGGGATGCTCCAAACCAACCCAGATGTGCTGGGGACGTTTAGACCCAGCCCAGGTGTGCTGGGGATGCTCTGAACCAGCCTGGACACCCCTATCCCAGGGGAGGATCATGCTGGAATTCTGCAGACTGGAGGGGACACCCACTCACGTCCCTGTGCCTGTGTGAAGAATTCTGGAAGGAATTTTTCCAAAGAGCGGCCGCAGGTACTTAAAAAAAAAAAAAAAAAANAAAAAAAAAAAAAAAAAAGAAGGCACAAAATCTCGACATGAATAAGCCTGGAAAGGGAGAAGAGACAAGACTTAATCTGATTGTGTGGGAGAACATAATCACAAGGGACTTGGCGCCAGGGAATCAATCCCAACCGTGGCTGCAGGGGCTGGAAAACCTGTGGATTTCTCCTGTTCCTGTCGATTTTGGGGAGCAGGGGAGCAAAAGGGAGGATGGGGTGGGACGCAGCCAGCGGGGCCGGGGGAAGGAAGGGCCGCCTGTGCCTTTAATTTCTGCGGCCCAGGTTTTAGAACTGCAGCTTTGCTTGGAATGCTGCTGAGTGTGTAGCCCTGGGACAAGTGCGATCCCTTTGATTTGGCAGACTGGAGCCTCTGCAGGTTGCTTTGTGGGTGCATTTCATAAGAAAACAGAGGAGGCAGCAGTCCTGCCCTGCAACAGCCTCCAGACATTCTGGCCCGGGTGCTGCCAAAGCAACAGCCAAGAAAGGCACCGCCTGGAAGAGTGGAGTTTCAAGAAAGCCTTCTCCGGTCGGGATGTTTGCCCAGCTTGCAGAAACCTTGGCTGCAGCCTGGTTTCTCCATTCAAGGCTGAAAGGTTCCTGCAGGTAATTACACAAATTCTGCCTCCCTGCCCCCTCTCTTCCTGCAGCCTTCGCTGCTCGGCGGTGCTGGGATGGAGCAGGAACATGCACGTTACGGGAACTGCAGCTGCAGCTCGGAGTTCCCAGGATGGAGCCTCAGCTCCACCACGAGGAGCGACGGCACTCTCGGAGGTGCAGCTCTCCCAGGGCCCAGCCCCGGTGTCCATCCGCGCAGCCTCCAGAAGTGTTTTGACACAAACACCCGGGAGAGCCTTAAACCCAGGGCCCTGAGATGGGTAAACACAAAAAGTGGGGTTTTCTGATTGCCCCGGCGGGATCTTCTCTGGGGGTGCCCAGAGCCCAGCCCAACGCCGGAGAGGGATCCTCGGGGTCTTCTGCCTTTTTGTGGAATCACAGAGCATCCCAAGCTGGGAGGGACCCCCAAGGATCATGGAGCCCAGCTCCTCACTGGAAAACAGAAGCGAGTTTCCTTTGGGCCAGGCCGTGGATTTAGGGAGGAAGCACCAAGTGTCACATGAGGGTGTAAATTCATGTGTTGTGATCCACTGCCAGGCAAATTCTCCCTGGCTGGGGAGGATTAACGACATGCCCTTGGGGTGACTCAGCCTGTCCTTGGAGCCCTTAATCCCTGTTGCTCCCCAGCCCCGCTGGACCGCGGAGCATCCTCAGGAACCCACGGAGACGGGTCTGTGCTGAGCGTGTCCCAACAGGCCTGTGATTCCCTCTTCCACCAAAAGATGTTCCGTGCTGGGCACTGGGAAGCTGGTCAGGTGATGGGAAGCAGCGGGTGATGTTCCTGTGGGGATGCTGTTCCTGTTGGGATGGATCACTGCATCCCACACATGTCTCCCGGAGCGGAGGGAGGTCTGAGCCCAGCACGGTGTCCCTCTCCAGAGAGTTCCTGTCCAAGTGAATCAGGCTGGAAGTGGAGCTGAAACAAAATCCCCTCTGCAAACACCTGGAAAAGCTGGAAAAGTTTGAGGCCAGCTCCAGAATCAAAGGCTTGGCCCCAAACACGTCAGCGCTCATGGAAAGACTCCCATGGCCTGGCCTGGATTTTCCATTAGGTCCGCAAAGCTGGGGCCGAGCGCTGCATCACTCTGGCACCTCTCACATCCCAGGAAGGTTCCCTGGCTCTGAGTCCTGGCTTTCCTCCCTCCCCAGCTTGGCAGCCCCCGGGTCGGGATGTGCTGCTCCGAGCACCCGTGACCTGACCCCCCGGGCACCGATCCCACACAGCCCCGAGCTGGCTCCAGCCAGAGGGGACAGGAATTCCTGCGCCTGGAGAAAGTCCTGGGCAAGTTCAGGGGGCTGCAGGGATCGCTGTGGGATGGGAGGCAGCATTCCAGGCACCCACCACTTTCCCCGGGAGAGCTGCAGGTCACTGTTAGTCACTGCCTTGGCTCGTCTGGGCATCGGAAGGGCCAAGCAAACACTGGGCTGGGGTGGGAGCAGGACAGACAGAGCCAGGTGGGGTCTCGAGGGCCCTGAACTGCCCTGGCAAAGGATTTGCTTCTGGGCACAGGCCGGTGTCACCAAGCTGGCACTGCTCCTGCCGGGTCCTTCCCATCTCCCGCGGCTGATCCTCCCCCAGCAGCGCACGGAGCTGGTGACCCCCAGGTCCTGAGGGGGATCAGAGAAGCCCCCCCGGCTTGTGTGGAGCTTTTCATGCCAAAACCAACTGCAGCCAGCAGTGGGTAAGTCAGGATCCGAGGGAAAAGCTCGGGAAAAGCTCGGAGCAGCCGCGGCCAAGGCCGTCCTGCTGTTCCTCCAGGGGCAGGCGGACCGAGGAGATCGTGGTCTCCAGCTCCCGCAGCCGTGCTGGTGTCCCAACCCAATCCCTCATGGAGGTGCCCACGGGCCACTTCCATGCTCTGCAGCGGCATTCCTGACAAAACCTTTTCCCTGCTCCCATCCAGAGCGTGGTAAAGCCAGGCAGCTGGGAGCTGGGGTGCTCACGGGCCTGACTCCAGCACTGCAGCGGTGCCAGAGTGTGGCCAGAGAGCAGGATGGGCGAAGGGAGGAGTCAGGGAACGTGTTTTACAAGAGGGTTACACAACCCCGCGCCTGGCACAGAGGCCTCTGGCTTCCCCCACGGGTCCCCCAAGGTTTTAATAAGGAGAAGGAGACCTGCACATGGGGAGTTTTGCCTTTTCCTGGTTAAATGCCCTGTAAATTAGATTTCCAGGGGGAAATGTTCAGATAGAGGTGTTCCATCAGGATAGGAACAAACCTGGGGGGTAGGACAGGGAAACCAGGTGCCCACCAGACACGTGGGAAGGGCCCTTCTGGGCCCCCACGTCCAGGTACGACAGGAACCTGGAAAAAGCCACGGAATCCTTTTCCTAAGTGCCATCCCGGGGTTTTGCCCCCTCCTGTTCTGACTTGGACACTTGGAGGGTTGGAAACCTCATCACCAGCAATCACAGGTCACCGCTGTCAGGCCCCTTCTCCCCACCCTGCCTTTGGAGAAGCTCAGGGAAGGGGGATGGAGGAGAGGGCCCCGTTCACACCCGCGTCCGGGGCTCCGCAGGAACATCAGCCCCTCCGCAGGGAAAACCTGCGGTGTGCGGAGGGACAGCTCTGCTGGCTGTGCCTGGGCAGCCCCAGGAGCCACCCAGGCTCTGGTACAACCAGTTCTCCTCGCAGCTGAGCCTTGCCCTGCACCTCGTTCTGCCGGTAACCTCGGCGCTTTCCGCCAGGAGGTTTTGCTCATGTGACCTTCCCGGCTTTGTGTTCCCAAAAAACACCCCCACGGCTCAGCCCCCGGGATCCTGCTGCTCCCAGCCCCTGGAGAGTCCCCCAGAGTGTCCAGGGGCACAGGGGACCAGAGTGGTGGCTCGGGGAGGGCTTTGATGTTGGTGACCAGCGGTGAGGGCGCCGGTGCCACGCCGGCACGGCCGGAGCTGGAGCGGAGCCCGGGAGATGCTGCCACGTTTCCCAGGGCTGTCGTCACCCCCTGCCCGTCCCCTCCTGCCTGACCGGGTGTCCTCTGGGACGGCCGTGTGGGATTCGGGCAGCACCAGGAGCAGCGTGACCCCGCTCCCTGGCTGGGGCTTCCCGGTGCTGCCACAACACCAATAATAAATAATAATTAGGCCGGGCTCAGCTGCCAGAGGAGCGGCTTGGCTCGGAATCACCGAGCCCGGCGTGGGCACTGCTTATCCCAGTGAAGTGGGACGGGCAGGAGGAGGAGGAGGAGGAGGAGGAGGGAAGAGGAAATCCACTGCAAACACCCCCCCTCTTCCTCCTGTGTAGGAGGGAACGTGCGGAGCGAGAGTCGAGGCGCCGGCTCGTTTTCCTTCTGATACAAAGCCAATTGCTGCTCTGGAGCCGCTCCTGGGATGAGCTGGGCCCGGTGTTTACACGAATTATTATTATTCATTAAGATTATCTTGCGGTTAAAACGCGGCAGAGGGAAGTGAGCGATATGTTCCTGGCTCCGCCGCCGACTCCTGAGCGTGGCCCTGGGCAACTCACTTTCCCCCTCCTCGTTCCTTGCCGGAAATAAATCTGTTTCCCAGCGAGCAAACAGCGGGCATTGAAATGAGGGGGAAACGACACAGATTATGAGCATCTGCATAAATACCTGATCGACATCCAAAATCCCGCGGAGAAACAACACCACACCTCAGCCTCCGCGTTCGTTCGGGCGAGAGCCGCTTTTTTGTTCCTTTTATTTTGCTAATGGGTTCGCGAATGGGGCTGGGCTGAAGTGTTGTTTGAAGCAACTGCAGTTTGTGGGGGAGAAGGAAGGGGATGCTCGCAAGTTTTCCAGCCCGGAAAAAAAGTCGAGGGAATAGGGATAAATATATTATACCCGTGAAAAGCAAGAAGCCTCGCAATGAAAAGGGAGGGTGCAGTGAAATATTGGATTTCTTGATGTGGCCTGGCCACTTCGCACCATTCACGAGGCCTTGGGAGTTCTTGCTGAACCCGAATTTTGGGGGAGGGGGTGGGGAACTCTCCGGCCTCCCTCTCCTCATGTGACAGCCATGGGAGCGGGGAGAGATGAAGGGGATCCCAGCCGGCTCCTGGATGGGGTTCCCTGCCCTGCAGTCCCAGTGGGGGATGAAAGGAGCTTCTTTCTGCCCAAATCTGACAATTTGACATCAAATAAAAGGCCCGGGTTGCCTTTCAAAGAAGTGAAAAAAAAAAAGGAAAAAACCCAACCAAACCCCAAATCAAACCCAACTATTTTAATTGACTCTCCCTGAGGGGAGGGAGGAGAAACGATGCAACACGAGGAGGGAGGTGGGGAGAGGGGCCAGGAGCACGAACTGCATCCAGTTTTGGGAACCAAGGGGTTGGGAATGTCCTCAGAGCTCCTACCCCAGGGGCTGAGCACGGCTCTGGGAGGAGGGTGTTTGCAGCCTTCCCCTCCATGATTTATGGAGATCCCTCCGAAAATCTGTGCTCTGCTTTCAGCCCATTTCCTCCCTCAGCCGGGGCATCCTTTAATTATCCTGTTTGTAAATTTGCAATTAATTAATTAAGCCCGTGTCTGAAAGGGCTTAGAAAACGTAAGTGCGGCTGGGTATTGTTTAATGTCGAGTTCAATTATTATCATTAAATATTTATCTGGAGCTGTAACCAGTGGCTGGCGTTCGAGAGAGATTAGGGGAGATACTGTTCCTGCCTGGAAGGGCTTGTCATCCAAATGAGACAGAGGGAGAACACGGAGATTGACAAAAGGAAAGGACCGAGATGGAAAGGGTTGGGAGACCGTAAATAAAGATAATTGTGAGTCACGCTGTAAGCAAACACCTCCAGGCAGGAGGTGGAGAGAAGCAGAAGAGGGACCCAGGTGGATCAGACCCGGCGAGGTGCCGCTTTTTGGGGGGGGGGAGGCTGTGAGGAGCTCCCTGGGGAGGTCGGGATACCTGGCACTGCCTCTCTGCAGGATAATTTGGAATATGGAGAACCCGCCCGGGGCAGCAGGTTCTGCCCCAAGCTCCCTGCAGAACACAAATCCCCTCCCACCCGCCCCGGGCTCCGGGCTCCGGGCAGGAGGGAGCAGCCGGATGGATCCCCCCGTGGAGCGAGGGGGGGATGTTGAGGCTTCGCAGCAGAATTCCAGCAGACACAGAAGCACACCATTACTTTTGGCGCTCTCAGGGAAGGGCAGGTTGGTCCCCACGGAGCAGGATTAACGCGCCAGCCCTTCCCTGTGCTCCACACACCTCCCCAGCCCCTTCCCTCCTGCCTGGCCCGGCTCCAGGCGCGGCTGGGATCTCTGGGCAGGAGGGAGGTGGCTCTTTTGAACCCCAATCCAGCTGGGGGAGGTTTGGCAACGGGGATGATGCCCGCTGAGGGTGGGGTGCACCCCTTCCCTGCCCACCTGGATCTGTGTCCCCGTGGCCCTGCCGTCCCAGGGAACACTCCCCGGGTGACACGCTGCCTCCGGGACGGCCTTGCCCAACGATCCTGCGGTGAGTGGAAAACAAACAAGGATCCCGTGCTCCTTATTGCACGTTGGGAGGTGACACGGTCGTAAAAATGCGGGAGAGCAGATTTGCCAAGAGGGGAACGGGAGTGAGCAAGAGAGGAGCCGGTTTCCTCCACGTGTTCGCTCCGTGGGCTGGTACAAATTTGGGTTTTCTCTTGGTTTGGAATCTGAAAACAACAGCTCTGCTCCTCTGGGCACCGAGACCTGCTCCAGATGGGTCCAGGTCCTGATTCCCCACGGGAATCACGCAGGTCTGTCCTGTGTCCACTCACAGGTTCTGTAACTGGGGCTTAGGAACCACAGAATCACACATTGGTTTGGGCTGGAGGGACCTTAAAGCCCATCCAGTGCCACCCCCTGCCATGGGCAGGGACACCTCCCACTAGCCCAGGGTGCTCCAACCTGGCCTTGGACATTTCCAGGGATGGGGCAGCCACAGCTCCTCTGGGAAATCCATCCCAGCCCCTCCCCACCCTCCCAGGGAAGAATTCCCTCCCAATATCCCACCCATCCCTGCCCTCTGTCAGTGGGAAGCCATTCCCTGTGTCCTGTCCCTCCATCCCTTGTCCCCAGTCCCTCTCCAGCTCTCCTGGAGCCCCTTTAGGCCCTGGAAGGGGCTCTCAGGTCTCCCTGGAGCCTTCTCTTCTCCAGGTGACCCCACACCCAGCTCTCCCAGTCTGTGAATCCCAACAGGGCTCTAGTGACCTCTTCCCAAGAGCAAGGAATTTGCCCAGCCTTGGCAGTTTCTATCCACTCGGGACAAAAAGAGCTGGGTGGAAAACAATCCTCAATTTCCTGGTCTTGGCTGCAGCTGTTGGTGTCAAACCACCTGGAGCGCTGAGAAATCCTCCCCGGGTGAGAAGCACCGTGTAGATAAATTGGGTTATAACGAGCCTTTAATGGTTGTCTGGTGCTTTATAACTGCCGCAGAACTAATCAAACGTTAATTAATCCTTACAAGGGCCATTTGAGCGTTATCTTAGAGATGGGGAAGCCCGAGGGTTCAGGAGCCCGAGGGTTTGTGACCCCCTTCTGGTCCCTGCCCCCCGCGTGTCCACAGCGCCCTGACCTGGATTTCTGAGGCACCTCCGGCTGGGAGGGAGGCAGGGAGGGGCATGTCGAAATCCCGGGAAGCTGTGTTTACTGGAAGCAGCCTCCACACGGGATGCCACATGCCGGGATGTGGCAGCCTGGTCAGAGGTGACACGTGGTGGTGGCCCGAGGTGGCGGCGTCCAGCTCAGCCAGCCATCAGATGGAAGGAATGCAGCAGGGCATCCAGTGACATCCACGGCGGGACGAACCCTCGTGCATTTAGGGACAAAGGGGGGAGGGGAAAAAAAAAAAACCAACCAACAAACCCCAACCTCAGAATGGGCAAAGCAGGCTCCCAAAATCTGCTGCCAGCGAGTCCTTGCAGGGCTTCTCCCGCCCCGCCACTGCCCACACGGCCTTGCCTTAAATACTTCCTGGGGGAGATCCAAATCCCTGAAAACCAACAGCCTGGAGAGGCTCCATGGGGTTGGGTTTTGCTTCACCAGAGCTGGCCCAGCACTCCAGTGGGCTAAAACATGGACAGGCTGGCTCCTGGTCCCGAGCCAAGCCCTTTAAAGCCCGTTCAGGTCCATCCCCGTCCTGCTCCAGCCCCGGCAGGGACTAAACACCGGCATTCCCGCAGATAGGGAACGTGATCCCACAGATCCCAGCTGTGCCCCTGCGGTTTTCTCTCCCCACCGGGCTTGTCGACGTGGAGCCGCTCCGGAAAATTAATTCAAATGAATTAAAAGCATGAATTTGAAGTCGATCAGTTAAAGCCCGTTAAACTCATGATTCAGTTTTGAGAATGAAAACGGGTTCAATTTAATCTGGTTCAACACACTCTCTGAGTAAATTAAACCAAACCACATTAAAGCCGTTTTAATTCTCAATAGGCACGTTTAATGTGGTTTAATTTATCCACTTTCAAAGTGAATGCAGATTAACTCTCCCCAGTGTCCCCAGGTACACAAACCTGGCTGTAGGAAGCGAAGATGTGATTTAAGTCCACCAGTAAAACCCATCAGGAGTTTGGATCTGGACTGGGACCAAGCCCTGATTTAACACTCCCTCCCAGGTAAATCCACGCTGCGGTTCCAGGTCTGGAAGCAGCAGGTAACTGTCACCTGGAAGGATTCGGGATTCCAGGAGGACTCAGGATGTTGGGCAGCCCAGATCCTCCAGGTGGGTTTTGTCCGGAGCTGGGAGCATCCCTGCGGGCCCAGCCGAGATGTTGGGATGCCATCTACAGGGATAATCCAGCTCAGCACAAGGTCCACGGGGCCACACTCAGCTCCCTGGAATCCAGGGCCAAGCACAAGGCAGGAGTCAGAGCCTGGCACTGGGATGGGCTCGGGAGCTCAGGCCTTTGTGTGGCTGCTTAGGAAGGAGCTCTTGGAAAATGCGGAGCCTGGGATGTGGAGCTCTCCTGGAAATCCAGACCTCCAGCTGCTTCAAAGGCATCAGCCAGGCAGCTCTGAGCACTTCCAAGAGCAGAATAGGCTTCTCTGAGCACATTTTTCCAGCATGCTCCATTCCCTCCAAAAAACCCCATCCCTTTATCCCACAGGAGCAGAGCACCACCTCTGGTGCCAGTGGGAAACCTCTGACCCGTGAGGAATCAGCTCCTGAGCCCGGTGAGGAAGGTGAGGGACTGAGAGGGCTCCCCTCCCTCCCCAAACCTCTGCTCAGCCAGCACTGCCGACCCCACGGGGTCCCTGTCAGTGGGATCAGCGTGGCTGAGGGCTTGGAAAGCCAAGCCTGGGGCTCAGTCCCTTCTTACCTTCAGCTGGGCTTAGTGCCAGGGCGCTTTCTATGCACTCGAGGTTCGCAGGATTTTGTGCCAGTGTGTACTTAACCCCAGAGGTAAATAATAGCTCTGCATTCAGCCGGTAATGCCATTAATTGCCCTCACATTACCTTTCCCTTTCAGGCTGCGCAGGAGGAATCCCAGCCGGGTGTCAGGGCAGGATGAGAGCCGGCCCCTGAGCCGCGCATTTTTTGTCCCCAGCAGGAGCTCTGATGAGGTTGGAACTTCACAGGTCCTGCGCAGCTCCAGGCTCCTGGTTTTCCCAGCCGCGTGCCAGCTTGGGGCTTCGCCTCCCATCCCGTTGGGCTTGATGATCTTGGAGGTCTTTTCCAGCCTTAATCATCTATGATTCCATGAACCCTCCCCGCAGGGGCACCAGGAGCTCACACAGGTCGGGGATTTCTCTGCACACACAGAGAATTCCTGCTACATTCCCCCCCCC
>VZRE01013822.1:24238-44578 GCA_013396775.1 Cephalopterus ornatus | reverse complement strand
TGCTCTGAGCCTGTGGGGAGCACGGGGACGCTGGCACGGGGCTAAGCCCGGCTTAGCTGGCCTGGGCGGACTTATTCCACCTTGGCACCACGCTAACCCACTGCTCTGGCGTTGGGATTGAGGAGACTTCGTGCGTGGCAGGCTCGGAGCCTTGGGCCGTAGTGGAGAAATGGGTTTCAGAACCGTTGGGAAAAGGACTGTTTAGGCACGAAATTGTGGAGAAATGGGTTTCAGACGGGCTTGAAGGGGGTAAGTTTGGTACCAGGAGCGATCCCAGTGCTGATCTCTAAAAGCTGAGCTGCCACAGGATATTCTGTGTTCTGGCTGCCCCATCCCTGGAAGTGCCCAAGGCCAGGTTGGACGGGGCTTGGAGCAACCTGGGAGAGTGGAAGGTGTCCCTGGGGTGGGACTGGATGGGCTTTAAGGTCCCTTCCAACCCAAACCGTTCCGTGATTCCATGATCCTGCAGGCACCTGGGCAAGGATCTCCCTTGTCTCAAGGAGGCACAGACAGACCAAGATCCGGGGAGGATAAAAGATCCCTCCTCGAGCCTCGGAAGCAGGGCTGTGCTCCTGCTGCGCCTTCCCTGCAGCGGGAGGAGCCCCACCCTCCCCAAAACCACAGAGCCCCGGCACACCCCACCCCAGCACCCTCCATCCAGCCCCACATAATTGCCCCGGCAGCGAGTCATTCCTGCGGGAGCATCCCGACAGCCGGCATCTCACCACACCATTGCAACCGGGGAGCGAGGGAGAAGGCTCACATTTCTTTACCAACAAACTTGAAAGCATTTAATAATAACAATAACAATAACAATAATAATAATGATAATAAAGAAAGATAAATAAAAGCAAGAAAATGATACCTTCCAGCCAAGGCTCCGTGTCTGGAGGGATCCTGCTCCCTCTCCCGCCTGGCCGGAGCGGTAATGCCCATTTTTGGGGCCTTGCCAGGGTGTTTCCGTTAGGAGGGGGAACTGATTGGGTGAGTCAGGTGGTGCTTTGGCACCACTCTGGGTATTTACTGGGTGCCCAGAGGCAGCTGCCTCTTCCAGACACTCCCATCTGCTCTGCCAGGTGGGTTATGCCCTCAAAATGCATCTTTTCCTTGTTCCTGTGCCCAAATGGAGACAGTCGGCCTTGGTTTTGCTGGATATCCAAGCGGGATGGGACCGGCTGTGCCATCCCAGCTCCACAGGATCGCCGTGGAATGCTTTGGGTGGGAAGGGACCTTAAAGCCCATCCAGTCCCACCCCAGGGACACCTTCCACTCTCCCAGGTTGCTCCAAACCCCATCCAACCTGGCCTTGGGCACTTCCAGGGATCCAGGGGCAGCCACAGCTTCTCTGGGCAGCCTCTTTTCATCCTCCTGTTTCAGCTGTTGCTGTCTGAACAGGCAGTAATTTCTCCCATTTTCTTGGAATACAAAGATTTCCAGGACCCCCCTCCATGTTTCCACGCATCAGTCCGGATAGGGATTCATCCGTTTGCTGGCTGAACAAAAAGGGAAAATGTTTTGTGCTGGAGCATAACCTTCACCTGGAGTTACTTTAGTGTCTTTTTCACCTTGGGAAAAAAAAAAACCAAACCCAACCCTGCTTAATTTGAAACCAAAACACTGCTTTGAACCCCCAAAATTTAATTTCAGTTCTGATCTTTTTGGAACAAAGCAAACATTTGAACTTCCTCCAGGTTTTCCCTCCTGCCTTCTCCAAACTAAACTGCCGAATTCAGTCCAAACTCAGGAGCAGTTTTGGGCTCTCTTTTGATCATCCTGCCCTGAAATACCATTCCTGGGGCAGTTGCTTCCACCAAAAAGGCTTTGTTCAGGTCTTCTAAAACATCTCTGGCTTTATTTCCGGAGATCCTGGGGTTTCCAACAGCATCTCCCCGTGCAACAGGACTGTGCTCCGAGGTACAGCCCACCCTGGATAACCAACAGGGATCCCGGTGGCAGTGCCTGGAGCTCTTCCCTGTATCCAGGTGACCTCAGAAAACCCCCCTTAACGGGTCTATCCCAACGTTTTGGACAACGGGGGTCTTGTATCTTTGAGCTCGGGGGTGGAACTGGATGGTTTTTCAGGCCCCTTCCAACCCAATCCATTCCATGATTCCATGATTTTATCTCTGCATCCAGCCCAAGCAAAGCACAGCCAATTTGGTGGCTTGGACACGGATTAAAGACCCCACAGGCTCAGGGAAGCAGCAGGTGCTGCCCAGCTCACCAAGGATCCCATCACCGGGGTTGGATTGCCTCTGGAATGCTGAGATCCCACTATCCAGGGCCGCTGAGAGGCTCTTGTAGAGAAAATATAACAAAAAAATCCTCAAAAAAAAGGTGGCGGTGGGAATCTCGAGGCAGCTGCTGGAAGCAGGATGTCCCTCAGGAGTCAGAGCTCTGCTCTGGGCACCACAGGGGACGTCCCTAATCCTTAAATCCTCCCCTCAGCAGGATGCTGAGGTCACTATCCCGTGGAATTCTTTCCTCTTGGAGTATTGTATCTGCACTGGACGCCCTGCCCTGGCTCTGGGTGTGCTTGCAGGCCGAATTCCAAGCTGAGTTTGGCTGACCTAAATCCCTAAGGCAACACGGCATGGGATCTAAGGAGAAGTTTGCTAACGGGTTTTGGTCGTGCCTGTCTCCAGACTGAGGTCTCCTCTCCGGCAGCTTCTCCCCAGGCACCCGCAGAAGAGACGGGGAATCACTCAGAGGGAATTTAGGGAGTCACCAAAGACGGGGAGGCGAGAACAGGGCGATGTTCCCCAGGGAAAACATCCGGGCTTTGGCGTGGAGCAGGCCCAAAGCGTCCTGCGGAGCCGAAGGAACCCACTGCGCGTTCGGATGAGTCAGAAACCGGGAAGATCACCCTCCATCTCATCCTCTCGGTGCCTCCTGACGAGCCCCGAGCTTTGTTTTCCCTCTGGAGCCCTGGTTAGGCTTTATCTCTCGCCGTGTTTCGTTCTCATCGGTGTGAGGAGAGCGCCCGCGGGCCCAGCCCGGCTCCAGCCCCGCTGTGCACAGACACGCTCCCGCAGCCCGGCCCTGCCGAGCTTCCAGCCTTCCACACAAAGGGAATATTGTGATCCCCGTCACCCCCACTCCAGAGGGGCTCCGGGAAGCGCCCAAGGTCGCGGAGGGGTTTCCACCTCCAGCCCGCGTTCTGTTGCCTCGAGCTGAATTCCCGAAGTCTGTCGTGACTTCCTGGTGCTGGACGGAGCTCAAAGGAGCTCCTTTGTCCCCGCCGCGGGGCTGAGGGGAGCAGCAGGACTCCTCTTTGTCCAGGCCCCGCTTCCAAAAGCCTGCAGAAGTCACGGAGAGGCTCTTTCCACGAGCTCAGCTTCGCGCTGGGACGGGTCTCCTTGGGCGACTCAATCCCTCATGGCTCAGTTTCCCTGCCACCAGAACCGCGGAGTCACAGGCGGGTTGGGGTCGGAAGGGACCTTAAAGGACCTTAAATCCCATCCAATTCCATGGGCAGGGACACCTTCCACTAGGCCAGGCTGCTCCACGCCCGGCTGGTGGGGCCGGGATCACGTGCGGAGGGTTTTGGTGGCGCGGGCACAGGCAGGGGCAGAGCAGGATGAGATCACCCAGGAATGTCCTGGGAAGCGGAGGACTCCTCCGGGATGTCTCCAGCCCCGCGAGGAAGGAAGTGGAAGGGGTATAAATCACCAAGGCTTCTCCTTATCGCAGATCGGCATCTCTGCAGCTGATCCAAGCCCAGACTGCCGTGGGCATCCCGGAGCTTTTCCTGTCAGCTCCCTGGTTGTTGGGAAGGCAAGTACAGAACAGCACATGCAAACAGCACAATTAGGATGGGCTGTGCTAATGAGGCTCTCGGCACCACGCAGCCATCAGAGCGTTTTTCCCTGGCTCCTCTCCCCCACCTTGGAATTGTTTGCTCCGGCTGCCTCGCTCCGGAGCTCTCAGCACCTCGCTCCAGCAACATCCTGCACCCCAGCCAGGCCACCTATCGAGGTCCTGCCCCCCAGCAAGGGAGGAAAACATGGCTCCAGACGCCGTCCGCGCCCTCTGCCTGCATCCCCTTATCTCGTCTCGGAGTCTGGGAGGTTCATTTCCCAACGGGGCTCCCTCCAACGTGCCCCTGGACGTGCCAGCAGCTGGCACCTCGTGGAGGTTGGCACCAGCTCCGGCAGGATCCGAGCTGGCAGCGGGAAACCGGCACGGCAGGATGGTGGAGCGGCCACGCTCGGGGGAACAGCGACCCTCAGCACCCCGGGGGTCTGTGCTTCACATCCAGCCCAACTTCCCTCACGGGTGGAGGCCAGGAGGGATTCCAGGTCGGGAAAAGGAGGCCCAGGTTGGGAAAATGAGGTCCAGGTTGGGAAAAGGAGGCCCAGGTTGGAAAAATGAGCTCCAGGTTGGGAAGACGAGGTTCAGGTTGGGAAGATGAGGTCCAGGTTGGGAAAGTGAGATCCAGGTTGGGAAGACGACATCCAGGTTGGGAAAGCAAGGTCCACGTTGGGAAAAGGAGGTCCAGGTTGGGAAAATGAGATCCAGTTGGGAAGATGAGGTCCCAGGTTGGGAAAGTGAGTTCCAGGTTGGGAAGACGACGTCCAGCTTGGGAAAAGGAGGGCCAGGTTGGGAAAACAAGACCCGGGTTGGGAAAACAAGATCCAAGTCGGGAAAAGGAGGCTTTGGCTTTGCCACTTTCCCTTGTGCTCTCCCTGAGTATGTCCCCTCCCCCTGTGCAGGTTTTGGGAAGTTTTTGGGTAGTTTTTGGCTTCCTAAGTCACTCTGGAGCCCATGGATGAGGGAGGCTGTGTTAGGGATGCCATGGATGTGAGGAACCTCCTCCTGGTCCCAGCCCCTCCTCACGCCTCGGCTGCACTCCGGAGAAGTTCTTCCAACATTCTGATCTCAACTAATTAATGCACGTAATTAGGGGGGATTTGGCCCCTCTGGTTGCTGGGAGCAGGTCAGCAAAGTCGAAGTCCTTCTCCTCATTCCCAGGCTTGGCTCGTTCCCAGCAGGGACACAGCTCTGGATCATGGAAGGCAGAGCAGGAAATATGTTTTCTCAAGGCTTTTGCTCCAAGGTTGTCCAAGGAAGCAGAAGAGAAGGGGGCGGAGGCCGCTGGACTCCAGAATAATGAACTTCCTGGTGGTTTCTGGCCAGTTTGGGATTTAGGGGAATGCCAAGGGGGAATTGCTGCTGCAGCTGGGATGGGACGGGGGGCACAGGCCCAAGTGTGAGCCCCAGGGCCAGCCCTGGACAGCACAAAGGGTCACAGCACCACCTCCTGTCCTCCCTGGCTCACACGGGGGGGTGGCTGCCCTGCCCGGGCTCAGGGATCTCTGGGCCTCCCTGCTCCTCTCGGGAATGAGCACAAGGATGATCCATGGACACCCTTTGGATGGGAGAAGTTCTTGTTCCCACGGAAACCCTTTGGATGGGAGAAGTCCGCAGAAACCCTTTGGATGGGAGAAGTTCTAGCTCCACGGAAACCCTTTGGATGGGAGAAGTTCCGTCAGGCTCTCCGCAGGGGTGGCACCTGCAGGATCGACCACCCACCCTCTGCCAGTGCTCCCTGTGTTCCTCAGGGACCTCCTTAGTGGGGTCCAAGTGGAAATTCCAACCTCCTGGACCCCCTGGGGGCTGTGCCTCCTCCTGCCACCTCCCCACACGTGCTGGTGGGACTGGAGCCAGTTCAATGACACCGGCCCCGTGTCCCCCATCCTTCAATCCCAGCCAGTCCCTGTCCCTTGGGTCCATCCAGTGTTCCCAAACACAGCGGGTGCTGCCTTAGGGATGGGGAGCCAGGCCAGCCGGGGGCCTCTCCTGAAAGCTCCTGGGTGGCCAAAAACTTCCATCCTCCTGGCTTTTTTTTTCCCTTTCCCCGTCAAGGGACAGGGTCGTGTCCACGACAGCCTTTGCTGGCCCCTGCCCTGGATCTTGTTGCTGGAACCCCAGAATTCCAGCTGGTGGACTCCCCACACCGCTGGCAGCTGTTGCCTCACACTGTTCCAGAGGAGAGGACAGGGATTTAGGGAGCTGGAAGATCCCACAGGATAAGGAACAAGTTGTTTCTCGCTGAGGACTGACCTTAGCCCAGGCAGGAACTCCTGAGGTCCCTCAGGCGTGGGGGGAGATGCAAAGGTGCCTGGAGCTGTGCAATCCCCACCGAGGCCACAAGGAAGGGCTCCAAGGCTCCTCCAGGGCTCCAAGGAAGTCTTTCTGGAGGAAATCCCTTGCTCTGGGAGGCTCTGGCTGCAATTCCATGGGGGATTCATAGCTCCCACCGAGGAGCTCAGCATGAGAGGGGAGAGATCAAGCAAGAGACCCTTTGGGAGGCTGCTGACGTCGTCCACCTGAATTCCCTCTCAGCCCAACACCATCTCCCTCGTCTGGCTGAAATTCCCCCCACCCATCCCTCTGGAATCCTCATTTTTCCCTCTGGAAAAAGGCTGGTGCAGCGGAACAGAGACATCTTGCGGTGAGCAGGCTCCTGGCGGAGGAGGAGGAAGGTCCCACCTTGGAGCTGAGAGGTGCAAAGGCACCTGTTGGATGGGGAAAAAGCTCTTCCCTGCAGCAGGAAAGGCTGTGGCGCTCCAGGAGATCCCTTGGAGGTGCTCGGGGGGAAAATATTGGGAACCAGGATCAGCTCCTGTCATCAGGGTGCCCGGAGAAGCTGTGGCTGTCCCATCCCTGGGAGTGTCCAAGGCCAGGTTGGAGCAACCTGGGACAGTGGAAGGTGTCCCTGGGGTGGGACCACACGGGCTTTAAGGTCCCTTCCAACCCAAACCATTCCATGATTCCATGATCTGGGTTCATGGTACTTGCACACTTTGCAAGGAATGGAAGGAATGGTTCCAGAGGCACCACGGTCCCTGTTTTCCTCTCTCCTACACTTGCTGTGGAGAAATTCCAGGGACGGAGCCCAGGGGGAATACTGGTTTTGTGGAGAGGGGCACATCACCTGGAGCTGGGATGGAGCAGGGACAAAAGGCAGGATCTAATCCTTCTCCTGCTCCTCCCAGCCAGAGAGGAAAGGATTTTTTTCCTAAACCTCAGCCCAAATTCCTGCTCCCCAGGCCCAATCAAACCCGGCTCCCAAGAGTATTGGCTGGCTGGGGGCTAAGTTTGGGAAGGTGTTTCCTTCCCTGCCTCCACTTTCAAACTAACCAGGATGAGGAGGAGTTCAAAGGCCTCAATTGTTTGTGGAACACTTTGAACACGGAAAGGGCCTTGGGCAGGGAGATGGGTTGTGGCTGAAGCGCAGCCCCGGCAGGCAGGAGGCCTTGCCTGCATTCCCTGCTCCCCACAGCATCAGCATTTGACCCCGGAGGGCTGCTCCTGCCTCAGTCTCCCCTCGGAAGGAATCGGGGTGCTGGATCACCTCAGAGGCTCAGCAGCTTCTTTGGGTGGAGAACGGAAAATATTCTAATTCCAGGGCTTATTCCGTGCTTTAAACATGGTGATTCCACGACCCCGTGGTGCTGTGCCCCCCTGCCAGGCTTGGGGACGTGCCCAGAGCTCTTGTCTGGAGTGATCCCACTGAGGGGATTTCGCTTGTCTCAGGATCGACCCCGACCTCAGCACACAGAGGGATCCAGGGAGGGGAGGTGACTCGCCCAACAGGCCGAAGGGAACCTACCACAGGGATGATCCGACTCCAGCAATCCAGGAAAAACGCCCTGGCGAGATGCATAAACATCCTAAACACACGGGATCACTTCCCGTGCCCTCCCCTGGCTGAGCTCTCTGCTCAGCAGGGCCACGGGGGCAGAGAATTCCCCTCCTCCCCATCTCCTCTCCTCGCTTCCCTTTCATTTGTTCCGTGAACAAGCCCTCTGAGCGAAGTCTTTATCAGAGCTTTCCCTGCCAGGAACAGACCCAGCAAACCTGCCCCAGGCTCCAGGGTTTGAGGAATCCCATCTTGGCTGCCTGCTGCCTGCCAGCGCTCCCTGCCCGGAACGGGTGGGAAAAATCCACGTGGAAGAAAGCGGGAGCCTGAACGTGCCTCGGAGGAGATCTCACCTGAGCACCAGGCACATCTCCCGGCTCCTCACTGCGGGAATTTATGGGTTTGATGGAGCCCCCGGGGGTCAAACCGGGTCATGAACTTCTCCGAGAGGTGATTCACGGAGCCTCCTGCTGCTCTGGGAAAGGCTGGAGTGATTTTTTTTTTCCGGTGCTTCCAGTGAGTAAGATCCCAGCTGGAGTTGCCCGCTGGTGGTGTCACCCCAGCAAAAGACAGGGGAAAGTCCTGGAAACAGGGAGACTGGGGTTATGGGAGTTGTGTGTGACGGGCAAAAATAAGGGAGGGGGACAAAAATCCGCTCACAAATCACAGAGGGGTTCATCCCCCCGACTTGGAGCAGAGAAGAACCCCTGAGCTCTGGGAAGGGTTAATCCCATCCAGGTAAAATTTTTGGGAGCAGGGAAGAACCCCTGAGCTCTGGGAAGGGTTAATCCCATTCAGGTAAGATTTTTGGGAGCAGGGAAGAACCCCTGAGCTCTGGGAAGGGTTAATCCCATCCAGGTAAAATTTTTGGGAGCAGGGAAGAACCCCTGAGCTCTGGGAAGGGTTAATCCCATCCAGGTAAACTCTCTGGGAGCAGGGAAGCACCCCTGAGCTCTGGGAAGGGTTAATCCCATCCAGGTAAGCTCTCTGGGAGCCGGGTGTTCCGAGGCACATCCCGTCCCAACCGCAGACATCTTCCAACCCCTGACGGAAAAAGCTCCCGCTGCAAAGTCGGGACTTGTTGCCGAGAGGACCTGCCCGCTCCGTGTCACCTGTCAATCCCGGGGCCGCCTCCAGGGATGGGAGGCTCGAGTTACCGAGAGGAAAACTCTGCCGGCGCTGGCGACAGCTCCCGGCCCCGCGCATTCCTCCCCCAGCTAAAAAAAGCCGGCTGGGCTTTGATCTCCCGCTCCGTCTGCACCACAGGGAGACAATGGAGAGGGCCCTTGGGGAGGAGGAGGAGGGGGAGGTGGACTTGACAAGACATTCCCTCAGCCAGCCTTCTCTCCAGGTCCTGGAATCAAAGGGGATGAGGGGGCGGGCGCGGCAGCCGGGATGAAAGGGGAGCTGGAGCCTGGCACAAGGGAAGATCCCACAAAGGGCGTCCTTCTCAGGCAGGGAATTCTCCAGCGACCAAGGACCAGATGGCTACGGGGAATGGGAATGAGATGTTTCTTCTCTCCCCTCGTTTGAGCGGCGGCCAGGGCAGGAAAACTGCGGTGGCCATTCCTTGGGAATGTGTGCCGTGGAGACATCCCTGCTGGAAGGCTGGGAAAGCCCAACCTGGATGGGCTCCGAGAGGGAACACGGCTCCTGGCAGGCTCCTGGGAGGCCAAGGAGGGGATGGCAACTGAAAAAGAGCCTCATTTCAGCGTCATTCTTCCATGGAAAATCGGGAGTCAGGGTGGGAAAGTGATGGCAAAGGTGTCAAAGCACGGGAAGGGCAAGGGACAACATTTCTTGGGAATGCCTGTCCTTTAGGGAATCTACCTTTGGCACCCAGTGAGGACTGGAAAAAATAGGGATGAAAGAGGGGAGAGGGGGATTATCAGAGGTTTTAATGTTTGCTGAAATAATGACAACCCCATCCAGCTGTCCTGGGCCCTGCCTGACCCTTCCAGCTCCCACCTGGAAGTGGCTGGATGCTCGTGGAGCACCTCTCCTGCCACTGGGAACTGCTGAGGAGACCCCCTCGGAGCTCCCAGCTCTGTGAGACTGGACAGGTTAAACATAATAAACTGGCAGGAAAAAAAAAAACCACCAAATTCTCCACGCGGAAAACTGCCAAGAGATCGGGCAGAAAAGACCCCAAAAATTCTTCATGAAGAAAATGAACCAAGACATTTCAGAAAATTTCATTCTTCCCCCGCCTCCACCTGAATTTTCAGCTGCAGAGGATTTGATCAGGACGGTCCCCTTGGAAGGGGGGGTCCATTTTCCCAGGTCTTTCATTTGTTCCTCGCTATTTTACGGACATTTCCCAGCTGCAACAGTGTCCGGGAGAGTTCCCTGAGCCCTCCCTCGTGTAGGATTGGGGATCTGAAGGGGGATGCAGTCTCTCCATCCCTCCAGGGAATGGGGATGGAGGCCACGGACAGAACTTTGGGAAACTGAGGCAGGGAAAAACATGATAGTTTGTCTGAAGGTGCTCCGAGAAGCACGGAAGGAGAGCGGGTTTTGCTGAAATCCAGGCCAGCTCTTCACCCCACGGGGTCATCCCCCCTTCTGAGGAGCCCTGAACCCTCACTCAGCCTTCGGAGCAGTTCCCAGATATTTGTATGAATCCGTCGGCACACACCTGAGACATCATGGCTCGGGAAGCTTCAGGCCCTGGGCCTTATCCCCACCCTTTGCACTCGTTAATCCTCCCTTTTATTTTTTTTTTTTTAATATTCCTTCCTCACATTCATAAAGAATCTCCCCTCCAGGGGGGAGGATTGGCCTTGGCTCCTTCCCTCCGCCCGGGGAGCTGCTGGGAACAGAGGGGGTGCTCCCCTTCACCCTCTTTCACTCCCTTTTCACCCTCTTTTCACCTCCTTTCCCCCCCATAACTCCTCTCCCACCTCCCTCTGCCCTTCTTCACCCCACTGCTCCCACCATCCCAACCCTCACCCCATCCAAACGTGCATCCCTCTGGAATTTTTCCCCCTGCCACCACCCCACCCTCGGGGTTCCTGCCCTCAGCCACCAGCAGAGCAGAGTCTCCCTCGTGTTGCTGCACGAACGGGGATGATCCAGATGCAGGGAACAGCTGGAGCCGCTGGAATGGGGCTGGGGATGCGGCTGCGCTTCCTTGGCTCCCTCTCCAGCTTCCTGCATGGCCCGGAGCGAACTCATTTATTTGCCTCCTCTTGTGCTTTGTTTGCCTATCAGGAGGGAGCAGTTCCCACATCCCACTGTCCATCCCGCTTTGCCCGTTGAAGTTTCCCAGCTCTGGGACGATCCCTTTCCTTTTCACGGCGCGCAACCCTCGTTTCTAATCCCAGATTTTCGGGCTGATCCCAAGCCGAGAATCCGACGCCAAAGGCACCGCAGCCTTTGGAGGGGAGTGGGGGTTTGAGCTGTGGCTTCCCGTGCTCCGAGCTGAGCTTCCCTGCTTGGAGGGGGAGCAGGGAATGAGCCGCCCCCCGGGGTTTTTATCACCCCCCCACCCCACCCCCGATTCCCAAAGGGGCCCTTGGGCTACGAGCCGCTCATTCCAAAACTTCTCTCCCGCTGCTTCTCCCCCTCTGCCGAGCCTGCACCTACCTGCAAACGCAACTCGGCTCAATGGGAATTGGCAGCGGGAAAGGCACCAGCCCCCAGATTCCTTTGAGGGTTTTTTTTTCCCCCCCAGGATCCCGGGTGATGTCTCTCGCCGTGGGTGGCAGAGACCTAAATACCCCCCCTCGCCCCGGAGCGGTGGAACGTGTTCAGGAGGTGCCAGTGTTCCCTCTCCCACTCGGATTTCAGCGGCACGATTTATGGCTCCAGCCTCAACACCCCGGCAGCGGCTCCACAGGGATCCCAAACCTGGGAAGAGCCTCCCATTCCCTCCCCGCCGTTGCCTCGTTTTGCTGCACAGGGTTTGTTGTCGCTTCCCTCGGACAGCAAATATCACTTTTTGGAGGGGTTTTATGCCTTCAGAACCTCCAAGAAACCCCTTTAAAAGCCCCGGAATTCCTGTTGCGTCCAGCCAGGGGTGGGATGCTCAGCCTTAAGGAACCAGGTCCCTAATTTTGGAGGCACAGATTTAAGAATCGGGGAAAGAAAACGCAGTTTTTGACTTGGACTCTCTAATGTTGAACACCGAATCCTAGAATTCCAAAGAAAACCCCGAAGTGAGGCCAGGAACGTGGAGCATCCCTACAAAATTATGTGTATTTAGGGACCACGATGAGAATTCCAAACCTTTTTCTCTCCAAGGAGCTCGGAGACTCCTTGGAGTGGCATCAGCCCTCAGTGCTGGTCAGGGCACGGAGCAGATCCGGCTCCAGATACATAAACATTAAAAAATATTCCTGCCCAACTCTCAAATTCCTCATGGGAATTTCCGTCGCTTCCGGACGGAAAACGTTCCTGGCTTCCCGGAAGTTTGGGAATTAAAAATCTGTGGATTGGAGAGGAACCATTTCCACAGTCAAAGCCCGCGTTCCAGCCACTTCCCTGTGGAAAGCTGGTCCAGGTGGGAATTCCCAGCCCAGTCTTGCTGATTCCAAAGGTGAAGAGATCCGGGAATACACCAGCTTGTCCAATTTTTCAGCTTTTCCAGCCCTTTCCCAGGGCTTTTCTCCCTCTGTGCCACTTCCCGGGCCTTTCTGCTTCAAATTCCCGGCACAACGTCCAGTCCCTTTCCTTTCTTGATTTATTGGGACCAAAGGAGAAATAATTAATGAGAAGGAACAAATAACAACATGCAACACCTGAGGCACAAGCAGAGCACTGGACAGGGACTCAGGGCTCCTCTTTCCAGCTCTGCTCCTCTTTTCCTGGACAAAACCACCGGGAAAGAGCTGGGATTTCGGAACGTCACCTCACTTCTGGGGCGAGGATCCCACACCTGGTAAGCCCTGGATACCCCTGGATCCCGTTTGAGGGGCAGAGCAGGAAATAAAGGTGTTTTCCTTCCTTTTAGTCCAAACCTGTTGGATTTTGGAAACAATAGCTGGAAACAATATGGAATATATTTGGATCAATACATATCTATATCCATATATAGATATAGATGTAGAGATACAGATAGAGATATCAACAGCTGCAGACACTGAAATAAATTGAAATTATCTCTAGGATTCTGATCCTGAGGTAGGAGTGGAAGTGGGAGTTCTTTGGGAACTGGCTCCAAAGATCCTCTGGGAACTTTAAGCTCAGGAAGGAGCTCACGGAGACTCCTCTAATTAGAATAGGAGACTGCAAGACCTCAGCCTGAAGCAGGGCTCTCCACCACACCACGAGCTCCCAAAGCCGTGCAATTGCTTCAGAGACTGATCAAAATACTCCTTTTGTTGTGTCTATTTGTCCTGTGGCTTTTCAGCTCGTTGGGTCGATGGGGTTTTTTTTATCCAGGTTTGCCCCGCTGTAATGAGGATTAGCAACACATTCCTCAGTTTGCTGAGCTTCCCAAGCCCATCCCGGAGCTCCAGAACGTGGCTCCAGAAGCAAATGGGAGATCCCATCAGCCGTGAGAGTTGGCAGCACAATAAAGGACTAAATAACAGGACAGGACTCCAGACCCAGCAACGTCAGGGGGTGATTTGTCATTACACTTAATGGGGGCAGGATTTGGGTATGGGTTTCTTGGGCTCCAAAAGCTGCCTCCCCTTGAACTCTGCAAGCTCCCACCAGAAGATCTGGGGTGAAGCAGAGCCACAGGACTTCAAAGATGAGCTCAGGCACCACGGGGAGGTGAATCAGGCCCAGGATGAGCTCAAAGAGTCCGCAGGAGCTCTGAATTAAAGCTCCGCTGCTTTGGGTCGTGCTTGGCTCAGCTCCTGGCCAACCCCATCCTACCAGACGCCTTCCCCTCAATCCTAGAAAGCTCCAGCCTCCCTGGGTTTGTGTTTTCCCAGCCACAGCAGCTCCTGGGAGCGGGCACAGTGCTCATTAACTCGGGGGAATATCGCGAAGGCAGCGGGAAATTGCAGCCTTCACCGAGACACCATCTGTCATTTCACTTCCCTCCGTCCTCAGGAAAAGCTCTGCTGGTTCAGAGGGGATTCATGGATAGGGTCAGCCCCCCATCACCCCCTCCCTGCGCTCCCAATGCAGCCCTGCCCCCCACCAGGCTGCCAAGGCTATGGATTAAAGGATTAAAGGGCAGAGCCCAGCCCTGCTCTGGGAGTGGGGCAGCACTGAAGGAAACGGCCAAAAAAACAACTTCAAGTGACTCCCAGACAACCCTGGGACGTTCTCCCTGGGATGGGACTAAATGTGTCCTCCAGAGAGGGCAGGAGGCACCCTGACTGGAGCAGGGGCTGTGGGTGGGAGGGGAATAGGAAGGGAATCAGGAGCCGGGACGGTGGATTCTAATCCTGGCTTGAGGGATTTACAGCAAAGGGATTTGGTCACCTGGTGCTTGGAGGTTGGTGTAGGGTGCCGCTGTGGTTACAGGTGGGGGTGAGGGGTGGACATTCCTGGGGGCAAACTGAGAGGGGGGAAATTTAGATGGGATGGCGGGAAGGAATTGTTCCCTGGGAGGGTGGGGAGGCCCTGGCCCAGGTTGCCCAGAGAAGCTGTGGTTGCCCCCTGGATCCCTGGAAGTGTCCAAGGCCAGGTTGGAGCGACCTGGGCCAGTGGAAGGTGTCCCTGCTCCTGGCAGGGAGTGGGAATGGATGATCTTTAAGGTCCTTCCAACCCAAACCAGTCTGGGATTCCGGGATTTCTGGCTGTCCCACTTCACAACAGGACACCAAACGAACACCTCCTGCTTCCCCCTTGCCTCTGAAAAGGGGACTGTAAAACTGATGCTGTTCTGGCTCCCAGCCGCAGGAGCCCAGCTCGAAGCACCAATTTTTGCCAAGCTTGCTTGTCCTCCTTGGCAGGAAGGCACCAGACAAACACAAGATGTTCAGGAAAGGACCTTTGGCCACCGGGTCCCATCCCGAGTCGGAGCTCTCCAAAGCTGGGAAGGCTGTGAAGCCAACGAAGGTGTCAGGGGAGTAAGTCATGCACGTCCATGAAGCACCAAAGAACCTTTTTTTTCCCCTCTTCATATCTACTTCTGCCTTAATCCTGATTTACACCAGGGAGCAGGGAGGGGATTAAAGGCTCAGGCAGCTCCTCACAGCAGGTATTTGTGCAATAAAACCTCGTGGCAACCCTTTCCGAGAGGAAATTTTCCTTTATATCCACCTGACCCTCCCCTGGCACAGCCTGAGGCCGTTCCCTCTCCTTCTGTCCCTCGTTCCCTGGGAGCAGAGCCCGACCCCCCCCGGCTCCCCCCTCCTGTCAGGGAGTTGCAGAGCCACAAGGTCCCCCCTGAGCCTCCTTTTCTCCAGGCTGAGCCCCTCCACAGCTCCCTCAGCCCCTCCTGCTGCTCCAGCCCCTTCCCAGCTCCGTTGCCTTCCCTGGACACCCAACAGGTGATGTCTCCTCACCCAGCAGCTTTGGATGCTCTCAGGAAGTTCCTCCCTCCCGGAGCAGGGCGTGTGACACCCACACAGCCCATCCAGCCCAGAGCCAACTGCTGCTGCCCAGACAGGAGGAAAAGGAAGCCCTGGGAGCACAGCAGGATCCAGGAGCCGTCCCCTCCCTCTGTGCCAGCTGGCTCCGAGTGGTGGTCCCCAAAACCACGTCCCCAGGGCTGACACCCCGGGCTGACATCAGCTTGTCCTCCAACCAAACCTCCCCGTGCTTCCCGCACGGCGTCTGGCCCTCATCCATCATCCCTGATGCCGGTGGGGGCTCTGCAGCGGGAGCAGGCCCGGGCTGGGAGGTGCAGGGGGGGAGCGGGGAGCAGCCAGGGCGGTTCAGAAGGTGGGCATCCCCTCCTCGGGGTGCAGGAGCAGCAGGGCCTGATGGAGCTCCCGGGGCAGGCTCCAGCCCGGCAGGTGACGCGGTGCGGAGAGCTCTGCTCCCTTTCCAGGTGTGGGATCAGGAGAACTCGTGGGATCAGGTGTTGCTGGACGGGTGGGCAAGCACAGGGCTTCACCCCACCGGGGGCTGGTGCTGCAGGATTGTCTCGGAGCAGAGGAAAAGGAGGATTTTGTGGCTCAGTTTATCCCATTCCTGGAAGTGTCCAAGGCCCCTGGGATAGGGGAAGGTGTCCCTGACCATGGCAGGGGTTTAGGGCTCGATCTTTAAGATCTTTTCCAGCCCAAACCATTCCATGATCATCAAATGCAGCCTTAATGACATTGTGCTGGGTCCAGCCCTGGGGATCTCCCCCTCTTCCAACCTGCAGGAGGGACTTTTCGATGATTAACAAAGTTAAGAGGGTCTCCCTTTCCAACCAAGGCACTAAAGGTGTTCTTCCTTTTAGTTCATTTTGGAACCAGGATCAGTAACTGGGATAAATTGAAATTATCTCTGAGACGATGATCCTGAGGTAGGAGTGGAAGTGGGAGTTCTTTGGGAACTGGCTCCAAAGATCCTCTGGGAACTTTAAGCTCAGGAAGGAGCTCACGGAGACTCCTCTAATTAGAATAGGAGACTGCAAGACCTCAGCCTGAAGCAGGGCTCTCCACCACACCACGAGCTCCCAAAGCCGTGCAATTGCTTCAGAGACTGATCAAAATACTCCTTTTGTTGTGTCTATTTGTCCTGTGGCTTTTCAGCTCATTGGATCCATGTTTGTTGTTTTTTTTTTTCCAGGACGACACAGGGTTAATTCGGGAATTTCTGGGAGCCCTTGCTGCCTGTGCAGGGCAAGGAAGGACCACCAGGAGATGGAAGTGACCCCACAGAGGGTTTGCTCTCCCTTTCTCTCTCTCACACACGCACACACACACACGGAAACCCGGAGCCTGGAACAGGGCGAGGCTCCTCTCGCAGCAGATTCTCCTGCAGACCTGCAGGCACCTTTGGAAAACCACAAAACGGTATCCAAATAAAGCAGCGGGGCGTCTCCAGCCCCCTCCTCCCCCAGCCCGCCCCATCCCCGCGGGCGGCCGCGGCCGCCAAGGCGCTGACGGGGCTGGGAAAGCGGCGGGGGCCGCCGCTGGGAAGGGGCTGGCAGGGGGGCAGGAAGGTTGGGATGGCTCCCGGGAAGCTTGGGATCGGCTCCCTGCTGTCCCGGAGGGAGCTGAGCCGGCCCTGGGCAGGCGGCAGGTCAGGGGCTGACGCGCACCGCGCGGGTGAGAGCTCGGGCTCCCTGCGCTCCCACGGGATCGGAGGGTCAGGGAATCAGGGAATCAGGGAATCACAGGATCAGAGGATCAGAGAACTGTAGAATCATAGGATCATAGAATCATAGGATCGTAGAATCATAGGAACATAGGAACATAGAATCACAGAATCACAGAAACATAGGGTCATAGAATCACAGAATCATAGGGTCATAGGATCATAGAATCATACAATCACAGAATCACAGAATCACAGGGTCACAGAATCACAGAATCACAGGGTCACAGACTCACAGAATCACAGAATCATCAAATCATCGAATCACAGAATCATAGGAACATAGAATCAGAGAAGCATAGGGTCATAGGATCATCGGAATCATAGAGTCACACAGAATCACAGAATCATCGAATCATCGAACCACAGAGTCACAGAATCATAGGAACATAGAGAATCACAGACTCATAGAATCACAGGGTCATAGGATCATAGGAAAATAGGATCATAGGGTAATAGAATCATTGAATCAGAGAATCAGCCTGGTTGGAAAAGACCTCCGAGACCATCAAGTCCAAGCCTTGCTCCAACCCTGCCGTGGTTCCCAGCCCATGGCACTGATGCCACATCCAGTGTCACCTTAAACACCTCCAGGGACAGTGACTCCACCCCCTCCCTGGGCAGCACATTCCAATGGCTCAGCACTCTCTCTGTAAAGAATTTCTTTCTAATATCCAACCCAAACCTCCCCTGGCACAGCTCAAGACCGAGCCCTCTTGTCCTACTGCTGGATCCTGGGAGAAGAGCCCAACCCCCACCTGGCTCCAGCCTCCTGTCAGGGAGTTGGAGAGAGTGATGAGGTCTGCCCTGAGCCTCCTCTTCTCCAGGCCCAACAACCCCAGCTCCCTCAGCCTCTCCTCACTTGTGCTCCAGACCCTTCCCCAGCCTTGCTGCTCTGCTCTGGACCTGCTCCAGCCCCTCCATGTCCTTCCTGAACTGAGGGATATTCCCACTTGGAAAGAACCCAGAACTGCAGAGCCTTCGTTTTTCTCCCCTGGAAGGTTTTGGAGGCCCAACTAGTCCAGGAGACAGGTAAAACCGTTCCCGAGCCAAAGGCAGCTCTGGGTCCCTTCTGGAAACTGGGATTGGAACTCCCATCCAGCGAGAGTTAAATCAACAGATTCCTTCCTGTGCATCTCCCTGGTTCCTCCAGTGGGAAAGTCATCCCTTTTCTTTTCCCCAAAGCCCTTGAAATCCGAAGGGCTCCAAGGCTGGGGAGCTGTGGAGAAGGAAAACACTCTCTAGTCACAAGAGCAGATTTTTCTGGTGTTCCCAACCTTTCCCTGCAGCCCTTTTCTCCAGGATGTGTGGCCAGGCTCTGCATTCCCTGTCTGTGTTTGCTCCTCACAAAACAAGGAGGATGGTGGCTCTGGTCCGACCCTTGCACCTCTTCCCAGAAAAGAAGAAACTTTCTCACTGGGAAGAAAAATAAATGTTTCTTTTTCTGTGTTTTTCTGGGATCTCATCCAGGCACAAGGAAGAGAAGAGGGGAAAAAAAAACCCAAACAAACAACAAAACACGCAACCCCAGTCTCAATATTCCCTGTTTTCAGATCAACTGGAAAAATAAAGTTCGTTCTTGGAAAGAGAGCAAAGGAAATGGTTTAATCTCAGGCTGGTTCCAGTTCCAAACTGGTTTTGCTTGTGCACACACGGAGCCCCTCCCAAGAGCTTCCCAGGGGAGGGAACCTCTGCGGAATCAGCGCAGTTCCAGGTGGGTCCTGCTACCCCAGAGCTGGGATTTCCCCCAGGACTTTTGGAAATCATCATCCTCGGAGCCCGAAAATTCTCCCTCTGCCACTGGCGGTGGTGGTGGTGGCAATCCCACCCCTGGAATGAGCCAGGACACTCTGGGCTTCCAAATCCATCTGTGGCCGTTAAAACACCGCCAGTGATACAGAGCCCTCGGGAAAGCCAAGGGAATTGCAATGATCCAATGCCCTCCTGCTCCCAGCCGGGCTGTGAAACGCAGGAGCAGGGTCCAAGTCCCCTCTCAGCGACGCCAACACAAACCTGGAGGAGATCCACTGGAATTTCTCCTGGCCTGAGGAGAAGGAGCTCCCGGCCAAGAGCCTTTTCCTGTCCTTGGCAGCAGGTTCCTCCTCCACGGGGTTTTTCTCAGTCATGGTCAGCGCGGTGACCTGGAGTGTCAGGGGCAGCCTGGCAGGAGCAGCCTTCCCAGCAGGAGTTCCCTGGTGTTTAGGTCAAGATCCAGGTTTGAGGCATTGTGTCAGTGACAAACACACAGCCTGGGCTCCAGGGGCCTTTGGAGCACTGAATCATGGAATCGTGGAGTGGTTTGGGTTGGAAGGGACCTCAAAGACCACCCATTTCCATCCTCTCTCACAGGCAGGGACACCTCCCACTCTCCCAGGTTGCTCCAGCCTGGCCTTGGACACTCCCAGGGATCCAGGGGCAGCCACAGCTTCTCTGGGAAATCCATTCCAGCCCCTCCTCGCCCTCGCGGGGAAGGATTTCTCCCCAGTATTCCATCTATCCCTGCCCTCTGGCGGTCTATACCCCTTATCCCCTCACCATCCACCCTTTTTGTGCCCTGTCACTGTTCATGTTCTGCTCTACAAAACATAAAAATCAGGAAACAGGCAACGAGCTGGGCTTTGATAGAGCAGGAGACCTTCCCAGTGGCCTGATACCTCACGTTGTACCTCACCTATTACATCTCATTGTAAAACCTTCCTCACCACCGGCACCTTCCCTTCAGCTGCCACCTCAGTTTTGATCCCAGTGACCCTGGGAGCAGCAGGGTGGCAGGATCCTCACATCCCTGAGAGCCAGGGGACGCCTCAGAGGGCTCCACCTCCGGTCACTGGTCCCCTCTTCAGTACACCAGCACATTTACACCCCAGGGGCCAGCGGACTCGTGCTCCAAGTGGGATTTGTTGGTTAAAACCAGCTGTAAAATCCCCAAGTGCGGTTTCCATCCCTGTAGAAGCAAGAGGTGGGGGATCAGGGCTCCGAGGCGGCTCCGAGGCCACGATGCCAAGCCCTTCCCTGTGCTGGTGGTGCCCCTGCCCTGCTGTGTGTTCCTGACAGGGCGATGTCCCTGCCCTGCTGTCTGTCCCTGATGTCCCTGCCTTGCTGTGTGCCCCTGCCAGGGTGATGTCCCTGCCAGGGTGATGTCCCTGATGCCCCTGCCTTGTTGTGTGTCCCTGATGTCCCTGCCTTGCTGTGTGTCCCTGATGTCCCTGCCTTGCTGTGTGTCCCTGCCAGGGTGATGTCTCTGCCCTGCTGTGTGTCCTGCCAGGCTGATGTCCCTGCCAGGCTGATGTCCCTGATGTCCCTGCCCTGCTCTGTGTCCCTGCCAGGGCGATGTCCGTGCCCTGCCGCCTGTCCCTGCCCTGCTGTGTGTCCCTGCCCTGATCCCGGCCAGGGGGAGTTCCCGGCCCTCCTGTGTGTCCTGCCAGGCTGATGTCCCTGCCAGGCTCATGTCCCTGATGCCCCTGCCCTGCTCTGTGTCCCTGCCAGGGCGATGTCCGTGCCCTGCCGCCTGTCCCTGCCCTGCTGTGTGT